>LNAC01000051.1:1287972-1566496 GCA_002007465.1 Ailurus styani
TTCTTTTTTTTTTAATTTTATTTATTTATTTATTTATTTATTTATTTATTTATTTATTTATTTATTTATTTATTTATTTATTTACATATAATGTATTATTTGCCCCAGGGGTACAGGTCTGTGAATCATCAGGCTTACACATTTCACAGCACTCACCATAGCATATACCCTCCCCAATGTCCATCACCCAGCCACCCTATCCCTACCCTCCCACCCCTCAGAAACCCTCAGTTTGTTTTGTGAGATTAAGAGTCTCTTATGTCTTTCTCCCCATCCCATCTTGTTTCATTTTTTCCCTCCCAACCCCCATGATCCCCCATCCTGCCCCTCAAATTCCTCATATCGGAGAGATCATATGATAATTATCTTTCTCTGATTGACTTATTTCACTTACCATAATACCCTCTAGTTCTATCCATGTTGTTGTAAATGGCAAGATTTCATTTCTTTTGATGACTGCATAGTATTTCATTGTATATATATACCACTTCTTCTTTATCCATTCATCTGTTGATGGACAACTAGGTTCTTTCCATAGTCTGGCTATTTTGAACATTGCTGTTATAAACATTCGGATGTACATGCCCCTTCAGATCATTATATTTGTATCTTTAGGATAAATACCCAGTAGTGCAATTGCTGGGTCATAGGGTAGCTCTATTTTCAACTCTTTGAGGAACCTCCATACTGTTTTCCAGAATGACTACACCAGCTTGCATTCCCACCAACAGCGTAGGAGGGTTCCCCTTTCTCCGCATCCTCACCAAAATCTGTTGTTTCCTGACTTGTTAATTTTAGCCATTCTGACTGGTATGAGGTGGTATCTCACTGTGGTTTTGATTTATATTTCCCTGATGCCAAGTGACATTGAGCACTTTTTCATGTGTCTGTTGGCCATTTGGATGTCTTCTTTGGAGAAATGTCTGTTCATGTCTTCTGCCCATTTCTTGATTGGATTATTTGTTATTTGGGTGTTGAGTTTGATAAGTTCCTTATAGATTTTGGATACTAGCCCTTTATCTGACATGTCATTTGAGATATCTTCTCCCATTCTGACAGTTGTGTTTTGGTTTTGTTGACTGTTTCCTTTGCTGTGCAAAAGCTTTTCATCTTGATGAAGTCCCAACAGTTCATTTTTGCCCTTGTTTCCCTTGCCTTTGGTAATGTTTCTAGGAAGAAGTTGCTGCGACTGAGGTAAAAAAGGTTGCTGCCTATGTTCACCTCAAGGATTTTGATGGATTCCTGTCTCACATTGAGGTCTTTCATCCATTTTGAGTCTATTTTTGTGTGTGGTTTAAGGAAACAGTCGAGTTTCATTCTTCTACATGTGGCTGTCCAATTTTCCCAACACCATTTGTTGAAGAGGCTGTCTCTTTTTCCATTGGACATTCTTTCCTGCTTTGTCAAAGATTAGTTGACCATAGAGTGGAGGGTCCATTTCTGAACTCTCTATTCTGTTCCATTGATCTATGTGTCTGTTTTTGTGTCAGTACCATACTGTCTTGATGATTACAACTTTGTAATAAAGCTTGAAGTCTGGAATTGTGATGCCACCAACTTTGGTTTTCTTTTTTAACATTCCTCTGGCTATTCAGGGTCTTTTCTGGTTCCATGTAAATTTTAAGATTATTTTTCTATTTCTTTGAAAAAAGTTGATGGTATTTTGATAGGGATTGCGTTAAATGTGTAGATTGCTTTAGGTAGCATGGACACTTTCATAATATTTGTTCTTCCAATCCATGAGCATGGAACATTTTTCTATTTCTTTGTGTCTTCCTCAATTTCTTTCATGAGTACTTTATAGTTATCTGAGTACAGATTCTTTGCCTCTTTGGTTAGGTTTATTCCTAGGTATCTTATGGTTTTGGGTGCAATTGTAAATGAGATCAACTCCTTAATTTCTCTTTCTTCTGTATAGCTGTTGGTCTATAGAAATGGAACTGATTTCTGTGTGTTAATTTTATATCCTGACACTTTGCTGAATTCCTGCATGTGTTCTAGCAGTTTTGGAATGGAGTCCTTTGGGTTTTCCACATAAAGTATCATATCATCTGCAAAGAGTGAGAGTTTGACATCTTCTTTGATGATTTGAATGCCTTTTATTTCTTTTTTGTTGTCTGATTGCTGAGGCTAGGACTTCTAGTACTATGTTGAATAGCAGTGGTGTTAGTGGACATCCCTGCTGTGTTCCCAATGTTGGGGGAAAAGCCTTCAGTTTTTCCCCACTGAGAATGATATTTGCTGTGGGTTTTTCATAGATGGCTTTGATGATTTTGAGGTACGTATCCTCTATGCCTACACTGTGAAGAGTTTTGATCAAGAAAGGGTGCTGTACTTTGTCAAATGCCTTTTCAGCATCTATTGAGAGTATCATATGGTTCTTGTTCTTTCTTTTATTAATGCATTGTATCCCATTGATTGATTTGTGGATGTTAAACCAAGCTTGTAGCCCAAGAATAAATCCCACTTGGTCGTGGTGAATAATTCTTTTAATGTACTGTTGGATCCTATTGGATAGTATTTTGGTATGAATTTTGGCATCTGTGTTCATCGAGGATATTGCTCTGTAATTCTCCTTTTTGATGGGGTCTTTGTCTGGTTTTGGAATCAAGGTAATGCTTTCATCATAAAATTTGTTTGGAAGTTTTCCTTCCATTTCTATTTTTTGGGACAGTTTCAGGAGAATAGGTATTAATTCTTCTTTAAATGTTTGGTAGAATTCCCCTGGGAAGCCGCCTGGCCCTGGATTCTTGTTCGTTGGGAGATTGTTAATGACTGCTTTGATCTCCTTGATGCTTATGGTCTGTTCAGGTTTTCTATTTCTTCCTGGTTCAGTTTTGGTAGTTCATATGTGTATAGGAATGCATCCATTTCTTCCCGATTGTCAAATTTGCTGGTGTAGAGTTGCTCATAATATGTTCTTATAATTGTTTGTATTTCTTTGGTGTTGGTTGTGATCTCTCCTCTTTCATTCATGATTTTATTAATTTGGGTCCTTTCTCTTTTCTTTTTGATACGTCTGGCCAGAGGTTTATTAATCTTATTAATTCTTTCAAAGAACCAGCTCTTAGTTTCATTGATTTGTTCTACTCTTCTTTTGGTTTCTATTTCATTGATTTCTGCTCAGATCTTTATTATTTTTCTTCTCCTGCTGGGTTTAGGCTTTTTTTTCTTTTTCTTTTTTTTCCCTGTTCTTTCTCCAGCTCCTGTAGGTGTAGGGTTACAATGTGTACTTGAGACCTTTCTTGTTTCTTGAGAAAAGTTTGTATTGCTATATCCTTTCCTCTCAGGACTGCCTTTGCTGTGTCCCAAAGATTTTGAACAATTGTGTTTTCATTTTCATTTGTTTCTATGAATTTTTTTAAAATTCTCCTTTAATTTCCTGGATGACCCATTCATTCTTTAGTAGGATGATTTTAGCCTCCATGTATTTGAGTTCTTTCCAACTTTCCTCTTGTGATTGAGTACTAGTTTCAGAGCATTGTGGTCTGAAAATATGCAGGGAACGATCTCAATCTTTTGGTACCTGTTGAGGACTGATTTGTGATCCAGGATGTGATCTATTCTGGAGAATGTGTATTCTGTTGTTTTGGGATGGAATGTTCTGAATATATCTGTGATGTCCATCTGTTCCAGTGTGTCATTTAAAGCCTTTATTTCCTTGTCAATCTTTTCCTTAGATGATCTGTCCATTTCAGTGAGGGGTGTTAAAGTCCCCTACTGTTATTGTATTATTGATGTGTTTCTTTGATTTTGTTATTAATTGGTTTATATAATTGGCTGCTCCCATGTTAGGGGGATAGATATTTAAAATTGTTAGATCTTCTTGTTGGACAGAAGCTTTAAGTATGATATAGTGTCCTTCCTCATCTCTTATTATAGTTTTTGGTTTAAAATATAATTTATCTTATATAAGAATTATTACTCCAGCTTTCTTTTGATATCCATCAGCATGGTAAATTGTTTTACAACCACTCACTTTAAATCTGGAGGTGTCTTTGGATCTAAAATGAGTTTCTTACAGACAGCATATTGATGGGTCTTGTTTTTTTAACCATTCTGATATCTGTGTCTTTTGATTGGGACATTTAAACCATTTACATTCAGGGTAACTATTGAAAGATATGAATTTAGCACCATTGTAATGCCTCTAAGGTGACTGTTACTGTATATTGTCTCTGTTCCTTTCTGGTCTGTTACTTTTAGGGTCTCTCTTTGCTTAGAGGATTCCTTTCAATATTTCCTGTATGGCTGGTTTGGTGTTTGCAAATTCTTTTAATTTTTGTTTGTCCTGGAAGCTTTTTATCTCCCCTTCTATTTTCAATGAGCAGCCTGGCTGGATAGAGTATTCGTGGCTGCATATTTTTCTCATATAGTGCTCTGAATATATCATGCCAGTCCTTTCTTGCCTGTCTGGTCTCTGTGGATAGGTCTACTGCCAATTTAATATTTCTACTATTGTATGTTACAGACCTCATATCCCAAGCTGCATTCAGGATTTTCTCTTTGTCACTAAGACTTGTAGGTTTTACTATTGGATGACGGGGTGTGGACCTATTTTAATTGATTTTGAGGGGGGGTTCTTTATCCCTCCTGGATTTTGATGCTTGTTCCCTTTGCCAAATTAGGGAAATTCCCTACTATAATTTGCTCCAATATACCTTCTGCCCCTCTCTCTCTTTCTTCTTCTTCTTCTTCTGGGATTCCAGTTATTCTAATATTGTTTTGTCTTATGATATCACTTATCTCTCGAATTCTCCCTGCATTGTCCAGTAGTTTTATGTTTCTCTTTTGCTCAGCTTCTTTATTTTCCATACTTTGATCTATATCACTAATTCTCTCTTCTGCCTCATTTATCCTAGCAGTAAGTGCCTCCATTTTTTATTGCACCTCATTAATAGCTTTTTTTTATTTCAACTTGGTTAGATTTTAGTTCTTTTATTTCTCCAGAAAGGGATTTTATTTCTCTAGAAAGGGATTTTCTAATATTTTCCATGCTTTTTTCGAGTCCAGCCAGCACTTTGATAATCGTCATTCTGATCTCTAGTTCTGACATATTACTAATGTTTGCATTGATTAGGTCCCTAGCCATCATTACTGCTGCTTGTTCTTCTTCTTCTTTTTTTTTTTTGTGGTGAGTTTTCCCGTTGTGTCATTTTATCCAGATAAGAATAGATGAATGAGAGAACAAAATGCTAAATGGGCAGCAATGACCCCAGAAAAATATACACTAACCAAATCAGAGGAGACCTGAAACCAGGGGGAGAAGAAAGAGGGAAAAAAAGGGAAAAAAATTAGACTGGTGAATAGAACAGAGCCACACACTTGATTTTTGGTGTATTTTGGTCTGTTAGAAGAAACTACCTCCTAAAATTTTAACGAAATAAAAACATATATATATATATATATATATATATATACATACACACACACACATACACACAAAAATAAGGGTAAACACTATGAAGGGATGGAATATGACTGTAAAGATGAAGACAAAAAAAGATTCTAAAAAAGGAATTGATAAGATAAGATGTTGGTTGAAAAAAGAAGAAAAAAAAGAGGAAAAAAATGTGATCAGGCTGGAGACTAGAACAAAGCCATGCACTAGATTTAGGGTATATTTTGATCTATTAGAAGAAATTGTACCCCCAAATTTTAAGGAAAAAAAACCCTGTATGTATATAAAAAATAAGGTTAAATACAATGAAGGGATAAAATGTGACTATTACAATGAAAATTTAAAAAGATTTTACAAAAGATATTGATAAGATAAAATAGTTAAAAAACATTAAAATAGGAAAAATGAAAAATTAAAAAAAAAGAATAAAGAAACAAAGTTAAAAAAATTTAACTTTGAAAGACTAAAGGATCATGGGGGAAAAGCCATGAATTCTATATGTTGCTTTCCCCTAGCTCTGGAGTTCTGCAGTTCTCATTGATAGGTGAACGTGGTTTTGGCTGGATGTTCTTGCTGATCTTCTGGGGGAGGGTCCTGTTTCAGTGATTCTCAAATGTCTTTGCCTGAGGCAGAATTGCACTGCCCTTGCCAGGGGCCAGGTGAAGTAATCTGCTCCATTGGCTCTCAGTAGCTTTTGTTCCTTGAACAGTTACTGTACAGCTTTGGAAGACAGGTGAAAATCTCCAGCCCCATAGGAGCTGAGAGCTCAGGGACCCACTCCTCAACGCACCCTCAGAGAAAAGCAGTCAATCCCTCCTGTCTCCCTGGTCTCCGGCCACACTCCAAGTTCACCCAGCCTGTGTACAGTGAGTCTTCTTATAATGTTATATCAACAGATTTGCTGCAGGATTCAAAATGTTTCTAATTTTAATTTTTCAGAAAACTTTTCTGAATTAGTGTATTTATCCAGCTGTTAATAATGTCACATTCACAATCTCACCATACTCATTCATAAATGAAGGAGCACTCTATCTCTTCCAGATTGCATCCCTCTTTCTGTCTTTATGCCTCTGACCTGATTTACAACGTCAAGACATTTCTGGAAAGCAAAACTGTTCTCTTTGTACTTAATGTGAAATAATCTTTGTATTTAATGGGGAATAAGGGCAAGTAACAATTTGATCAGAGACGACTGTTACCTGACAAATTATAGCTCCTAGCTCTTCATCACACTCCAGCGTGGTCTTTGCTAAACATATGGAATCATGCACATTTCTCATTTCTCAAAGAGGCTTAATTTTCTAATAGCATTGAATAGTGGCCTTGCAGAGGAATGTTCTGTGGTGCTAACTAGTAATAGCTTTTTCTCTGAACCCCAAGCCCTCTTAACTGAGAGATAGATAAAACCCTATCATCTACTTCATTTCCTCTAATTCTTTTTTCCCTTTGCCTCTAGGGAAAAAAAAATTAGAAAATAGTTGGTAGCACATTAATGACACAAGGCAGAGAAAAATGTAGGTTCCTGAAACGTTTAAGGGAGATGGAAATCATCTACTTTTGGGAACTGCCTAACGGAATTTAGCTGGTGCATTAGTTATCCAAATTACCTCTTGCTTTTATCGCACACACAATATAGAGCTGAATTGTTAAATGATGTGCACTTTTTTTTTTCCAAGAGCAAGATTGGACACTTAATCAGGTCAATAATTATTCACGCATTAGCACAGTCTTCTTCTTAAAGTGTAACGGTGACTCACTGGGTATATAGTCATTATTACTGATTAGCAGGAAATTATTTTTGCGCATCAGTGGTTCATGTGAAAACAGCTAAATTTATTATGCTGAGTTATTTAACAGTTGGACCATGTGAGAACTCTGGCGTTACTGTTGTGATTAAATCTTTATACATTCGTCAGTATATAACTATGTAAAAACTATTCTGCAAGTTACTGTTACAGTTGAATTTTGTTAATAACAGACCCAACTTTCTGAAGATTGATGCTTACCTTGATATTCATAATGCATTTCCACAATAAAGTTCCCTTATAGGTTAATTTATTTGATAAAGAAAGAAATGGGGAGAAAAAAGTAAAGAATATAATAAAAGAATAAAAGGTAAAATATAAACATAGAGAGTACATGTAAAAAAAGAAAAGTGACTAAGAAAGACAGGAAGGATGGAATAAAAGAAATACAATTTCATTTAGTTTGAATTGTTAATTGGATGAGAATGATGACATGTCTAAAATTCTCTGCTTTACACAATTGATTTTCAATACTGTGAATGAAAGACAAAGCCTACATTTCATTTCAGTCATTTCTTTATAGGAAATATTCCAAGAAGAAAATTTACAGAACACTGCCGGGCATTTGCCCCCTTTGGGAATGGATAGAGGCATCTTACAGAGGATACGTTAACTTGATCTTGTTCTTAATTGTGATCTTGCTTCATTTCTACCTACTTTTATTCCACTAACTCAAAATAGGATTGTTTTGAAAAAAATTAGATATTACATATTTTTATCTGTAAATATATCAGCATATATTGCTAAAAAGGTGAAGATTCCCTTTTAAACATAGCCACAGTATGATTATATCCTAAAAAAAGATTAGAAATATTCTATTAATACTATCAAGTCTATAAGTTATAAATTTTGTTTAAATCAGTATTCAAGTAAGGTCAGGACATTGCATGTTTTTTGATATGTCTTCTTAATATCTTAATCTCTAGGTTACCTCTCCTACTTATTTTTGTTCTTGCAATTTATTTGTTGAAAACAATATCATTTATTTGTCTTGATCTGATTCAGGCTCATTACTTTGGCAAAACCACTTCAACGTGGTGTTTTATCTTTCATCTGGAGGCACAGAATGCTTGGTTGTCTCTCTCTTTTGAGATTAGCAGTCAAATATTTTCTTAAATTGAGTGTTTTGTGTGAAAGAGACATGTTAAATGCATGGTGGTTTCTCTCTATCACTTTCTAAATAATAAATTAGTTATCTACCATCATGCAAAGTGATCAATTTATTTTAAATATTATTTTGAATTTGTGGATTTCAGTATATTTGATTGTTATCAAACCATTGCAGTTTTAGTTTTTACTGATACACACTGTCCATCTTTCATACAATGAGGCTTTTCAAGTTTGTTCCTCCATCCATTGGCTATGACCCCTTTTTGAGAGTCATGCCCAAAGTAGACTTGATGGATTCCTTGCTATCAGTATGACCCAATGACATCAGGATCCTCTTCAGTGTATCTTTTTCCAAACCTGGAACTAGCCATAGTTTCAGTGGGGAAATAGTATGTAGTGGAAATGGTATTTTGTGATTTAAAAAAAAACCAACAAAAAAACAAAACAAGAAAGAAAAGTAAGCTAGGGCTTTGTTTGCTGGTTGGTTTTAAACAGTGGTGGCTTGTTGTTTCTAGGCCTTTCTCTCTTTTTAGTGGACAAGCTTATGAATATCATTTTTTAAGAGAAAATAAACCATGACTTTATAGTGAGATTTCATTATGGAATCTTAATTAACTCCATTAATTTCTTAACTATGTATTTGCTTTTTTGTATATTTAACATTTATAAATATTTGCCTTACCTAATTATATATATAGTTGTTTTTGTTGTTTCCCCCCCCCCCCTTTAGTACTTTTTGTCTTTAAGGTAAATTCTGCTCAGGAAGGGCAGGCAAACCACTGTTTTTTTCATCATTTGAAATTATTTTTCTTTGTTAGGTGAGCCAGCAACTACATAAGTGTATGGTGAGTTTGGATTTACTTCTGAATTTTGGGGATTCCAGTTTTTTTTCATTTTAATATAATTTTACTTTATAATTACATAATATTTAATTGGTTCCAAATACATGTACAAAGTTAAGCGTATTCAAAGAAGTCTAACTTCTATCATGGGTTTTTTCAACCATGTTCCTCTCTCCTTCATAGACAAACGTTTTAAAATCCTATGATTTATCCTCTCATTCTCTTTTGAAACCAAACAAATTTATATTCATATGACTTGTTACATAAATGTTAGCATGACATTTTTTTTTTCACTTAATAGCAAATCCTGGAGGTTACTCTATCACTGTCTGTGGAACTGTCTTCTTTTTTTAAACAGTTGCATTGTGTTCCATTATGTGGATTTGCTATCATTTATTCAGCTAATTCCCTGTTAATGAACATGTATTTGCTTCCAATTTTTAGTTATTACAAATTGTGCTTTAAGGAATAGCCTTGTACCTAATTTTACTCATATTTTTGTCCTTGTATTTTTGGGGATAGATTCTTAGAAGTGGGATTTCCTTGTCAAAGAATAAATGCATATGTAATTTGCCTATGTGTCAGCAGATTCTTTTCCACTATTTTGCTTTCTCACCTATAATATATGGAAGGGCTCCTTTCCCCACAGCTTCATCAACAGTAAATTCTCAACATTTTGGAACTTTATAACACTGATAAGCAAAATGATGGTATCTCAATATAGTTTGATTTGGATTTACCTTATTATAAAATTAATTTTTCATTGTTTAATGGGTTTTATGTTCATTTTTCAGTGAATTAAATGATATCTCGTCTATTTTTATGTACAGTTGTTGGGTTTTTGTTTTCTCTCTTTTTAAACTTTTAATGTATTAGGAATTACAGCTGGTTGCAAAGGTTGTGTCTATTTCCTTCGCAATGTTCTTTTTTACCTCTAAAGATTTGGAGTTCATTTTCCTGCTTGTTTTGTACTGACGTTAGGGTTGGGACTTGTTTTGGCCAATAGAATGCAACAAAAGTGAACTTGTACCAGTTCCAAGCTTACCCTTCAAAGATTTTGCATGCTTCTCTCAGTTTTTCTGAAACCTGCCCAGCTACCCTGTGAGTCAGTCCTGGTTCCCTTGCTGGAGGGAGGATGAGAGTCCATATGCAGCTGAGATGAGCCATCATTTCTTAGTCTGTCTTAGACCTGGCAACATGAGTGAGCCAGCAGAAACCCAAAGAACTGAATACCACAGAATTCCAACCTCAGAATCATGAGCTAAGTAAGTTATTTTTTTCTTAAACTTCTAAATTTTGGGGTGTTTTGTCAGGTAGCAAAAGCTCACATAAGGATAATAGCTCTTTTTCCAAGAAGTATTGCAAACACTTTGCATAGTTTATATATTGTCTTTATAAGTGGCTGAATAATCTGTTTTTTTCCTTCGCATTTCTACTTTAATTTTGCCTTTTAGTCTTGCTTTACTTATCCTTTCTGTTCCTCCCGCACATGCAACATAGTTTTAAATAGTAGCCATTGCATTGACCATGTGATTTTATATTATTCCTTTTTAATTTGACTATATATCATACATATTTTCCTATGTTTCTATATGATGCTTATAATTACAAATTTTAATTACAAATCCTTTATGTCCTTAAGTTTACCATAATTTACAGATCCTTTTTTCTTGAGCATTTGTTTCTTGTTTGTTGCTATTACAGATAATACTACAATGAACAGTATTTTGCTTTATTGAGCTGTTTCCTTATGATAAATTATCATGAATGAAATTACTGAATCAAAACATATGAAAATCTTTATAGTTTTTGCTATATTTTGACATACGGGTTTTCAAGTGATGTCATTTATAATGTCACCAGCAGTAAGTGCTGCACTCTTTCTAGTTACAGATTTTTTGTAACAGATTAAGTGTGCTGTTCTCTGAAAGTCATTCTTAGAAATGGCTTAAAAAAGTCAGAAGGTGATAAAGAAATCAGAAAGGCAGTAACAGAAGGTGTAAAATTGCAGTCCCCTGTCCATCCTTCCCCCAGCGCTTCTCCACTTCCCCAGTGAGGGCCACGGGAAAGGGTTTTAGCTGTTTTCTCTGGTGTTCAGCTAGGTTCCAGAATAACTTACTCTTAATATCTTTCTAAATTTCAGTTCTTGTGTATTGACTTCCACCTATAGAAACTGAAGAGTTAGCTCTTTTATTTATCTTTTGGGTTTTTTTTTTTAAGATTTTATTTATTTATTTGACAGAGAGAGAGAGATGTCACAAGTAGGCAGAGGCAGGCAGAGAGAGAGGAGGAAGCAGACTCCCTGCTGAGCAGGCAGCCCGATGGATGCGGGGCTCAGTCCCAGGACCCTGAGATCATGACCTGAGTGAAGGCAGAGGCTTTAACCCACTGAGCCACCCAGGTGCTCGAGATAGCTCTTTTAAATCCCTTTCATACTCTGATGTTCCTCTTACAGATACATGTCTACTCTTTCCATCAAACCTGGTTTTTAACATTTAAACTGAAATCTGTATTCAGAGTTTTAAATTACTGTAGTTATGCATATACTGTTTAATTCAGAACGAAGTTGAGCACTATTGTTAAATTTCCTTTCCTGTACAACTTTTTTGGTGGTGTTTTGTGGAATTAATGGTCCTATATTTTTGTTGTTATTTAGCTTTCTTACAATCTCTGCCTAAATATTCCCACTATCTTCACTTCTCAGTCCTATCATCTGCTCATTCTTATTTCTGCAAATCTGTTTATAGTAATAAGAATTTTGTGAAATTCCTCCCAGAACTTTAATTCCTACCTATTGTACTTTAGTCTGCCTGGTTTTTCTGTAAGCTTCAATGTGTATCTTCACACTTCTTGCTCTTTTCCAGCAAATTCTCTTCAAGTCTCTCTTATGCTGGATCCACTATTTCATGGATATCACATATAAAGGATATTTGTTGTGAGTTCTGCATGCCTAACATCTGAAGCATTTTCTGTGATAGGGGAAAGCCTCACTCTTGTGGACAATGCAGGAAAGTAAAAACTGACTTGCTGTACAGTAGCTGAAAATACTCAATTCTCATTTTCACTGTCATTTTTTTACCCAGGAGACAAATGTGTGAGCTAGGATGGCTCAGTCAAATGTATTCATGGCAGATTTTACCTTGGCTCCTGATGCATACAAGAAGGGGGGGGGATGCTTTATCTGATGGTAGCACAGATAACACTGTAAGGTGGGGTTCTTGGTGTGGGTAGGGACAGCTAACTGCCCCCAGGCCAATACATGCAAGGACCTCTGGTACCTAACTGCCCTCTCCCATCACTGTGATATTCTTGCTGCTTTCTTAGTACTGCTACAGAAGCCAAGCTCGAGTGTGTGGAACCTGCTGGAACCCCCAGAGTAATCATACAATTCTCCCAAGTCACTGTTTTTCTCCTTGTTTCGCACCAAGTATCTAGAGCCACATGTATCTACGTTGCAATTGTGGAGGTGTCCACAGGCAAGATCTCTGGCGGTTTTGTGTGAAGGATAAAAAAGACCTCATGAATCCATTTTTAAGTTTTTAATTTATTTTCTTGCATCCAAAATCTTTTTAGTAACAAAGCAGGATCTGGGGATAGTTTTTGTAACCATGGTGGGCCCACTGGACTCCGGTGAGCTCAAACTTCTGGCCCTTGAGGTATATGTCGGATTTAGTGTGGCTGCTTGCCCAACAGCCTTCGGTAGATGTCCTGGCTTTTGGACTCTTCGCAGTTAACCTTTCGGTCCTTGTGGAGGATGCCAACTCCGATGACGGCACCTTTCCCAGCTCCAACCTCAGCACAGTTCAAACGTTTCATTTCTCTGGTGACCGTGCATGACATGTTTTGTTGCCCTTCCAATGATACTATAAATTAGCCATATCTGATTTCAGATAGACTAGATAATCATCCAGGGTCCTCTTCTTTGGAAGTAGGAACTCTGGTTGACAGAAAGCATGAAGATAGATTGCACCTTCCTTTCTTCTTTATTACCTTGTTTTACTGGAGACCACTCCCTAGCAGCTTTCAGTAATTATATGGAGGAAGAAAATTTTTTGAGAGCATTATATTGGAAATTTTTCCGTATTCTCATCTTTGGTAGTTTGGACTTAAATTTTTAGGTAGCAAATCATGTGTCAGGATTTTAAAAGCATTTTTACATTTGTTTTATTGCTTTCAACATGGCTGCTCAGAAGGCTGATGGTACTTTCATACAGACTATGCCTTTGAATCTTGTTGCTTTTTCTCGAAATTTTCAGGCTCCTCCTTCATGCCTCAGGGGATGACATTTTGCTATGGAGGGACTTCCATGTGAGTTGTTTTTGCTTTGTTTCTCCAGTCAATTCTGTTGGACCCTTTAAGATCTTTTCAACATGGAGATCCACAATTACCAGGGATTAGGAAAATTAGGGAAATTTTCCTTGTTTTAGTTTATTTCTTTGATAATTTTTCCCTCCCATTGTTTCTGCTTTCTTTATCTGGAACTCCTATCATAAAAATGTTGTACTTACCGAATCAATTTTTTTTTTCTTATATTTTCCATCCTATTTTTCTTCTATTTTTGTTTTATTTTCTGGGAGATACCATCAACTTTATTTTTCAATATTTCTTTCATTAGTTTTGCTATTATATTTTAATTTTCTAAGACTTTTATTCTTGTTATCTGAAATAACCCCCTTTTTTGGGTAGCATTTTGATTTGTGACTACACATAGGTACAATATTTCTCTTATTTCTTAAGGACAATAAAATATTTAATTTTTTAAAATTTTAATCCTTAAATTCCCTTGTTTTTGGTGTTAGTGTTGTTGTTTGTTCACTTGTTTTTCTGTATGTTTTCATTTTCATGTTTTATATTAGAGACTTTTCATAACTGGCTGGTGGTCCTTGGTCTTTCATTTATAGTAAGAGTGAGGCACTAAGAGTTTATTGGAGCCCTGTTTTCTCAGAGGGGCCTGGTTTACTGATGGGTTTTATCCAAGGAAGAGCTCAGGCTTTTTGTTGTGTTTGAGGGGATCTCCCATTGTTGGTATGGATAAGATTTTTTTTTCCTTTTGATCTAGTAATATCTAGTAGGATCTTTTGGATGCTAGTAGGCCAGGCACCAGGATGGGGAAGTGGCTGAGGGACTCAGTGTTTAGTGAATGACTTATCATTGAAATTCTACTTTTAGTACCTTACTTACCTCTTCCCCTCACTTATGCTTTATATCCTTAGATGAGATCCTTCATTGTTCAACTTCTCCTGAATTAAAACCCTTTATCTTGCAGGGGTGGGAAAGAGATAATTACTTGGCTGCTTGGGACAGAAGAAAATATAGCAGCTCTTTGTAAAGACTTAGCCACTTATCTTGCTTTCTGTTCTGCCTTGCACCTTCACTGAAGGAACTGATCCCTTCAATTCTTCAGGCTCCTGTGGTATGAAACAGCTAGATTCTTGCTGTAATCCCGATTCTCCTCAAACAGACATACACATCTCTATTTAGTTCTTCTGAATTAGTAATAACTGCCTAGTTGGCTTCCAGTTTCCAAAATTATTTAACATCTCTTTTCTACATTCCTCCAGCTCGCTCCTTCCTTCCTTCCTTCCTTCCTTCCTTCCTTCCTTCCTTCCTTCCCTTCTCCCTCCCTCCCTCTTCTTCTTTCTTTCTTTCTTCCTTCTTTCTTTCTTTCTTTCTCATTTTTTTTTCACTCTGTGAGCCTATCCTCTTTTAATTGCTATAATTTTTTGGTGTTTTAGATGGATCAGAAATAAATGCATGTGTTAGATTCATGAGGCTTAACCAGAAAATTCTAAGTACATTTCTTTCATAAGAAAAAAATCAAGAAACTGAAAAATCCTTCTGTGGGAAGTTTGGATACTAAAGCCTAGAGTGGGAATGGAAATTCTGAGTTCTATAAACTCTCCCTGGGCTTTTTCATAAATCTATTCTTCATAGATTGGCATTTATTAGGATTGTTTTATTAACAGAACTGTATATTTTTCTGCTTTTGCTGTACTCAGAATTAGAAACGTGTCATTATTATTTTATCTTCTATGCCTCACTTCTAACCCTCTTTCTGTGGATAAGGTCATTATTAACAAAGGATTATAACTCTTGTCCCTCACATTTCAAATTCTAGTTCTGTATTTTCTAACTTAGTTGAATTCATTAGTTGAATCTGTGCTCTTCTACAAAATCTATGTTCAAAAATACCTTTTTCTTTACCTTCTGAGGTTTTATTTCCTTTCTAAGATGATTTTATTTTAAGATAATAAACATATGCCAGGTAATATTTGTGTAACTATTATGCATTTTAGTTATACAAATAAGGCATTCTATCCCCCTATTTTCCTTTCTAACCAATAACAAATTTAAAGTGTTTAGCAGATATTAAGCATTGTAGTTAGAGGGAAACCAAGAGTGTAGAAAGATTAGGGATTGAAGATTTATCAAGCATAGAGAGGCAAAGAAAGAACAGAAGAAAAATAATGGGGTAGTTATTAGGAGTCATATTATCTTCTGAGGCAAAATAATTGGTTATTTATTTTCATTTAACTATATTATATAGCATCTAAAATCTGACTCTTTTTTTTCACCTTTCAAAATGAAATATTGGAAAATTATTGCTAAATCATGTATGCTGTTACAAGGTCATCAGTGAAATCCAAAACTTCATACCTAACTTCACACCTTAAGTTAATCTACATGGTGGGGCACCTGGCTGACTTAGGGGAGCATATGGCTCTTGATTTCAGGGTTGTGAGTTCAAGTTCCACATTGTGGGTAGAGATTAATTAATTAAATAAGTAAATATGAGAAAAAAAGAAAAAAGGTTAATACACATAGGACCAGAAGCCAAAGTATATTGCATATTTTTTTAATTTTTATGAAACACTACTTAGTAATACATTTGCCTCCATTCATAAATAACAATGGACTACTTGAAATAGAGAATTCCTTTCTGCAGAAATCTATACAATTTTATGCTAGCATCCCCCTGTCTGTGAAATTCTCTGTTGGGAGAAAAGTTGACAAAATTACCTTTAGAAGTCTCACTAATATATTTTTCACTTCATTTATCAGTGACTTGTTTTATTGTGAAGAGTACTAAACAAAATGCTTATTTTTTTTACGATAGCTTTAAACTAAAACAAAACAAGTTATACAAGATAGAAGAAAAAATAAATATATTATTTTTTCCCCTTAGATAGACAAAGTATACTTTTAAGTAAATAAAAGATTATGAAATGCCTTCTGGCTCTGTTGCTGGTCCTGTGTTACCATGCCCACTATTACCTGGTTAAAGAATGTTGGCTTATTCTTGAGGGATATGACACTAAAACCTTAGAGCTCATCATTTTGTTTCCAGATTAGAAACTTGTTCTATGGAATCACCTTCCACATATTTTTGTTTTGGGACTAGGAAGTCTATTTTCCTTCATACATTTTTTTTTGTCTAATTCAAGAATCAAAAGCCAAGATTTTCGAAGACAGTAGATTCATAAATCGGTGGATATTTGGGAAGTGGATATTTTAACTTTCATTAAAATGCTTCCTTCTTTGGAGAGAGATTGATGTTTTAGCTTTCATTATAAATGCTTCTTTCTTTCTAATGCTCTAGGCTTCTTACTCTAATCCTAGAAGCACCTTGCCCTAGTCACTGAATCATTTGCTTCATATTGATCCAACTTAAGACACTATTTTTTTCATTCTATACATGTAAAATTTTCCAGATTAGGTACTTAAAAATGTTTACATTTTTAAGATTTAATATTCTTTTTTAAGGAAAAACAGTGCAGTTTTGTCCTACAATTTTAGTTTTCAAATACTTCCCATCTTTACTCAATCCTCACCACAATTACAATACTTTTTTTTCCTTTCCAGGCTGTGTGCTGCAGTATGAATGGCAATTCTGTTTTAGCTCACTATTGCATCTCAGTCACCCAACATCCTATCTTTCATATAGTAGGCACTCAATAATTCATCACAGAATACACTGATCCTACCCTTCCAAAAAGGACACATAGTACTGGCTCAT
This sequence comes from Ailurus styani, assembly GCA_002007465.1. Classification (NCBI taxonomy): domain Eukaryota; kingdom Metazoa; phylum Chordata; class Mammalia; order Carnivora; family Ailuridae; genus Ailurus; species Ailurus styani. The sequence continues at coordinate 1,305,148 of LNAC01000051.1, forward strand.
TCCATGTTTATAGTATTGATTTAGTGTTTTAATTGCTGGATTTGAAGCTTGAAAAATGACTGTTGCCTTTTCAACCAGAATGGTATATGTTGAGAAGATAATAATAATTGTACTACCTTATTTTACCAATTTTAAAATTATCCTCCCAAGCACATTTTTATTATCTCTGATATTGGAAAACATCGACAATCTTGAATGAATTGGAAACTCTCCCTGTCTCCTGCTCTTCTTCCCTTCCTTCCTCCCTCCTTCCTCCCTCCCTCTCTTTCTCCCTCTTTTTCTCCTTCCCTCCCTCTCTCTTTCCCTTCCTGTATTATTTTTTCTTTCTCCATGGATGATAACATAATGATACCATGTCTTAGAATCAATACAGACTTTCATTTGAAGAGATAGCCTGGCTACAATTAGTTGAACTCTTATTTCATGTTAATGTGCATAAGGTCTTTATTTTTTTCTATTTTACAGATGAGGAAGCTTAGGCCTCAAAGAAAAGCAAATCACTCAGTTATATATCTAGTAAAGGGTGGCACTTGAACTGATATTATTCTACTCCAAAGAGTCCTCTTTATACAAACTAAAGCTTCATTTGTTCACGATATCTGAAGTATACCTGGACAGAGCTCTGAAGTTGTAGAAATAGAATCATATATGTTTAAGTTGGAAGAAAATTTAGAGGGAATTGATTCTAATTCCCTTATTTTGTAGATTATAAAAAAACTCCAGATAGGGTAAGTGATTACCTCCAGGTTATAAGTTTAGAAATTTGCAGACATAGGGCTAGGACAAAAATCATGCATATTTGTAGTAACTAATTTAAATACCACAGAAGTATATAAAGAAAAAAATGAAATCTTGCTCTATCTGATTCTGGAAAGATTCCATCTTTCAGAGATGTAACATTTACCCTACAATTTTCAAATAGGACTCAAAAATAGGGACCATGATGCATGTATCTATAAATGTAGTCCTTAAAATTATTTTGGAAGTCAAAAGGAAAATATTGCTGCACATACAACTCTTCCAGTATGTGTACTGACACTTTTATTAAGAGAGGAAGAATCGATATATGTAACACAAAGATTTTCATAATTCCTACTATGTCATAAGAACTTTTCATATGTTCACTCATCTAATCCTTACCAGAAAGTTTGGTAATGAGAACTAGCTACCTTTGTTGTCATTTTATGAATGAAGTAACAAGAGTTTAGAGAGGTCAAGCGGCTTACTAAAGGTGTAAGAATGGGACAATTGATGACTGATGAGTGAAGATTTGAGTCACTCAAACCCTGGCTCATGGAGGTTCTGGCTGATGGTGAAGGTAACAACCAGTGGGTGATGGAGGAAGGAAGCCAAAGATATTAATTAAAGATATTAATTAATTAAAATGAACAGCTACAGAAACGAAGACTGTAGAAGCTTTGCATGATTTTTGCATGTTTTGTGTGTGTGTGTGTGTGTTTGTGTGTGTGTGTGTATTTGTAGGCTAACCATTTTCTTCATCTCTTGCTTTCTCTTAATGATATTTATATACATGCAATTGGTAGTTACATTTACAATTTGACTTTAGGTAATGGTGGGACTGTTACTGAATTTAAGGAACAATAAATATAGTCAGTAATGGATGCCATGACTTTTCAGACTAGGTTTCATTTGGGGGAAAGGATAAAATCTCTTTTAAAAAGGGTAATGTTACATGGTTACTTAAAGTTGTTTTGATATGTAAAGTTGTTTTGTTGCTGTAGGAAAGCTAAAATGTGTAGAGCCTGGAGCAAGGAAGTTGAGAGTCAAAGGAGTGGGCTGTGCTCCTTTATTTATTTATTGTCTATCAGCTCCAATTCACCTTTTTGCCTGCTCTGTGAAAATGGATCTGGGCCTCTGTGCCAACTGACACAGTGTTAAGTTTTGTCATGAAAGAGTGATGGAGAGAGAATGCAGGTGGAGAGGGTTTTGTTTTCTGGTTTTGGAGCATTTGATTAGCAGATTCCCATAGCATGGATTGCTTCTCCCTTGCCTAGCTTCTGAAGCCCCTGCAGTGGGCATTTGTATCTCCAGAACCCAACTCCTGTGGGGTGGGGAGGTTCTTCAGCATCCAGCTCTGGCAGCACACAGTAGCCCGCAGCACTTCATGGCCAACACTTCCACTTGGGCAGTTTGGGAGTGAAAGGCACCTCCCTGTGAACAGCTTTCACAGGCACGTTAGAGCATGTTTCCAGAAACTTCTGCCAGCTAGGCACCACAGCAAATTCTCTGCCATTTAGTGAGTCACACCCATGCCCTCTACTACGAGATCTGTATCTCAGTCTTGGGGGATAGGGAAGGGTGTTTTCTTTCAGCACTAGGGGTAGCAACTGCTCTTTATACTTGTTATTCCTGTATTTCTTAGGGTTTTCTTTACTTTTTACTAGTCGATATCTATCTCCTTATTTCAATCCCTCATTATAGTTAATAATTCATTATATTAAAATTTCCCTTTTTAAATTACTCTGTGATTATTCTGTCTTGATTATACTCAAGGCTTTCTGACCTCAATTTCCATGCTTTTAAACCACTACCCTGTACTACTTTATACCACTAACAGAGATAATTTAAAACTGATAATAATGTGGCTTTGAATTTTCGTAAGATACATAATTAATAATTAGGGTAGTAGAATCATAGTATTTTAGGGTGGGAAAGAACATTAAAAGTGATTCAGTCTAGTATCCTTTTTATTCAGATGTGGAAATTGAGGCTAAAATAACTGCAATTATGCTGAGATCCATATTTTGTCCACTTTATTTTATATCATTGTTGCTTAGCATAGAGTCAATATTTATTAAATGTGAATTGAATTAAAATGAGTGAATTTACTAGGTAATGTTTACTGAGGATCTTGCTTGTAGTTTCAGATGGAGTGATGATTAAAATATAGTTCTTCCCCTCAAGAGGTTTTCGGTCAAGTAGCAAATTTGAGATAAGAGTGATAACTTTGGTTAAACCTAATTCCTCTTTGCTTTGGATATTATTGCCAAGCCGATTATGGGTTGGAAACAGAAGACCATTTTCTTTGTGCAGTCTTTATATTTGTGTCTAAAGCTGTATAGAAAGGAGGACCATGTGGACATGTTTAAACTTAACTTTGATATAGCTATCAGAACCTGCTATCTTCTGGAACAACTTTTGTTTAGTGCATTTAAAAGCTCAATTTCCAAAGCACACATTTATAATTTTATTTTTGTACTTATGGGAATATCATCTTTACACAAAAATCCCCAAATCTTTTTAGATTATAATTCAGCAGAAACCTTCTTACTTCATTTTCTAGAATGATGGGTGACAAGAAATGAGGCCACGATCTAATAGGACCTGATTGTGACATATATTGAATATTTAGCTTATGGAATTCTAATAATAATCCTTGGCTGAATTTGTTTATGAATTTTGATAACTTTAGAAATTAAATAAATAAATGTCTATCTTTAGGACATCTTCAATCATTGAGGGGCACTGTGTATTAGAGCATTTCACAAAAGTTTGAGTAAATCCTACCTTAAAAAACAGAATTTATAATAATATATTTAAGATAGATAAAAAATTTTTTGTGTGATAAAAATATTTTTTTTGCAACATTCAATAGCACATAGGCAAACTGAAGGAGATCAGTAATTAAGTGGCTCTTTTAACCTTATTTCATAATTTTAAAATAAATTGGAAAGTTAACAAAGGTGAAAGTTACTAGATTCTGAGAACAAACAAACACTCTTATCAAGTAGTGGTTTTAATATTCTCTTGTTTCAAGTCATAGCTTATCATGAAATTATGATTTTAACCATTCACTTTGTTTCCAGTATCATCACCTTTTTATTTGTGTTAATACTTACATGGGTGACAAATTGAATATGTAGGACATCATGAATATTTTTGAAACTATCACCTGTTCTGCTTTCCTTTCCTTCTCTGCCTTATATTTTTGTGTCCATTTATTGATGATTCTCAGTTCTTAAACTACTCCCCCTCACACACACTTACTGCTAGTCTCCTCAGAGCTTCTGCTGACCTCTACCAGGCCATGCCAGACACAAATTCTACACAGGTACAAGAGAGTGAGGATGTAGTCCCCTGCTTCTACTGATCTTTCCAGAGGTCATTCCTCTTATGATGGTACTTTAAAATGTTTATTCTAAAAATATTAATGATACTAATTTTAAAACAACTATGACTATAGTGGTAAAGGGATGCCTGGGTGGCTCAGTCAGTTGAGTGGCTGCCTTTGGCTCAGGTCATGATCCCTGGGTCCTGGGATTGAGTCGCACATCAGGATCCTTGATCAGCAGGGAGCCTGCTTTACACTTTGTCTGCTGCTTCCTCTGCTTGTGCTCTCTCATCCTCTGACAAATTAAATCTTAAAAAAAAAAGTGTTAAAAAAATAAAATCCATTATAATCTATAAACAAGGGAAACCACACTTAGCATCTTCATGTATTTTTTCTAATTTTTTATGCATTTTGGAGAAATAATTAGGGTTATACTTTATGAACATAGTAGCAGGCAGTTTTTATTATGTATTATATTTTATGAATTTTCCCATCAGTAAGTAATCTTCAAAAAACCAATTTTAATAGTTCATGACATTTTGCCTTATAGAATAGCATCTTTTAGTTGTGAGTTAAATGGATTTCCAAATAATCACACAGTTTATGAAGGAGGTGGGCTGTCCTGTAATGAATTGTGAAAACATTCAGGCATGTTACACATACTCTGGGAAAGGCAGCAGACAGAACCCCTGCCTATTACATTCTTTACCAGTGAGAACATGTGCCTCTCCTATGATTGGCCTGGAGAGATCGTGAAGGCAGAGAGACAAATGTGCTTCACGAGATTGTTTCAGTCAGTGAACAATGGGAAAAAACAGCTAAAATTTGTCTTCTTCACTAGCATCATAATTGTTAAACATGGAATCCATAAAGGAATAATGAAAATCTGGGGTGATTATATAAATAATTTATGGAATATCCATCATTCACCTATAAAAGTAAATCAATACTGTATTTTGATCTTAATGCATTAAGAATGATGCAATCTTCAATTAAATTCTTTTCTTCAGTTAACCACCCTCCTTCCAAGTTTTACAGTGGGGTGATAGCCACCAATGTGACCTTCAAGTTGCCAGCATGTCTGGCTTACTGTAAATGGCGGTTCAAAATAACTGTTAGGTGTACCTCCCCTCAAAAATGTTTAAGTCTTCATAAAACCTAAACTCTTTCTTCAAGTAAAAATGCTCATCATAGAAAATCTAATGCTCAGTAGAAAGCTAGGATGGAGAGGATGGAGAGTTTTATTTATTTATTTTTCCCTAGTCATAATGGTAGGCTGAATTCTATAACCAGGTTTATTGCTTTCAGCATAAATTATGCTGGCCAACATGAATTGACATAGTACAAATCAGTAGAGGTCAGTGTGTATTTTGAAGTCATCTAATTTGCATATTTTAATATCTCATAAAAATAAGGTCTAAGACTAATATTTATATTTGAATGAGAAACATCAGTGATTATTTCTGGTGTTAGAGTTCACATAAGCTGTTTTGAAAGTAAGAATTAAACAGAATGTTCATGTATCTGTTTAGATGGTAAAACAGCTTCCTGGTTTTCATGAAACATATTTGAGATCTATTTCTTTGAGACAATGCTCTATGTTTATATAATAGTGATATGACATCCTTAATAAATATTTGAGCTGCTTGATTCCTGGTGAACATCCTTTACTGAAGTTACCTGGATGTGTGAATTTAGCAATCTGAATATTTTGTGGGATTACAATCAGACCTGGACTGTAATTTCAGTTTAAATCTTTTTGCATAATTAGTTTGAAGTTGACATAATGGAGGAAACAAAAAAAAAAGCACATGTGTGGGGGAGAGAGAGGGGAGAGCAAACAAGATAATATTTTATTTTATTTTATTTATTTTATTTTTTTTAAAGATTTTATTTATTTATTTGGCACAGAGAGAGGGATTACAAGTAGGCAGAGAGGCAGGCAGAGAGAGAGGAGAGAGGAGGAAGCAGGCTCCCCGCTGAGCAGAGAGCCCGATGTGGGCCTTGATCCCAGGACCCTGGGATCATGACCTGAGCTGAAGGCAGGCTTTAACCCACTGAGCCACCTAGGCGCCCAAGATAATATTTTAAAAGAGCATTTGATGGTTTACNGACCCTGGGATCATGACCTGAGCTGAAGGCAGGCTTTAACCCACTGAGCCACCCAGGCACCCAAGATAATATTTTAAAAGAGCATTTGATGGTTTATTAGGAAAGAAAAATATTTGCCCATAAATGTTAACAAACAATAATAATAACAACTTATGTAGGGTTTAAAAAATTATTATACATTTATTGTTTATCATTCTTACAGTGTGCAGTAACTTTAACGAGATGTATGTGTTTGTTTCTTTTTTATTATAAGATCTACTTTAGAGCCAATCACTTCACTGCAGAAGTGAATCTGTTTTTAAGGTATGTAGTCAGAGCAATGCATTTTTTAAAATTTGCTTTTTATTTGAGACTAATTGCAATCTTCAATTAAAAGAGAAAAAAAGCTAAAGAAATAAATTTTTGCTAGCTAGATTGTTATGTGAACATAATCTGTAGGACTTGAATGAATTTAGAGCTTGCCTAGTTCAATATTATCTCTGTTACAGGGGAAGATACTTATGTCCTGAGAGGTGGTCTGACTTTCATAAAAGCTCCTTGGAGGCATGGTTGGGAGTGAGAAGTGAGGCCTTTGCAGCCTTGAGCAGTTGGTTGGCTAACACTTGCTGAAGATGAATTTGTTCTCATCGTTTTTTTTTTTTTTAAAGATTTTTTGTTTATTTATTTGAGAGAGAGAGAGAGAGAGAGAGAGAGAGAGAGTGAGAGAGCATGAGAGGGGAGAAGGTCAGAGGGAGAAGCAGACTCCCTGTGGAGCTGGGAGCCGGATGTGGGACTCGATCCCCNGGGGAGAAGGTCAGAGGGAGAAGCAGACTCCCCGTGGAGCTGGGAGCCGGATGTGGGACTCGTTCCCGGGACTCCAGGACCATGACCTGAGCCGAAGGCAGTCGCTCAACCAACTGAGCCACCCAGGTGCCCTGTTCTCATTGTTTTATTTTTATTTTTTTTAAGTGCTTCTGAATTTGTAGACTTTGTGTGAGCAAGTATTTAGTCACAACAATTTCATTTATTTATCTATTTCTAATAATATGCATGACCAACATTTTAAAACATTTTCATGTTTGGTATTAGGTAAAATTCTCTTTAAAATCATAAATTAAGAACAGAATATTTCCAATACAGTATCTTTTAATTATCAAAATAAAGAAATAGGGAGATTTTGTTGTCATCCAAAAGCAGGCAGCATTATCCTGTGATTACAACGAATAAGGAATGCTGATTGGAACCTCTTCTAAACACCACCGAAATTTTAAAAATGACTTTGGGTAAGTCCCTTAAGCTATTAGCACTTATATTTCTTTATTGCAATGAGGCGATAATCACTGCCCTCTGACTGGTAACCTTTAACCAAGATGTACACTCATTGATTCCTCTTCTGTTGAAATATTAAAATCCTTGATGTGTCTTTGTTTATGATTGGGCTGAATATTTTTTAATATCCTTCCAGCAGGGCTGTAGAAAGAAGACTGAGAAATAAATGAAAATTATTACTTTTTAAAAGATTTTTATTTATTTTAGAGAGAAGAGAGGGAGAGAGAGAACACAGCCAAGGGAGAGGCAGAAGGAGTGGGGGAAGCAGATTCTATGCTGAGAAGAGAGCCCAATGTGAGCCTCAATCCCAGGACCATGGAATCATGACCTTAACCAGGGGCAGACGCTTAACCAACTGAGCCACGCAGGTGTCCCCAGAATGAATGAAAATTAATTCTCAGACTGGAATTTCAGTTATTGCTCTGAACTTTTCCTAAGAATCATTTGGTCAAATGCAGCTAGTAGATGGCAGAGGTTATCCTAGAAAAAAATTCTGTGATCTAAGTCAGTGGCTTTCAACGTGTGATTTCCTTTGCTGAAGCACTTTGACCCAGAAACTAGTTAGGAAGGAAATCCCTGACTCACTCAGAAGGTCGAGGCCCACCAATCTGTGTTTTAACAAGCTCTACATCTAATTTTGATATATGCTAACATTTAAGAAGCACTACTCTAAACTAAAACAAATGAAAAAATAAGATAGACTCATAGAAGTCAAACCATCTCAGACTTGGCAACAAAATGTATGCTGTATGGTGTACATATTTTTTGATGTCTGCTCAGGGGAATAAGAGACTTTGTGTTAAGTCCGCATTGATTGCTTATGCTGACTTCAGCGTGTCATTGAAAATGTTGAAAGAAGTCAGGGAAATCTTAAAGTTTTGATAGCCAAGCAAATAAGGTATTGAAAATAGCAGCAGGAGGTCATTAAGGAAAATATGGTTGCTGCTGAGATGTTGATGTTAGAATCTAATAATTTGTTCTGTGCACAAATGAAAGCTAAGAAAGTGTGCAGGGCATTCTGAAAGATTTGGCACATGTTAAAAGATAATGATCGTCTGAAAGTGTTACTCATGTTCAGCATTTGTTTTTATAAATAAGTTTGATTTGGCATTAAATTAATGATAATCTCGAGGTTTAATTTAGTTCTTTGAGATTGAGAAAATAAAAAAAGCCAGAACAATTGGCTTCATTATAAAGATATTAATGTTTTATGTACTTGTAACAAATTTTTTTTGTAGTGGAAATAATTATTTTTCAGGGAAGAGGAATTATAAAATAAAGCTACTTCAGTGCTGGACAGAATTATTTTTATAGTTGTAGTACTTTGAACTGTGTTGCTGATACTAGCATAGAAGAAGAACGATATTGGCAAATGAATCCAAGACTTGGTTTGAACACTGCTGGATGGAGGGAGGAAAGCCCAGTAATTTCACACTGATTTTTTTTAATCTCTTTTATAAAAGCTATTAGGACTTTTCTACCTATAAGGGATTTTTTTTTCTCAAAATACTGATACCTTTTTGTTCTAAACAAACCATAAAGGATGTTAAAAATGAGACTGTGAGTGTTGGAGAGGTTGGAAGGCCTGCCTTGGTCAATCAATAGATCTTTGTAAAGTAGGTGCCTCTAACTATGAAGTCACCTATTGATTGTTTAAAACCCTACCGTTGCCCCTAATCCTTTTGATTTATTATCATTAATGGAATGATGTAAGTTTGTTGATATCCAGTTTTTCTAGGATGCTGGTTTTGTAAAAATAAATTAAACTGGCCACTTTAGACTTCTGAATTTGGAAAGCTGGTTATATGAGAGGTGGAGAATCTTCTTCGTCTGGTCTTCAGAGAGAAGCTCTCAGTGCCCTTCAGCCTTGGTAACCTCTTTTTGGCTATCAGCTCCATGCGCAGTTCTTCTCTGCTTCAGCCCAAATGATTGCTCTGGCCGGGGTCCTTGGGCAGCCCCTGCTCTTCTCCTGACAGTCTCTTAGATCCATAGTCTCTGGTGCCCTCCTTTCAGTGTCATCAGCTGCTGTTAGGTCAAGTCAGATCGAGACTTTTAAAGTCAAACACACTAAGGGCAGAGACAATGCTGAGACAAGGCACAGCCACTACAGACACAACAGATGTATACCCTGAAATTCCAGAACACCATACACTTTCAGAAACAAGTTACATATGATCCAAAGGCAGAACACAGGATCCCCAGAAGAGATAAAGTCATGTGTTAGGTGGCATTCTCTTAGCATCCTTCTCAACATTTGTCAGTTTCTCATTACATTGTACAATGTACACTACAAACATTGCTGTGATTACTTGATCCATGTCTAAAAATTATGTGCTATGAGGACATGGCCTGTGGTTCCTTGGTTTTATATATGTAGTGCCTAACTTATGAGTACTTTTTTTTTTTTTAAGTGCATGAGTACTGAAGAAATATGAGCTGGTAGAGTTTTGAAGAAGGAAACACCACTGAGAAATGGGGAAACAGAGGTGCCTGGGTGGCTCAGTGGGTTAAGCCTCTGCCTTCGGCTCAGGTCATGATATCAGGGTCCTGGGATCGAGCCCCTCATCGGGCTTTCTGCTCAGCAGGGAGCCTGCTTCCCCCTCTCCCTCTGCCTGCCTCTCTGCCTACCTCTCTGCCTACTTGTGATCTCTCACTCTCTCTGTCAAATAAATAAATACAATCTTAAAAAAAAAAAGAAAGAAATGGGGAAACAGAGAAAACTTCCTCATGTGACATTAGGTGAATTGGAATAGAGGTTAGTAATCTATGATTGTAATCTATGGGTAGTATATACATCAAGAGCAGGTTGCCTGATAATCCCAGTGAGGGAAACGGTGTGGGCCCAGGGAGCACAGTCAGCATGAAAAGGATGTTCTGTAAGGGATGATCATAAGAGCAGAGAGCTTCCCTGTGTGGAATAGTAAAAGATGAGGTTAAACATATGAAGTGGACAGATGATGGAAAGCTTGGCTCAGTAGTGTGCTGGAACTGGTTTGAATTGGTTCATGAGAGCTTATTATGTATCTCTTTCCACCTCCAGAAAATCAGCTCTGATGAGACTGTTTGCAGTGTAGAAATCTGCAAATGGTATAAATTAGGGCTGCACCTCACTCCTAAACACAGACACAGAGCCAAATGTTTTTAAACATTTAAAAGCAAATCACTGCATTGCATGTTAGGTTTCAGAGGTGGTACTTGCTTAGGTTCATGTAAGAGATAGCGGGATGAAACTGAAATATTTTATAAGATTAAAAGCTACCATTTATCAACATCATAGTGTGCAACTGTTGCAATGGATAGAAGCTAAAAATATTGAAGCTAGTAATTTTAGTTAGAAAATAAGATGGCAAAATTGATGGTTTGGGAAGATTTCCTTGTTCTGTCATTCTTTCATAATAATATGTTACTTTGATTTTTTTCCCCTTGAGTTTCTCTGGAACTATAGGCACTATATAGATGGGCGGTGGCTGTCCAATAATCCCTGTGAGGGAAGCAGGATGAATGCTTACCTCGTGTTTTCTGAGCATCCTTCTCAACATTTGTCAGTTTCTCAATAAACATTGCTGTGATGACTTGATTCATGTCTCAAAGTGAGACTCCTCCCATTCTCAGAAAATCACCTTGTTCTAGGATAACCTCAATCCTGTAGAAAACTGTGATGATGACATTTTTAAATTTTGTTTGCTTTTATATTTTTTAATCTATGTTTGTCCTCATAAACGAGGAAATTAAATGGTTTCTTATATAAATAACACAATAAAAATCGGATAATGTGTAAAAGTATAAAAAAGAAAGCACCATAACATATAAATAGATAGCCATTCCTCCCCCTCCCTTCTAAAACTCTCCGTTTGTTTCCTGAAGTCCACAGTCTCTCATGGTTCATCTCCCACTCTGATTTCTCCCCCTTCATTTTTCCCTTCTCCTAATGTCCTCCATGCTATTCCTTATGTTCCACAAATAGGTGAAACCATATGATCATTGACTTTCTCTGTTTGACTTATTTCACTTAGCATAATCTCCTCCAGTCCCATCCAAGCTCATTAAAAAGTTGGGTATTCATCCTTTATGATGACTGAGTAATATTCCATTGTGTATATAGGGACAACATCTTCTTTATCCATTTGTCTGTTGAAGAGCATCTTGGCTCTTTCTACATTTTGGCTATTGTGGACATTGCTGCTATGAACATTGGGGTGTATATGGCTCTTCTTTTCACTACATCTGTTAGATAGTCATTCTTAAACATTTTTTGAGTATTATTCTAGGGATAGTCCAGTAATTTCAATTTCCTTTCCTTCTCTAATTTTTCTTTGTAGTATTTATCACCTTCTAATAAAATACTTAACTTTGTTTACTTTTTATTCTCTTTTAGAATGTATCAAGGCAATATAAACTATTTTTTTCTCCTAACTTCAAGATTTTATTTTTTTTAACTTTTTTTCCCCTTCGTGGAATAAAGGAGTTTTGATATGAGACTGGCTTCAGCATTTCTTTTTAAAGTTCTTCCTTAGTTATTCCAACCACCAATTACTATTGCCTTGAAATGCCACTGTTATCATGTCCTAAATTTCCTTGGTGTTATTTCTTGTTTCATGTTTATTTCACTTAATCATTTGGTCAGTCATTCATCTAACAAATACTGGATATTACTATGTACCAGACTCTGTACTAGTTGAATGATATTGGGACAATTAATTTCATCCCCAACAAACTCAAGGTTCTTTTGAAAACTATACATTGTTCATCCTAGTTTAGCCCCCTAGCCTAGTTCAGCTTAATCTAGTGAATCAGATTATCTTTAAGTCTTTTCTGTGAGCCTAAGATTTAAACAGTGCAGTAGTGGAGGTGAATATGACATGAAAGTCAAGGGGAGGGAGAGCAAAGTGGTTGTAGAGAGGACCTAACAAGGGAAAAAGTAAAAATTTTGGTATTGGGCAAAGGCAAATAAAAAAATTATTTGCCTCTAACTTTAAAGACTTAAATAACCCAAAAAGAGAAATATAAATTCAAACTCTATATTAGACATAGATTAGCCTAATAAACATATTTTTAAAAAATTTATTCCTTTGGGGCACCTGGGTGGCTCAGTCAGTTAAGTGTCTGACTTCGGCTCAGGTCATCATCCTGGGGTCCTGGAATCGAGCCCTGTACCAGGATCCCTGCTCAATGGAGAGCCTGCTTCTCCCTCCCCCTCTTCCTGCCACTTCTGCCTACTTGTGCTCTCTCTCTCTCTGTTAGATAAATTAATAAAATCTTTAAAAAAATTTATTCTTTCAAAATTCCTATGTATCCATTTACTTAGGGAAAATTACATATAGTTAGAAAAAAAGTAGTGTAATAAAAACTAAGAAATTAATAAAAAAGAAGCTTCTTGTATTTATGGAGCTTACCAACTTATAGTCAAGAAGTCATAAATAACAGTTCTAGCACTATGGGTGCAATAACAGAATCATGTATATTAATGTTTTATAAAAACCCACAGAGGTAACAGGCAGGTCATCTAGAGGTTGTGATACTTGAACTGGAGCTTCATATTTGAATATAAGTTCTTCATAAAGGGAAGTAGAGAATGTTAGACAAGGTAGACGATTTCTCTAGGTAGAGATATGGAGAGTGAATTTCAACAACAAAAAAGAATTTGAGCAAAACTTTAGAAGTATATATTAAAAAAACCCACTACATGTTGTTCTTAAAGAAGGCAAGTTGCTCGATGCTTCTAAGTCTACTGCGTAGGTAGGGGAAGAGGAGGCTTGGGCCATTTCTGAGAACACTGTCTGTGGAAGACTGTTGGCTGCATACACAATATCCATTTCAACCTATTTCCCTAACAAATGGAATCCAATTTTTTTCACAGTAATGATGTGCCCCCTGAAACATACACTTTCAAGACTTCTGGGGGGTGGCTGTGTTATACAACTTTTCATGTATTTTATATATTTGAACAAATATTTATTAGTATCTGTTCTAAGCCAGGCACTGTTCTAGGCACCAGAGATGCAGTAACAGAGAAAAACAAAACAGATAAAATCTATTATCTGGATGAGCTTAATTCTAATAGGAGAAAGGAGGACATTCATCACAACAACAACAGCAACAACATGTAAAATATAGAGTGTGTTACACAATGATAAGTACTAGGTGGAAAAAAAAAACAAGTGGGAAACACATTTTACTTTTAGATAGGTTGGTTATGGAGAGTCTCAGTACTGGAGCAAGAATTTAGAGGTGAGGAAGCACTCGTTGGTTCTGGAGAAGAAGGAATTCAAAGCAGAAGGAATAGGAAGTACTGATACCCAGGTACTGATGAGGCAGGATGTGTCTAGTGTGTTCAAGAAAAAGCAAAAATAGTGGGAAGGAAGGTCAGATGAGAATTCAGAGGGTACATACTCTGAATTCTGTAGGCATTTCACACTGCATCAGTTTGGAAGCCACTGGAAATTTTGATCAGAGAAATGATAAGCCCTGACATCTTCTTTACAGGATGTCTCTGGCTGTCTTGTTGATAGTAGATTGTAAGGGATCAAACTTGTTGGCAGAGAGGCAAGTTATGAAGTTATTAGAGTCTCCAGGTGAGAAATGTTAGGGAATCAGACCAGCGTGGTACTAGGGAAGGTGGAGGGAAGTGGTCAGAGTCTGGGTATGTTGTGTTTTGAAGATAAGGAATTTGCTGAGAGATGGTATATAGGGGGTGAGAAAAACAAAGGATTTGAAGAAAGGTCTGAGAATTTGTTCTAAGCTAGTGATAGGATGTTATGACTATTAATTGAGAAACCCAGATGCAAAAGATTTGGGAAAATAGGGTTTTTGAGTTGTTCTGATTTTGTTATTTGTTTTTCTAAGGTGCAGAACTCAGGGATTTGGTTTCAGACCTTTAAAATTTCGGTGGCCTATTAACATTCACATAGAGCTGTCAAAACAACATTTGGATTTAAGCAGCAGAGAAATCTTGACTAGAGATATTTATTTGGATGTTGTCAGCATAAAGACAGTTTTAAAGCATTGAGACAGCGGGCGCCTGGGTGGCTCAGTGGGTTAAAGCATTGAGACAGCAAAAGGTTGTCAAAAGACTGCATGTAAGCAGAAAGGAGAAGAGAAGAGATAACAACGCTAAGTCCTGGGGTTTTCCCATGTCACGAGTTCAGGCTGGGGAGGAGAATTAGCAAAGGGGATTTAGAAGAAACAGCCAGTGAGGTAGGAAGAAAACTAGGCTGGGGAGATATCCTGGATGTTAAGTAGAGAAAGTTTCAATGATGATAGAGATTAACTACTTCAAATGCATACTATATTATACTATACTATAGTACTAGCTAGAAAGACCTGAAAATGACCCATTGGGTTTGACGATGTGATCATGGGTTAGCTTGGCAAGAGATGTTCTCGTGGAGTGGTGGAAATTAAAATCTGGTTTAGCTGTGGTCAAGAGAAAGTAAGAAGAGAAATATTAAAAACCGTTTTCATACCTAAGTCATTCTTTCTAGGAATTGTGCTATTAAATAAAGGGGGATGTAGGCTTGAGAGGTTTCGTTTGTTTGTTTGTTATTAACTAAGATGAAGCAATGACAACATGTTTATTTGTTGAAATAGAGTCAGTGAGTAATATTCTCTGGTGGAAGACATGGAATGAGATCTTTTATACAAGAGAAAGTTTGGGAAATTATGAAGGTAGGTGAGAAGACGTGGTAATGGAAGCTTATCAAGATTTTCTGTTGCTTGCTTCAGGTTCCCCGAGGAAATACGAAGAAGCAAGGTCATGGCCTGAAAGTGAAGATGTGTTATGGAGTCATGGAGGCTTAAGTAGAGGAGAACCTATGAACTAGTTCTTATTGGTTGGCAGTAGAGAAATGGATGAACCAAGAAAGGTATCTGGGCCACATGGAAGTTTCTTCCCAGTCTTTCCTGCGTGGACCGTGGGTGCAGTGATGATTGCAGAGTAGCAGTCTTGCAGTCATAGCACAAGAACTGTGAGGACAGAAGTTTCACATGAGTAGATGGAAAGAACCTTTAATCCAGGTCAGCATTTTGGAGCCAAGGTAAGCTTCACTTACCTCTGGACTTCATGGTACATGAGAAAAAGAAAATGTCTATTTGGTTAATCTTTGGTAGTCAGATCTTTGTTATCCATACTCCCATACTCTATCCTGACATGTTGCACAGGCTTGGACTTATTTGTTCAATAAAGGGGAATCACTGAAGTTTTGGAGGAAGATATAAAATGACTAATACTGAGATTTAGAAGATCACTCCTGTATGGTAGATGGATTTTCCCAAAGTATACATTACCTCTTTTCTTTGATAACACTGGCTTGACTTAGTGTCAAAAACAATTTGCTACCTCATATAGAATCTACTGCTGCTTATGGCAGGAAGGAGAATTTTTCAATCAACACTCATTGAAATATATCCTTGGGGAAATAATACATTATACGTTAATAATAAAAAAAACTCATTGAGATAATGGTTTTAATGGGTCTTTTTTTCTGCCATAAAATTAGTAGGTGACACAGTGTTTTCTTTTACGCAGTGATGTCAAAGATTGCTGAGAATAAACTGCTGTAGGTCTTCAAATTTATAAAAGTGGACTTCAGGTTTTTACTGGGGATTTGAGGCAACTTCTCAGTGTTCCCATGCAGACAACTCTCAGAGTGAAGATTGGCCTTCAAAATATGATAAAAGTTGTATTTTATTATTCAAGGTCCTGTATTCATTTTGGGTTAATATGTGTAGATCCTTTAAAAAATTATCTCCCATTAAATAACAAAGATAGATTTTTTTTTATTGGAATTATCGGGTGCCTGATTGACTAAGCGACTGCCTTCTGCTCAGGTCATGATCCTGGAGTCCCGGGATAGAGTCCCACATCGGGCTCCCTGCTCTGCAGGGAGTCTGCTTCTCCCTCTGACCCTCCCTGCCTCTCATGTTCTCTCCCTCTCATTCTCTCTCTCCCAAATAATAAATAAATAAAATCTTTCAAAAATTTGGGTAATCTTGGCATTATGTAAAGCCTAGCAAGTAATAATCTTTTCATTAACTCCACTACAATTCTGTGAGATGTGCTCCAATTTGGGGCATATCTTCACAGAAGCATGTGATGGTGTTCTGGGGGTACCTGAAAAGTTAGTGCAAACATGGCACATTTTCCTGAGAATTTATTTTATGGACATACATTAAAAATTTTTGTTTAAAACAAGTATCAATTTATTAAGGAGCAGAATATAAATTCTCAAAATTTTGAAGCTACATGGCTAAATCCTTAGAAGGCTCTCTTGTTTAATTGATTCATTTACATATATGTATTTAGCATTTTGTGCCAGGCATTGGACTAGGTGAAGAGAATAAAGCAGCAGACAAGAAAGACAGGCCTTGCCAACAGAACGCAAACCTATTTCGTGAAAGAAAGGAAAATAACTAATTTACTGAACACATACTAAATGCCAGTCGCTGTGGGTCAGACTCTTGACATATTTTACACACTCTTTGCTTTTCTCTTCCATTGCATAGTGCAGGGACATGTACTGGAGTGACACCAATAATTGAATATCTCTCTGATTAAAATTAGTGGAAGTGATACCAAAATACATATAAAGTAGAAGCCTCTTGTTAAAAAGTCAACACTGAACTAAATTTCAAATATATTCTTGTCACCTGAATAATTTAGCACCTGGAAATTTCAGTCTGATGAAACATCATTCTAGATTTTTCTGTTAGCCATTATGCAGTGAATACATTGGAAATTATTGGCATTAAGGGAAAACTGGATTTAGGTTGTAAATGGCAAGAAGTTCTTTAAACTGAAATAAGTCGTAATGATTACTACAGGATAAATAATGTCATTTAAAAAAATCTAGAAGTTGATGACTTAGTTTGTGGACTATCCTGGTTCATAATGTCATTTTCTTTAACTTCCCTTTTCTTGACTTTTAAAAAGCTTCTCCATTTCCTACCACCTTTTGTTCCAAGAATCCTTCAAAAGTTTGATGAAGAAGACAGTTGAAATTAATGACTAAAATGTATTTTATTGATGTCAGGATCCAGGTGCCCAAATAGCATACATATAGAAGCTTGCTGTGGTTTCATAAATATTTTTCTTTTTGGCCTTTTTCTAATCTCCTTCCTTTGCATTGTTTCTCTTTGAGAAGGTATATTGTGTTGTATGCAGATTGTGAAAGAAATCCATTTAAAGGATAATACAAAACTTCTTAGTGTGGGAAGATGGATAATTTTATTCTATTCCTTTGTTTTTTAGTAATTTCAGTGTTTTAAACCAATAAGAATAGCATTAATTTTATTAACAAAAATTATAAATTTTTAAAATAAGTACTGGAAAGAAATAATGTGTACCTCCTTAGTCTTCTGCCAAACCAGCTGGGTGACAAGCATAAATTTCAAGCAATACTGAAAAATTTAAAAGCAGTATCCAAACAGGAGTTTAGTTTTTCTATCACTGAATTTACCAGATTCACACCTATGTTACTGTAAGAGTGGTTTTTCCTTTATGAAAGAGTTTAAGTTCCTGACCTCAACTACAGAGGACGTGTAATTTCCTAAACTAGAAAGGTGCTTGCTAAGAAAATACTTCCTAACCAGTTGTCACCTGGACCGACCTGGGGGAAAACACCCAAAATACCAAAGAAGAGTAGGTAGCACAGGATATCATTTACACATGAATAAAGGAGCATTTCCATCAAGCTTAGAAACCTGAGTGTTTTCCACGACACAACTTCTCAAGCAAGTTTTTTTTTTTTTTAAGATTTTATTTATTTATTTGACAGAGAGAGAGAGATCACAAGTAGGCAGAGAGGCAGGCAGAGAGACAGGGAGAGGAGGAAGCAGGCTCCCCGCGGAGCAGAGAGCCCGATGCGGGCCTCGATCCCAGGACCCTGAGATCATGACCTGAGCCGAAGGCAGAGGCTTTAACCCACTGAGCCACCCAGGCGCCCAAGTTTTTTTCTTTTTATTAAGCAACCTGTTGTAGACATTTTTTACGCTAAAGAAAAGTGCTACTTTGCTAAAGAGGTAAATGTCTCTATGAAATATTTTGAATTGTTTTGTTTCCATGTTTTTTGGTAAAATAATTTGAAAAAAGTATTATATTCTGGGAGTTAGATGCATCATCATTCAAAGGAAGATATGTATTAATTAAAAGAATAGTTAAAATTGTAGTGTGCCCTCAGTAAGATACATTTATTGTGGGTAAATTAATGTCTCGAATTAATGATTTAGCTTGGGATTTGTAGTGAGGTTGTTGTTGATGTTTCTATGAGTAACTGTTCTTTTCTAAAGATTCTGTAGTTTGAATATAATGTTATCTATCTATCTAGATACATATGTGTGTATATATATACATATATATGCTTTTATATATACTGTGTAATAAAATATGGAGAGATTATTTTTTTAAAAGAAAGTGGGTTTTGCAAATTATTTTAAGGCAAGCTTTGCTTTGTAAAAAGCATGAAAAAAATTTTTTCTATAATGACAAGGAATTTGGGATACATGACTACGTCTTAAAACATTAACAAGTGGTATACATTCTTCTGCACATTGATTTCTTGGTCTGTAAAATGGGGCTTGACAAAGAGGACTAGAGAGTGAGCTGAATAATATTACTTGAGCTATTGTCTATTTTTACAGGATTGTAAATTTCTGAGGGACAGTTTAAACTGAGCATGAATTCATGCTTTTTCATAGTTTCTAGGTTTACAAATTGGTTATCTGACAGCTTCTTGCTCTTATGAAATACATATTTTCCTTCCCAAATGGATAGGCAGAGCTTTTTTTTTTATATAATTGTTTATGCTAGACATTGCCAGTATAATAGTCTAACAATTGATAAATTTACAAATAAGTAAAATTGAGACAAGTTAATGATAAACAAGATCTTTTTTTAAACAACCTATTGTTGCCATTTTTACTATATTACTAGAGAGGTAAAGTGCTCTATAAAAAGTGTTGTATTTTATTTTTGTCTCCATTTTCTTTTTGTAAAATGATTTGATAAAATGTGTTCTATCCCTGGATTATGGGGAGTATATTGCTCAAAGGAAAACCAATGTCAATAGATACAGCAATTAAAAATCTTTACGTGTCGTAAAAAAAAAAAAGGTATGACAAAAGAAATCAAAATTACTAGAATCAATTTAGGAAATTAAAACTGTAGTTTAATAAAAGAATCACATCTTCCAGGGACTGGTTTCACTGGTTTTTCTAATCAGTTATCAGTTATCAGTTATCTAATCAGTCCTGACACAGAATCCAGAGATTCAGGATGGACACGATCCCTTACCTGTCCCCGTTTCTGTGCTTGAATAAAAGGAACAGAAGAGGATGTGGAAAAGATAGATATCAAAATGAGGGGAGAATACAATGAATGAGAAAAGAAAAGATAAAACTGGGATATTATGGGAGAAATGATTATATGATTATACACAGATACCACTCAATATTTAGAAATTAATAATATATTAATTTGTAAGTATTAACATTCAGAGATGATTGTTCACTTATATAAATTTATAATAATGGTCAAAATACCCTTTACTAAATATTTGTCAATGCAGGGAAGTGTATTTTACAAAAGGAATTATGTAAAAACTGATTAAGTTTTATTTATTTATTTATTTAATTTATTTATTATAACCTGTCATAATAAGGGACTAACAACATGGTTTAAAAAACACTGCAGACAATGAGTGATTACAAGTTAAACACAGAGGAGTGACAGGAAAATTGGTTACTAGAACTAAATACTAAAGATGTGTTGGTGGAAAACCATATAGCATTTTGAATAAGAATGAGGACTCTGGAGTCAGAGGCTTGCATTTTGAATACAGGCCTCCTTACTTACAAGCTGTTTAATACTGACAACTCTCTGTCCCTCACTTCCTTATTTGAAACTGAGGATAATAACAATAAGAACCAAACTCCTGGACTTTAGGAGGATAAAATGTATATTATGTGTGATTGTATACATGTGTGTAGTTGTATATGAATATGTAATTATATGATTGTGTTACTGTGTATGTGTGTAATTGTGTATGTGGTTATGCGAAGTTAAGTGCTTGCATATTTTATGTGATTGTGGACTGTAATTGTGTATGTCTGTGTATATGTGTATGTGAAGGTGTGCATGTGGTTATATGTACATGCATGAATATATATGCATATGTGACTGTATATATGTATGTGATTGTGTCTCTATATATGTACTATCAGTATAT
Source organism: Ailurus styani (assembly GCA_002007465.1). NCBI lineage: Eukaryota > Metazoa > Chordata > Mammalia > Carnivora > Ailuridae > Ailurus > Ailurus styani. The sequence continues at coordinate 1,325,860 of LNAC01000051.1, forward strand.
ATATACGTGATTTGAGTATTTGAGTATTCCAAGTACTGGACACATAATGGGTCTTCCATGGAAGTAAATCATAGCCATAAATGGTAATTGTATTGAAAGGGAGGGAAGAAAGGAAGGACAATGGACAGGTTGGGAACATTTTAACTCTAGAACAATTTGCGTGAAATTAGCAAACCTTTTGTTTTCCTTCAGAAGGATGAGGATGAGTTAGGAAGATTAATGGTCAGGGATTAATTTAATAGCTACTAAAAAGGGGGCAAAGGAGCTCAAGATAACACTTCAGAGAGAGGTGAATGGATTCAAGAATCCGTGAATAAGAAACTTTATTAAGATCTCGCTACAAATGTCCTTGATTTGATTCTAAGTCCTTTGACTTTTCTGATGTAATTTTAATGGGTAGAAGTTTTCTCCAGTCTGTTAATGTTTCTATGGGTCCATATGCTCATGTTCTGAGAACATTTAGGTTGTAGAGACCTGGGGGAAAGTTTCTAGAATTTTTCATTTAGTGTTTAAGAATTTCATTTTTTGTTTGCTTGTTTTTCCCCTCTGATATCACATTAACATGTGGCTTATTTTAGGAGCAAAATTATGTGAGTTCATTCTGCTGGCTTGTGAGCTTTAGAGTTAACCTTGGACAGTATTTATTAAATGTTTGCACAAGAAGAATTCATGTCACTCGGAGAAGGGTAAATATACAAGTTAAATATACCAAAGGTGACGCATGGTGTGTAACTATCTTTACTTCTTCTGTTTGCTGCTAACTTTGCATATTAAAAATTATCTAGATTCTAGATGCAGAAGCATGTTCTGTCAACATATAAAAATGCACTCTATTATGCTTTTATGACACAAATTTCTCTTATCCTGTTCTAATGCAAGTTACAGGATAAATCCTCTCTTCCATAGAAACCTACAAAAGGGTTCAAATGAATTTGATAGATTTCATTACAAAGATAGCCACTAAGGAAGAAATTATGACAATGTTAAAACCTATTTGCTTAATTTTTAAATTTTTAAAACATGTTCAATCCATTGACCAACTAGCTTACACATTAGTCTCTCATAGGTAGTATTATTCTCTTAATCTTTTAGTTGAAAGCAAAGATTTGTAATTATTTAAACATCTTTCTTTTGAAGAATACAAAGTCTTTCTGAAAGATATCTGAGCTCCATATCATTTTCATAAAATCTGGCAAATAGTAAGCATTAATATTTTCATGTTCCAGCTAGATAACAGGAAACAACTCAAGGTAGAAAGACTTGCTCAAGGTTCTATAGTAAATCAGTGGGAGAACTGATGATTTGGATTGGCAGATTCAATGAGCATCTGAGTTGAAATGACATTTAGCTTGAGGAGGTCGGTCAGAAAAGTTTTCATTTGGATATATGTAGCTTGTATCAAGTTTTACTTTTATATTCCTTTACAGCTTTACCCAAACATAGAACAATAATGCCTAGAGATTTCAGAACTGTATGGCCACTTTTTATCAGAATGTTTTCCCCATCTTCAATGTCCATATACTCCAGAAGCCATATTCCTTAGTATTTGTGAGATGTGCCAGAATAAAAGTCAAATTGATTTTTTAAAAAGATTTTATTTATGGGGCGCCTGGGTGGCTCAGTCAGTTAAGTATCTGTCTTAGGCTCAGATCATGATCACAGTGTCCTGGGATTGAAACCCGCTTTGGGCTTCCTGCTCAGCAGGGAGTCTGCTTCTCCCTCTGTCCCTCACCCCACTCATGTTCTCTCTCTCTTGCTCTCTCTCTCATAAATAAATAGAATCTTTTTAAAAGATTATTTGAGAGAGCATGAGCAAGCATGGGGGGGGAAGAGCAGAGGAAGAGGGACAAGCAAACTTGCACTGAGTGTGCAGCCTCACATGGAGCTTGACCTCAGGACTCTGAGATCATAACCTGGGGCAAAACCAAGGATCAGACACTTAATCAACTGAGCCACCCAGGCACCCCAATAAAAGTCAAATTCTAATTCATTAATTTCAAAGGCACCAGTGTGCCCCTGAAATATTTAGGAAGATAGATTTGCTTCTTCTATTTTAGACAAAGTCAACTTCTAACTACCCTTGCAATTGAGGCTTCTCTAAAGAAGCCTTCCTTACGTTGCTTTACTCAATCTGTCCAAAAGGCTGGAAGTTCAGTCTGATCTGCATAAAATGGATCAAGGGTAATTCAGTCCACAAATCACTATTGCCATTGTCTGTCATAGTAATTTCCTTAGAATCTCATCATTAATATCAGAGAGTATTAATTGACCATTGAATATCAGACTCCAGAGGTATAAAGAGCATGAGAAATAGAGGGGACTTCTCTTGAGTGGGCTTATGATTCATTTAAAGAATGAGATGACACGTTTAAAAATATAGCTCACATAACGAGTTAGGATGTGCTAAGTACTAAATAAGTGGTAGAGTCAATGAGGATCACTGGAATTTAGTAGTGAGAGGTTAGAACAAATTGAAGTAATTGGGGGGAAGTTTCATTAAAAAGGTAGAAATAAGCTGGTCTTCAAAGGAAAAGTATGCCCTAAACCAGAATTGACAAATAGATTTTTAACTGGAGTGAGAGAATTCCAATTAATAGGTAGTGGCTTACTAGACCAATGTTAAACATTTTAAGACTAATTCAATTGGTACACAAAACTATCGCCTTTGGGGCACCTGGGTGGTTCAGTTGGTTAAGCATCTGCCTCCGGCTCAGGTCATGATCCCAGAGTCCTAGGATTGAGCCCAAAGTTGGGCTCTGTGCTCAGGGGGGAGTCTGCTTCTCTCTCCCTCTGCCCCACCCCCTCCTCCTTCTCTCTCTCTCTCTCTCTAGAACAGATAAATAAAATTGTTTAAAAAAACCCCATCACCTTTATTTTTAGGAAAATTGGGATATGAATGTATGTCTTATTTGAGGCTATCATATGACTTTTCTCTTAAAAATTTAGCCTTGAAACTGTGTGAGTGGTCCGAAGAGATCCTTTTCTAGCCAGTTACGTGGAGAATCTCAGGCTACTTCACAACGTATTGAGGTAGGATTGAGAAATCCAGAGAGAGAGCAAGAGTAGAAAAAAACAGGTTAAACAATAAAAAAGGAGTGTATTCCCCTTACAGGCAGGTGAATTCCAGAGGCAGAGCAAGAGCAAACACATGGTGCCATGGCTGAGCAGTGTCTTTTACCTCAACCTCACCAAGGAATTCCTCTGTGACAAGAAGGACAAACAAGGCGTTTGAAGAAAAGGAGCATTTCCCCCCTATTATTCTCAAGATGGTATATATATATATCATATATATATCATGCATCTCATATATATATATATCATATATATTTTATATGTATAAATGGAAATGTTCCAGTGCTTCTCATGCTATTTTATCAGCTTATCAGCTCGGGTAAGAATGCAGAGAGAGGAATGTTTCATTGTGTTTGCCACGGGTGTGGGTTAAAGGATCAGCAGCATATCTGCTTCACAGTATCTGTCCTAGAGATAACCATGACGATATTCTAATCAAGGAAAATGATGAGAGAGAAAGGCATGGAGAGAAAGGCATAATCCAATCCAGGTAAAACAGTAACTACTCTGCCTTGATGAGGAGGTTGGTACTGGGGATGCCGAAGGGTAGTTGCATATTAAGGTTTTCCGTTTTGTTTTGCTTTTACAATTTTATTTCCTCTCACAGAGTGTTCACAGATTTTCTTAACCTGTGTTTTTATCTCTTCCTCTCACAACTTTATATCTTATAGAGCACCAGCAATTGGACACTTCAGGTTTTGTTAGGAAGAAGAACCTGTTTTCATCACTCTTTTTATTTGGCCAAACAAGCTTGTTCTGGTTGTTTCAGAAAATTTGTTTCTGTGTGGCTGTTTTTGTCTGTGAGGTGGCCAAGTATCTAGAGGATTTTTAAATGTAGAAAGATAAGTGTGAGAAGAGGGGTACATAAGTTATGAAAACTCACACCAGAATTATTTTAATAATTCCCTTCATCTTTTTAGGTTCTCCGAGTACTTTTTTGTATTTTGATTGTTTATTAGACCATAATCATTTTGAGAAGATCGGTAGAACTTCTGGTTCATGACAGGCTTTTAGTTATACATTAAGCTACTTTCCTGGGTCAGGAAATCTGGGTCAGTTTATCCATGATTGTACCTAAGAGGATGTGTACATATATGCAATTCCAGACAGTCTTGGAATGGTGGACAATGGAAGGGTAATGGCTGCTATCCTGTCATATTTTTACAGGTTGATGCTACTACATAATCATCATTTGGCTTAAATTTTGACAACACTGAAAAATCTGGAGACTGTAAGCAAGTTATTAAACCTTTGTAGGTCTTAATCTACTCACCTGTGTTTAGGGATAATACTTTCTGCCTTGCCTACCTTATACTTTTATGAGGATAAGAAGTAGCAAGGGAGGATGCCTGGGTGGTTCAGTGGGTTAAAGCCCCTGCCTTCGGCTCAGGTCATGATCTTAGGGTCCTGGGATCGAGCCCCACATCGGGCTCTCTGCTCAGCAGGGAGCCTGCTTCCCCCTCTCCTTCTGCCTGCCTCTCTGCCTACTTGTAATCTCTCTCTCTCTGTCAAATAAATAAATAAAATCTTAAAAAAAAAGTTGCAAGGGAAAATCAGCAAGTGCTTTACAAATTTACATAACTTTTTATAACATCTGATATAGTTAAGGTGAGCTATAAAATCATTCATAACCTAATCCCTAATTTAAAAATGCCCTTTCCTGTAAGACCTTTTTTTGGGGGGGGGGGTGTTGAAGGAGTTTATTTATTTATTTTTTAAGATTTTATTTATTTGACTGAGAGAGACAGCCAGAGAGGTAGCACAAGCAGGGCAAGTGGGAGAGGGAGAAGCAAGCTTCCTGCTGAGCAGGGAGTCAGATGCAGGGCTCCATCCCAGGACCCTGGGATCCTGACCTGAGCTGAAGGCAGACACTTAATGACTGAGCCACCCAGGTTCCCCTTCTGAAGGAACTTTATTAAACTCTATTCTGGGGGCACCTGTGTGGCTCAGTTGGCTAAGCATCTGCCTTCTGCTCAGGTTGTGATCCAGGATCCTGGGATGGATCTCCAGATCTCCACGTTGGGCTCCCTGCTCAGTAGGGAGTCAGCTTCTCCCTCTGCCCACCCTCCCCTCCCTCTCCCGCTTATGCACGCGCATGCCCCTCCCCTCTCTCTCTCTCTCCCTCAAATAAATAAAATCTTTAAAAAAATAAACTCAATTCTGTTTTCACGTCAAAACTATCAGACAACACACACTGGTTAGATGATAATGTAGATACATCATTATCTGTGATCTTGGCTAATGTAGAATGTTAAGAAGAAAAAAATAGCAAGCTTATGGAGCCAATTGTCCTTAATTTAATATTAATATATGCTAAAGTATTACAAAATTGGAATTTGTTTTTGGTAGCTTACATATTCTTTTTTAAACCACAGAAATTCTTTTTTTTTTTTTTTTTTAAAGATTTTATTTTATTCATTTGACACAGAGAGAGAGATTACAAGTAGGCAGAGAGGCAGGCAGAGAGAGAGGAGAGAGGAGGAAGCAGGCTCCCCGCTGAGCAGAGAGCCCGATGTGGGCCTCGATCCCAGGACCCTGGGATCATGACCTGAGCCGAAGGCAGCGGCTTTAACCCACTGAGCCACCCAGGCGCCCTAAACCACAGAAATTCTTTGTTTTAGCTACAGAAATGCATTTTATGAGCATTAATCTTAGTGTGAAGTCTATACCTGTTATATATCATTTGATAGCCTTAGAGGACAGGATTTACGTAAGAAGTTAGATGTTGGTGTGGAAATGAAAAATATAGCTAATTTGTGTGTTTCATAGCATACTTGCCACTATTCATATTGGTAATGTGTCAGTGTATCAACTCTGGGCTGCTTTCAACCACGATCTGTGTATTCTTTTAATGGCTAGCCTTTGCTCACACCTTTACTTTCAGTACATATTGTTTAATATTGATGTGCCAAAAACTATAACAGAACCATCATTCTTAAGTAAAGCTCAAAAACACATTCTTATGAAAATATTGGCTCTCACCTAAAGTATACTTTGGATACTGAAACACTGACTTGGGAACAGATTGATAATTGGCACTGTGTTGCCCTCACAAGGAATTATTTTGGAACTAAGTAAGATAATGTTGATTGTGCTGTATAAACACAGCAGGCTTCTAGAGTCTCAGTTTTATTTTGTATTAAAATATTTGTCAGTAACTTGACTAATAAGTGTCTTTTTAAAATTGATAATAGTTGATCAGTATAATAATGTCAAACATATCTGTTTCAAACATGTATGTATGGCATTTGTCATTGTAAAATACTGTGATGTGAAAGTAAAAAAAAAACCCCAAAACCAAAAAAACTGTTAAGCCACAAATACTCTGTTCTTTGCCTCATTAAAAATTACACTTTTCGAACTTCAGAAATGAACCTGGTTCTCAGACCCCCTTGTTTCTCTATCAGGAGATAGAAAGAACAGATTTTATTTTCCCCAAACCCCGTTTCCTATTAATTCTAACTCCTTACTTTCCAGGTCCATTCGTCATCCAATCAATATTGTGAATGGCAGTGGCTAATTTTTGACTTTTCTTACTCCCTAAAGACCAGTGCCCAGATGACCTTCACACCTTTCCTTACTAGCTAGAGATTACAGGAGCAAATGTAGTGCACCAATGAATGTGTGACAGTGGACTCAGTTTAGTACAGCCTTATTGTTTTGCAAAAGCCATACAACTGGCAAGAGCTGCTAGGGTCGCCACTACAGAGAACCAGCTCTTTGCTGTATCCTGAAGGCAGAATGTGGAGACTTAAATGATGCAGCCATGGCAAAAAGAATGAAATGCTAGGAAAGATCTTTGCATTCTTCGGAGGTCACTGTAACCCTGCGTCCAACTCTGCCTTACATGTATTGTATTGTTACATGTATTCTTAAAAGTAATAAATGTTCTCAAGTTGAAGTGGTTGATTATTAGGATTTCTGCTATGTTTTGGGGCCAACTCATATAGAGCAAAAGTGAACCCATATTTTTTTAAAAGATGTTATCTATTTATTTGACAGAGAGAGAGAGAAAGAGAGAGATCATAAGTAGGCAGAGAGGCAGGCAGAAGGAGAGGGGGAAGCAGGCTCCCCGCTGAGCAGAGAGCCTGATGAGGGGCTCAATCCAGGACCCTGAGATCATGACCTGAGCTGAAGGCAGAGGCTTAACCCACTGAGCCACTAAGGTGCCCCCCCATATTTTTTGATGAAAAAGAAATTAGCTAAAATTGAGAATCTAATTTTTGTAGGGGGGTAGCAGATAAGACAAACCAAGATCAGAATCGTCCAGTCTACAAAATCATTATAAATTTTTCATTAACCCAGCTGTACACAACTATTACTGTAAAATAACGTAATTTTCTCATGATTTTTTTCTAGGCAGTATTTTAATTCATTCCAAGAATGTATTTACAGAGGAATTGGTACAGAAACATAGCGATAATATCCAAATAACCGAAAGATTACCATTGCAAAGATTAACGATACACTCTTTTCATTTAAATATTGTTGCATATTGGCAGCATTCTTTAAAAGGCCAGGTTAGTTCTCAGGAAACTAATTTATTTTAAATTTCATTCAACTAATGTTTGGTTTTCCCTTGGAAATATTTTTTAACTCATTTTTTGTCATTCAGTGATAATATTTAATCTACTTTATATAAAAATCACAAAATATTTGCTGCAGTTTTTCATCGTTATTGTTAATATTATTACTAGAGCTAGTAAAATCTACCTGAAGTCTACATGATACCCTACATTGTTAAATCTACTGAAAAATGGATTACTTGATTTTTAGTTTAAATTTATTTAATAAGTAATTTCAAGGATATCACATTTTAATTCTGGGTAACAAGTTCCTAAGACTGTTCAGGATAGGTTTCATTTCAAAAGCCAAATAATTAAGTTGACTCACACAGATCCACATGAATCTACAACCTACTGGAACATCTTTGGACTCTTAAAAATACAAAATAAGATACCTGCAACATCACCAGCGCAGAAATATCTGAGCCTGGTTAGGCTCAAACAAATTGGGAATGCTATTCAACTCACTGTGATATTAAGAGGGTATGATGTCATTTCAGAGCTATGTAGATAGAGGCAAGACAAGGAAAAGAAAAAAAGAAAGAGCTGATTCATGCTTTAAAAAAAAAAGAAAGAAAGAAAAAGAAAATCCTAAATAATAAGGCAATGGCTCCAAAGCAGTGACCAGGAAATTACTTTCTGAGTAAGATGCTCCAGGGCAAAAGTCTTTCTTTAACAAATATTGTTTAAGGCAGTGAAATCTGTTTGCCATCATTTCTTTCCTCCCAGGTGATTAAATGCAGAAGAAAAACAGTCATTTGATAGCCACAGAAGCTATTTACTGAAAGTATATTCAATCACCATAAACATTATTTTTACAGCAAGACTAGCAAAAGATACTATGGGGTATCTCATAAAACATTTTTAAAAAGAAAAAAATGTTACTACCATATATTTTTTATGAGGCCTGCAGAGTGATCTGTATGCAGCTGTTTCCTCCAAGAGCTGCCTGACATCGTAGGCTCTGGATTTGGAGCCAGATGGCATACAATTCAGTTCCCAAATGGGAGAGATTTCATAGGCTAAAGAATAGGTTCAGGGCTTGTTTTGTTTTGTGACTAAGGATAATTCCTGATTATTCTTTCTATATTTCTCGTCTATAAAATGAGATAACCTGTTGTAATATAAGCATTAGATAATTATAAAGAATTTTATTGCCCACACATTTTAACAATGGAAAAAAAGGAACAGAAAAACTTCATGATATGTTCCCCAAATTGAAATTTTCTTTTTTTTCCTTTCTCATCCTTTTGATCTAACTGATTCTTTTTGACCTAACTCATTCTGGAGGAAAAGACTATCGCATTCAGTTCTCTGGGATTTACAAGTAGAAGGCTGCAAGGCTTAGTTTGAAAGAGAGAAGACAGACTCAAACTCTCAAAATGCAGACTGACTCACCTTGAAGAAGGTTGCCGATACAAAAGGTGGTTGCCCATGGGTGTGGTGCAAAGACGCAGCTGCTGTGACCCCTGGTGTGGGTGATTAAGGGCTTCCATCACTTGGAGCTGGGATCCTCTATCTAGGCTGACTTAAGAGTCTACAGAGCACCCTCATGTTGGCTCTATGCTCCTCACATTGTCCTTTGGTTGTGATGTTATCTTTTTTGTCTTAGTCTTCTCTCCCTGGGGAGGTATGAAACTTTCATATCTCCTGTCTTTTCCCAGTCCTAGGGGAGGCGTCAACTCTTTAAATTTTTCTTTTAATGATGTAGATTTCTGAAGCACAAAGATAGAAAGGGACTCAAGTTTGTTTGTTTGTTTGTTTTTGGTCAGTCCTATCATATCATTTCCTTGAGGCAATAAGAAGAAAATTGTCTAAATCGGTTTTTCTCTACATGGCTGCGCAAAGAAACTTTTTGAAAAATACCTGTGTGTGAGCCCCACCCCAGATGTATCTTTCAGGCAAGAGTATTTTTTTAAAGCACTCTAGTGTAGACAGACTTTAGAACATCTAGTTTGGTATTTGAAGGGGGGGGAAAAGCAAAGATGAGAAAAGAAGGGAGGAAGGAATGGAGAGGACTATTAATATATTAAGAAGTGTTTTGTTTATAGTAGTTTTAAACTACAAACTATGTTTATATAGTTGTTTAAAAAGATCCAGCATACCTTCAGAAGAAAGTTTGTTACCACTCAAGGAACTCAAAGGGCTATGTTACAGGCTGGAGAGGTATTTTAAGGGTATTTTGAGCACTGGCGACATGGCTGGAATGTATGTGACATCTATAAATATAACTATATAGAGCTGGAATCCACAATTCTGTTAGAATTCATGCTAGAATGAACAATATTATAATCTTAATAATTCTAGTTTTTGTATAGTTAGTAGACGTTGTCCAAAAAAAAAAAAACCCAAATGTAGCATTTGTGTATAAAGATTTAAAGTAAAATAAATGATAAATCTGTACTTTTTAAAAAAGGGAAAAAGGACAATTTTGTATACTTTCCATCAGATGCTCATTACACTGTGACTTGTTATGGAAGCCTGGTCCTTGGAAATTTTTCCAAACTACATCAAACTGTATACGTTTTCCGATATAGATTTGCCTGACCCAGGTAACATTTTCCCAAGCTTTATACATTGGCCTGACATTTTTCTTCTATGATGTTTCCTTCCTTTTTTACAGTTTCAATTTCCTCATTATTTCAATGACATTTAAATCTGTCCCAGTCCCTTCATCCTTTTAAATACTGTTTTTTTTTATCAAGTGATTGCTGAATCATTCCAAAGGGAATATATTCATGATACCATATGAGGATAGTTATCCCTGATTCCTTTTCATATGGACAGCTTAAGAAAGTATATATTTAATTTTAATGGTCCTTATTCCTTACTTTTGATGGAGTTATCAATGAAAACAATGTGAGAAGCAGATCACAACCCACCCCTCACACTGCCAAAAAACCCCCCAAAAAACAAAAAACTCAGAAGGATATGTTAGTCTTACTTTTATCAAAAGAGCCCTGGGATAGTCTTCAGTTATATTTCAAAATATTTATGATAGAATTGTATTATAAATATTCTTTCAGTATACTTAAGACTGATTATATTCATAATTACAAATAAGCCTGATTAAGTACTAACGTTCATGCATTTAGAAAGAGCATTAAGTAACCATTCCTTTTAATAAATAACAAATACCCTATATAATTTTAATAATACATTATTCTCATGAGAATGTGCTGAGCTACTAGAAAAAATTGATAATGGACATAGTATGTTACTGGCTGAATTTAATATAAGAGAAATACATTTAAGAAAGAATACTGGACGTGATCTCTAAGGTACTGAGTGACGTTATTCCAAAATATTTTAATTATTTTTATATAGAATATCACCCCCCCATCACCCCCAAAGCCTAACTACTGCTATGCGGAGAAAAATATTTAAATTAGTCCTAGGATTTTATTTATACCCAAATGATGGAATTAAAACAATTTAGTATAGAATATACAATTATACCAAAGAGTGTATATGTGTGTATTATATCCTTAGTTGCTAATACTCCAAATAATAATAGTAATGATGATAATTATTAATAAAGATAAAACTAATTCTTAGGATCTTGATATTGTAGAATTCTCAAAGGTAAGCTATATTTTTTTGAAGGGCAAATCACTTTACAAAAGCATACTTGTATAAATGAAAAGTTAAGATGGCTTTATTTTTATAAATAAATGGACTTTTCATGTTTTATTTGTCTTAAAAACGCAACATATTTCCAGAACTATTACAACCGGAGGCTATTTTGAAGTTATGTTGTGCACATAGCTAGTGTGCAAGGCTAGGCTGGTATGCCTGCTATTTTGCTTTTTGTAGGAAGATTTTTTTCAGATGATTGACTCATTTTTTATTTGATAAGCACTCACCTGCACGATGAGAGTATAGCCGTCATTGCCCACTCTGGAATGTTTTTCCAAAGAGCTAGGGGACCAAGATAGGGAATTGTGAAATATCCTATGAATGTTTGATTTTGTTTTCATTACTGAAGTGATGAGGAATTGGCATTCCGAGGAATTGGCAATAATTTGAAATGACTTCAACAGTTTGGACAAGTTTTCCTTCTCCATTTTCTCAAGTGGATAGATATTCCTCTGGGTTGTCCATTCTCTTTACCTGTGGTTTTGCTGGAATATTTCTCTGATCACATGTCAGAGTCTTTAACTTATGTCTCAGTTCTGCTTCTTCTGCTACAAGTAGAAACTCATGTGATATCTGTGGGCATTTGGAAAGCTAAGTGGAAATATCCCCAAGACGGTTTCATGAGAGGAAGTATGAGATATTTTCACTTCTTCAAAGAAATAATAATGATGATGTTAAGATATGCAAAATGTTTTGGTGCCAGAGACTGCAGAAACTGAGCTCTCTTAAACTTGTAGAAGGTTGACCACAGTTTGCTGACTGGAGAGCCCTTGTCTAGCTGTAGGTACAGAGGTGTGCTTCCTTTAACTAGCTGTTGCTGGAGCCCTGTGAGTAGATGAGCATTCTCTGAAAGAATTAAAGAGAGCCCCAGATGGAGTCCTATGCAGACCTCAGAAAGCCGTACTGAGGGAAACCAGAGTAAGAGAAAAATACAAATTAAGAAAAAGAGAAAGTTCTTGACACCTGTCTCAAAAGCGTAAGAATCATGTATCAGAATAGAGGTTATTGGTAAGTAATCAAGAATAATTTCAGCAGCAAGAAAGCCTGTTACATGTTCAATTTGTACAGGAGAAGGCACTTATCCTGAAAACATATGTTTTTGAGATAATTCCTGTAATCATTCTGGGAGGTAATCTAATCTAGTTCTTTATGTGAAGATGAGGAAACATAAAACCGTAGTGGTTAGGTCATTTTGTTCAAGTCTGGAGGAGTCATTGCTTAAGCTTCCTGTTCCTACAAACTGGCTTAGACTATTTCAGAAAGCCAGTTCCCAAAACATCCCAAATGTTTTCCAGGTAAACGTAACAGAAATCGTATTCTCCATTAAAAAAAAAAAAAAAGTTAGCAAATGCAGAGTGTTTGATAATTGAATATCTAAGAATTAAGCTAACTTACACTGGAATTTTTATTTTGTGGAGGGAACATTTCCACAGGAGTTTTTGATCCTTCTTCTTTTACTTCCTTTTTTTGAGATTTCTTTAAGAATGAATTCAGTAGTTCTCTCAACATGATACACTTAAAAAGGACATATACTATGACCATTATCCTACTGAAATGCAGTGAAATAAAGTTTTCAGAAAGTTTTCATCTTTGCTTTTTGGTTTCTTATAATCAGAATTCAGTCTTTCCGAAAATGATGTCTGTATTAGTTTCCAAGGACTACTATAACAAAGTACCACAAATTGGGCTGATTAAACAACAGAAATTTATTCTCTCACAGTCCTGGAAGCTGGAAGTCTGAAATCAGGATGCAAGTAAAGTTAATTCCTTCTGAGGGCTGTGAAGGAGCATTTGTTCCATGCCTCTGTCCTAATCTTATGGACTCAGAGAGGTTCCTCTGCTTTTCGATGACATTTCCCCTATGTCTTCCCGTCCTCCTTCCTCTATGAGTGTCTGTCTCTATGCCACAAGTTCCCCTTCTCATGCTTATAAAATGTCATATGGGACCATGACCTCATTTTAACTTGATCATCTATGAAATCCTTATTGCCATGTAAGGTCACGTGCAGAAGTACTGAAGTAAGGTCTTCAATATTTTTGGGGGGTGGACATAATTCAATGGATAGTGATATCTTAAACAGGATTAATGAAAACTTAACATCATCTTACATTCTGATGTTTGAACATTTCTGGCAAACAACCCTGAAAAATAAGGTAACATTTTCCTCCAGATAAAGAGCATGCTTGCTTCCATCTAACTGTGAAAGTGGTTAATCTTTTAAGCTTAGTGTTGCTTTTCTGTAATACAACCCACTGCAGGTACCGGATCCATCATGGGCACTTCACATCACTCCATGACACTGAGAGCTCACCTCTGGGATACCAGTATGGCCATCCTGCTGCCACTGTGACTACTCTTTTTGGTATAAATAATAAAGTCCTTTATTTCTAGCCCAGGAGTCTTTTAAGGAGAACTCCCAGATCTTTCATAATTCTTGATAATCATTTGACATTATTTGACATTCTCTGGTGATGTCTATCAGGTTTCCTTTGGAAGATGTTCCTTTCTACTGGCTCATCAAATCCCGGGGTTTCTAAAAGGGCAGAAATAGGCCTTTTTCTTACAGTATCTTGCTAGGAAATTTCAACACATTGCCAGCTCTGGTTACTGAGGTGATGCCCAGATTTACTTCTCTAGCCCAGAGCTCTTCTCTGGTATATCAGTATTTCCAACTACTGACTTGACATATCACTTGGATATTTCAAAGATACCACAATTCATGACGTACATGACCAGATTCATGGTCTTTCTTTTTAAACCTGGTCCTCCCTCACTATTCCTTCTCACAGTAGATGACATGGCTATTTATCCACTTGCTCAGTCCATTTTCTCCTTCCTATCCCTCATGATTCCTATCTAATCTGTCACTAAGACCAATTACCTTTATCATCTCAATATCCATGAAATCTGTTTTTCTCTTCGTCATTACTTTCATTCTGTTCTTAGCTACCATTATGTTTTAAGTGGATCTCCTAATGTGCCCCCTTGACATTCATTCTGCCCTCCCACCAATCTCTTCTCCTACTGAAGCCTGAGTGAATGATCACTTTAAACTCACATTGAATCATGTCATCCCTCTGCTTAAAGACTGCTTAAAACTTTCATTGCACTTAAAGTAAATATCATTGGTTGACTCCTACTCGTTCTTTTGGTCACAGCCCCATAAAGCTGTCAGTGACTTTCTATTTGGATTTCGATCTTTTATTACACTTGGAGATGTAATGCTGTTCCCTTTCTCAGAGCACTTTTGCAGATGGTCATTATATATCCTTAGTGTGACTATTTAATTAATGTTTATATTTCTTCCCTGCAAGTAAGCTCCATGAGAGTAAGAGCTGATGTTTGAGTTAGTTTACATTGTATGTCTGACAAGCAGTACTGTGGTTGTCCTCAGATCGGCACTCAACTATTTCAGAATGAACAAAAACGAATGAACGCGTTGGATAAGCTACCGTACATTTTTCTTTAACATAAAATGTTTGTTGTGCTGTAGCCAACAATTTATATCAATGGGATGTTTTAAAATTATATATCAAGTCGTTTTAGCCTTTACTTAAAATTCCCCATGACTTCCTATCACAATTAGAATGAACCCAAATTCCTTACCTTAGCTATAAAGTCTGACACAATTTAGCCCCTAGCTAATCCAGGACCTTTCCTGTAGCACTCTTTCTCTTCGCCAGTACAATAAAGCCACACTGGATGCTCCTCCCTCATATCTACCCAGAAGCTAACGGGCCAACTTTCCCCCTTAATCTTTGCCTCATTGACTCCTTTTGTCACTTGAGATTTCAGTTTAAATAGTGCCTAAATTTCACTGTCCCTCAAATCTTAACCAGTGATTCAGTCATTCTCTCCTCAGTACTTTTCACAATTTAGTATTTTCCCCTTTTGTCTATTTATTTACAGTCCATGTTCTGTCATTCCTACACACACACACACAGACACACACACACACGTATGCACACAAGCACATATGCCTCACCCTGTTAGAAAATTCCTTTCACGTAGACTTTCTTGTTCCTTGCCGTACCCCCAGGACTTATAAGAGTGCTAGATACATTGTAGTCACTCAACAAATATTTTTAAAATAAATAAACATATTCTTAAAGTTAGGGGTCAGGAAATTTCCAGCAATGGTTTTGGTTTAGGTTGTTAAAACCTAACACTTTTTACGTTACCAAATGAGACAGTGGTTATGATTTCTAACATAGCTCAAAGTAATTTTTTTATAACTTGAAGTTTGTCTTTAAGTCAATAGAGAATCGGTAGGAATATGATTTTTCTGTTTTCTTCATCATTGGTTTACTTTGAGAACGAGTTGTCTATTCCTTCTAGCGAAGTAAAACTGGGAAAAGATTTAAACTAATGTGACTGAATCTTCTGATATTTAATTTGGAGTTGGTGTAAACACAGAGGAGCGAAAATGTCCCTTAACAATCCTCTGATCTCAAAATGTACCCACCTTCTGTACTTTCAGTGTCTGTATTGAAAGCAACAGTCTGTGCTACCCCAAGCATTATAACACAGTCAAAAGTAGAACATATTTCAACTTTTTTACCTTTGTGTTGGGTATTGATAATTTTTTCCCATTTTTTCTAGTTCTTTAAAGATACTAACTTAATAAGAGCAAGATAGCTCATATGCTTTTCCTTTGAATTGCATTGACTTCACAACTATGAATTAAAGCTTGAAATCTATAGGACTCCTAAGCAGGAAGTAAGGACATATTTAGAAAGAAGTTGGAAAAAATTTTAGCATTTATTTGATCTAGAGGAAGAAAACATCCTTCCAATGCATCTTAGCACTCCTTTTTTTTTTTTTTTTTTTTTACTAGCTTCCACTAGATAAAATAAAATATAAATTCTCCTACACTGTTGGCAGGCAACCTTTCTGAGATATGTTCTGGTCTTTCAGCGTTAGCCTTGGGCAAATTTCAAAATATTTGAAATTATCTTTGGGGATCTTGTATTCGTGCTTCCCTTTATTTTGACATTGCCAATCCATTGCATCTACAGGTCTAACATTTTAGCTCCTCATTTTTATCTTTCCTTGGCGGTGTGCCCCACTCTGTGACTTTCTCTTCCTTTTCCCTCTCCACCTCCCCCGTCAGTGGTCTTGCTTAATCTCATTAACAGATTCGCACTAGTTAGAAAGAGCTAATTAGTCAGTGCATTGCTCTTTCAGGAAATGCGTTTCTCTTTAAGCCAGGGGCTAGGGACTATCTCTCCACTCAAAAATACGACTTCAGTGATCTTCCTGCTTAAGGCTTTACAGGTTTTTGTTTGTTTTGTTTTATTTTTGTTTTTGTAATGAAGTAAGAACAAAGGAATTCAATTTTACTCACAACGATATTAAGAATGCTAAGTCCAACAATCACACAGTTTTGTGGAAAGGAAGGCTATGATTTGACTAATATATTAAATAAAAACTCTGACAAATTTTGAAACACACAGCCTTTAAAAGGGCACAAGACGTATGGTGACACATCATCAAATCTGTTACATCAGACAGGTGAAGTGTAATCCAGTACCTGGTGACTAGGTTGTCAGGGAGATAAAACCCAAAGCCCTTTCTGGAATATCAGTGAACCAAAAAGACAACAAACATGGCCAGTACCAATTGCAGGATGCAGTCATGAAGACTGATTATGAACACCTTTCATGGGTTATTGTCAGAGGACAGTTTCATATTTCTCAATTTATGTGCCCCTTCAGGAGCCAGAATCTACCTTGTGTCTATTCTAATATAGATGGGATCTGGACTTTGTAAAAAGAGGGCCCTTTGGAGAATCTGGTCCACCAAAGAGTAAAAGCAGAGTTTCTTGCTTAAAACTCTGGATCCAAGACTCTTTACTGAGAATTAAAATGTTCATTATTTCCTACCCCTCCTCCTTAATTTTCTATTACAATTCAAGCATAAGTATGATTATATGGCAAATGATTATATGGCACGAAATGATTATATGGCAAAATCTCCACCAATCAATAAGCAGCCTACACAAATTCAGCAAGATAATATTTGTTCGGTGAGGCACATTCTGTTTGTCAATAGTAAATGCTTTATAAGAGGCACCACTTATCTGAATGTATATTATTATTAATAAGATGATCTTCTGCAGCTGTGGGTTGGTCAGGAAGGTACTGTTCTGGTTTTTAGAGATAGTTAGCAACTTATCTTTTTTAAACAAAGAATAGTCTTCTAGTCAGCACTCAGTCTAGAAGAGGTTTTTTACCTAAAGCCATTGAACTCAGTAAGACAGACTTATACTAGGTAATGGCAGAACCACTTTGCTTTGGAGAAAAGCATGAAGTGTGGAGGTGAGTGGTCTGCCTCAGAACAGTACAGATTGGTGTAAGTAAGTTTTGTTCAACAGATACTGGCTAACATATATGTATTTAGCCCTTATACACATATATGAATATAGAAATAATCATAGATACATAGAATATATATAGAATACATAGATTTATATGAATCCACTTAATTGATGTATTGCTCTCTCTCTGTTTCTAATCTTTAAAATGACTCTCTGTGATGACCATTTTCCTTATTTTATATATAAAAATTTGGGCCTGAATAACTTCAATGAGTCTTAAAAGCTGTATATAGCTCTATATTATTTTTAAGGTTTTCTGGCTTCAAATCTTGAATCATGGACCATTTTAAAAAAGAAATCAGAAGATAATGAGGGACCAGGGTAGTGGAAAAGCTGGGAAAGGATGGCTGCAAAGACATGGTGTAGCAGTCTGGGTACTAGAAAGCTGGTACCTGGGTTTGATCAAAGCTCCATTAGGTACCACCTGGGATATTTTGGTCAATATAATTAATTGTCATAAGCTTTGGTTTCTTTATCTTTGATATGGGACTAATGATACTTCTTAACAGAATATTGTGAGGTTTTATGAGATAAAATATGTAAATTGTTTCGTAAAATGTAGTGGGCTGGTCTGGCACATCAGAGGCTTGGAAGTTGCCACTCTGTCCTAACAACGAGTGAAAAGGTGAAGAAACTGAAAATAAACAACTCTTCTTATATCCATAAGGGAAGTGAGGTGACAGAACAAGCCACTGCCTCTAAAATTGGAGAAACTAACAGGTGAAGATAGAAAATCAGAACTTACTGGAGCAGAAACCTGCAAGTAGAAACTTCAGTGAGAACCAGTGTCAGTGTAGGAAAACCTGAACTATGATTGATGAATTGCTGGAGGATTGGTGTGGATAAATCCGAGAGTTACAAAGTCCAGGGGACTGAGTCATGGGGCAGGGGGTGGAGGGGCACATTTTTGTGAGTTTTACCTCCAGGAGTTTCCAGCAGGGGAAGGGGAAAATGAATCATTTTGAAATATGCCAGAACTTTCTATTCTTTTTAATAAGGTCTGCCTTCAGGAGAACTATTTAACGAAAGCCTAATTTGCTGGGGTTTTATCAGGGCCTAACTTACCCGAAAAGAATACTTCACCCTGCTAGCCATCCTGTTTCACCTAAGGAAGGGAAAAGAACCTAAGAAGCACTTGTGAGGTTCACAGTTCAGAGGCACAGGCTCACTAAAAGACTGAGACCTAATTATGGGACTGTAGAATGCTTCCCCACCCCTCACATTTCAACACCACATTATTAAAGGTCCATTTACAGCAGTCCCTTTTATCCAGTGCATCATGGTCAGTTATAAAGAAAGTATCACAAGGCATTCTAAAAGGCAAACCAAACCAGACCAAAACAAAGTGAAACGGCCACAATAACAAAACAAAAACAAAACCCACAAAACCCCAGTTTGAAGGGACAGAGCAAGTATCAGAACTAGACTCAGATATGGCAGAGATGTTGGTATTATCACACTGGGGATTTAAAACAAGTATGATTATTAATGTGCTAAAGGCTTTAATGGATGGAGTAGACAACATGCAGGAACAGATGAATGATATAATCAGAAGATGCATATCCTGAGAAAAAAAAAGAAATGCTAGAGATCGGAAACACTGTAACAGAAATGAAGAATGCCTTTCATAAGCTTGGTAGTAGGGTGGATGCTGGGAAAAGGATCTTTGCTCTTGAAGATATCTCATTGGAAACCTCTAAAACTGAAAAGCAAATAAGAAATAGACTGGGAGAAAGAAAACCCAGACAAAATATCTAAGAACAATAGAACAACTACAAAATAAGTAACATGTATTTGAAGTTACAAAAAAGTTACAAAGTTACAAAATAAGTTATAAAACAAGTAACATTTGTGTTCCAAACAAAACTGAGAATTTCCCCAATTTACTGTCAGATACCAAACCACAGATCCAAGAAGCTCAGAGAATGTCAAGGAGGATAAATGAGAAAAAAAACTAAAACAAAAACAAGATACTACATCTAAGCATATCATATTCAAAATACAGCAAATCAAAGATAAAGAGTAGTAGGCATTCAATGATTAGAAGAAAAGGACTTCAAAAACTGTATGTAGCTTCAGCTTACTGACATAACTGTTACTTGGAAAATTGCATGTAGATAAGGCCATAATGAGTTTAATAATAAGAAACTGATTATTTTGCTATGTTTCTAATAGTATGAGGACAAAAGGAGTTCTCATTTTTAGGCAGAGGCATAGAAACTGATGGACTGTGGACATTTGTGGCCATCCTTATGTTGCCCAACACTTTTTATAGATTGTGGCCTGAATGGGTTGTATCCTTGGTTACTTTGCCAGATAATAGGGAGCCAATGCAAACTTTAGTGTCAGCACACAGATTACCCTTCATGGGGGTGTAAGGGAGAAATCATTCAAAATTGAATTAAAAAATATAACTTTTGTGTTCGTGTTCTATTGGTTTAAAATCAAATTGTATGCAAAATGTGACAGATTATTTTCTATATAATGACAAGTTAGCAAATAACACATACTCTTTCACATAACTGTCACTTCAACCCCTACCACCTTGGGAATATATTTCTTACTTTGTATTAAAAAAAATAGGGATTTTTTAATGTGTGAATTATTTGAGGCCGTGAAAGGGCAGGAGGGTCTCAGTCTTTGCATATCCTGTCACTGCCTCTCTTCTCTCATCGGAACATTTACCATGGTGAATTCTAAAAAGGTTCTTATTCTCTGAGGCTCCTGCTGGCTCCGTTTCCTTCTTGAGGTATGTAGCAGGGGTGCCCAAAACATGGTAGAACTTGACTTGTGGGATATAAAAATGTGGAAACTTGCTTAGGTTCTTCATCTAAAAGGAAATAGGTTTGAAGTCTTGATAAAGAGAAAATAGGAGAATGCCACAGAACAAAACAAACTCTTCCAGTTAGAATCTATGATGATTCCATAGCTAAATCCTATTCTTCTACAATGACTCTAGAAATGTCAGTAAAGCTTTTGGATTTTTATCTTTTTTTAATAACAAAACTCTTTATTTCTTATCCTTATTTTTTAAATCTGTAGATCCAGAAAAAATATTTTATTTTGTCGAAGATATTAATAAAGGAAATCACAATACAGCTCTATAGGGGAGGAATTTGTACTCCTATTATCACTGTTTGGATTCACAAGCATAATTTGAAGATATATGCCCTGGGTCAGGGATTGATTTCTCTCATGTTCTGTATGGTATCAGAGAACGTCCTAATATTTAATAAATCATATTAACACTGGATTGGAGTCATTTTGTGTGGGTAGAGGTGTGTAAAGGCCCACTTCCTTATATTTATGCATCCTTTTAAGGTCATTGCTAGGAATTTAGCTTTCAGACTCAGTCTTGCTCTGATGGGATCAGGTGAGGTCTAAGTTTTATATTTCTTCTCTTGAGAAAGAATATTTAGGAAATAAACACAGAATTTGGAATTTGGATTCTTTCCATTTCGATAGACAACATTTTAAAAAAGGGATGATTATTGCTAGATTTGGGAAAAACGACATGCCAGATGGTGAGGGTAAAAAGCAATGTTCAAGCTGAAAATACTACAATAATAGAGAGAGAAATATAGGAAGAGTTATATAATAAAATGTTTTCAATTATCTGTTTTATCTATTTCAAACTTTCTGCAGAGTGAAATTTCCTCAAGAAAATGAACTGTAATTTATGACTCTTAAGGGGCTATCACAAATAAAATATGAGTAAAAATACAAAAATATACACCTTGATAGGATGCTTTCTGAATTAAGTTTTAGATTTTCTAATTTCTATCTTCTTATGAAGAAACCTATGTTGCACATTCTCTAAAAATACCTGATTGGCCTTGATTGAGGGCTTTACTCATGAACAAGTTTGATGAGTAAATAATGTAAGTTCCTCTGAGTGGTGGAAGTAGGTTAGTACAGTGGCCAAGACTTCATTCTGCAAATATTTACAAGCATATTTTATTACCTGAGACCTCTGTTCAGTGATCTATTTTCAGAAGTGAGAACAGGGAACTCAGAGAGAGAGGGTGCTCTTGGTGGTGAGGGAAAAAATTTACTGAACTGCCTCTGACATAGAGTTTTAACCCACTGAGCCACCCAGGCGCCCTCTGACAGAGTTTTAAAAAGTAAAAACTCTTAACATCAGAGAGGACCATTCAACCCAAAGATGCATACTTTCATATAGTTAGTAAAAATTATGGATTCTTCATTTGAAA
Source organism: Ailurus styani (assembly GCA_002007465.1). Taxonomy (NCBI): domain Eukaryota; kingdom Metazoa; phylum Chordata; class Mammalia; order Carnivora; family Ailuridae; genus Ailurus; species Ailurus styani. Next base: position 1,347,730 of record LNAC01000051.1, read on the forward strand.
CTTGGTCTTTGAAAATGTTGAGTGATCCATCCTATAGAAATCCATGCCATGTCACCATATATGTACTTCAGAAGTTAAAGATGGGCTCAAAATGTCTGTATGACATTAGTCTGCACTTTTTCTTTGAGTATAAAATAAAAAGAAATGATGACTCTAAGGAATAGCTGGCTTTCTAAATTTGGAAGAGCAGTTTGTGTGTGAGTTTGTGTGTGATTATCCTATTTCTGATTTTTAGGCAGGTTATACTTATAAATCTGAGGATGAAATTGTAATCAATTCTGTACTAGATTGCCCTAATGATTTCTACACTAATTTTCCTTACATCTCTATGCATGTCCCTTTGCAATATGACTTAACCACTTCTCCAATAAAAAGATAGAGTCTATTTTCCCACCTCTGGAACCTGGACTCATCTATGACTTGCTTTGACCAATTAAAATATGGGAAAAATAACATCTGATCCTGGTTCTCTTCTCAATAGACCTTGTAGTTTCTACCCTGCCCTTTTGGAATGCCTCTACTACCATGTGACGTCTTGCCTACCATCAGATGAAAAGCCTCCTGGAGCAGAGGTGAGTCATTGCAACTAATGCGTTTGAGAGAGACCAGCTGAGAGCCAGCTAGCAGCAATCATCAGAAATGTGATTGAGGCTATCATATGTCTTCCAGCCCCAGTTCAACCATCAGATGACTTCATCCACTTGAATGACCCTGGAAAAGATTAGCAGAAGAATTGCCCAGATGAGCACCTAGCCCAAATTATAGAATTGGGACTAAACAAATTTGTTGTTTTAAACCACATTTTGTGGTGGTTTGTTATACAGCAATACATGATGGAAATACATTCCTAGCATTTAGTTTATTGAATTTCATTCATGTTGTCCCTTAAGTAACAATCTTACCTTGAATTTTACTTGAAATTACTTCACTGCTGATGCATTAAGTAGCAATGTGCATTGAGTACTTTCTGCATATAGTGTGTGGCACACCTACTACTTTTTTGGGCATTACAAAAGGAAATAACCAGGACTGAGAAGCACTCCTTGATCTTCATAAATTACAGGTTCCTGTTTTGCCTTATAGCTTAACTTAAAGTAGTGAAAAAGAGAAGATAAAGCTTGAAAAACACACAAACAAAAAAATAAAAGAAAAAAACCAGAAGAGTTTTTGACCTTATACATTGATATAGTAAATCATCACTATAACACAAAGATTAAGAACACCTTTTAAAGAATCTATAGAATAATTTACATTTTACTCTGCTACATACATGGACATATTTACCAAAGACTTAACATTAGAAGTTTGTAAAGAAAAACAAAAGGATATCAGGGGGGAATTCTTAAGGATGAGTTTTGACATGAGCCTGGAGAAAGGAAAGCTTGGTGTACTAATGAAATCCTGAATAATAAACAGTGTCAAGGAAAATTAGAACTTGTTTCCAGGAAGGCTAAGAAGTCTCAAAATTATTTTAAGTATCTGTTAATAAGCTTTCAGCACTATTGTACATTATATGAATTTTGTTGTGTTCACTGATAGTTGAATCATTGTTTCTACAGTAGGTGTTGCCAAAATCCCAAAAAATGTTCTTTGGGAACAGGACCTGCTCTAACTTAGAAAAAAGTGTCTTCATTTTTTAATATGTCTCTCAATGTTTACCACAATCATTGAAGGAACAGTTACGTATTTTAAATTGTTTTAAATTCTTTTCCCTTTATTTTCTGATTTTTTTCTCTCCTCTCCTCTCTCACCTTCCATTATTCCTTTCCATCTATCATTTCAGTTTATTTGCTCTTTGTCCTGAAAGGTATTTGAAGAGTGGTGGGATATTGAAGTTAATCATATTGTCAGTAAATAAATGTCTCTTCAGAAAGCAACTTACCATGTTAATTAAGTTAACAGAAAAAGAGGGCAAGAAACAATAATTATCACCTGATATCAAAATCTAAAACACCTCCAAAGTAGTTATTCATAGGTTATAGGGCTAGAATAAAGAGATTATTTACAAAAGAAGAAAAATAAATGGAGCCACCCTAATTCACCCTGGCTTCCTCTGAAGCCACTTCTTACCCTCTTGTCTTTTCTCTTGATTCAGGCAGACGTTGTGAACTCTTAAATCAGAGAATTGATTCCAAAGTGGGATATAAGTGCTGGTCTTAATTGTATCAGACATTAATATCTTGCATTGAAAATAATTGCTGTTTTTCTAAATGACTCTTACTGGGACACTTCAGTTTGATACTTTGGCTCCTCTCTAGAAGCAATGTGTTGCTAGACCTCATTGCTAAGCAACACCACATAGTGAGAAAAGCCGAATTCTAAGGTTTTAGTGTCAGATTAAAAAAAATTCTCGACCTATATTTTAATATTAAAAAACATGTACATCTCTATGGTATTTTTGATAAACATGAAGCCAGAACTTATTTTAGATACTCTAGCAAGTTTTCTGATCAAAATATGATTTCTTTCAAGTTACAAAATACTTAAAAGTACATGAGCATGTATCATCTTTACAAAATTTAATAAGAAATTTCATTATAAACAAATCTAGTATTTTATAGTTGTGCAGGTATTAGCTATATCTAGTTGATGTTTTCATGAAGAGTGGCACTCTTACCAAATATTTATGAAATGAAAGTGTTGGGAGATAATTCGCCATGGGTCTTGTGTTTCTGTATGTCTTATAAGCAAAGACACTGACAACCTGGGGATGGGGATGTTTGTATAGAAAACAATTTTGGAAGGTAGACATTATGTCTCATCAAGAGCAGAAGCAGGTTTGCTTGCACCCTTCAAAGATAGAAACAGTGGCTCCTTCTTGAGTGAAGGGCAAGTGTGTTTACTATCTGTTATGGGAGGTTCAAGTTCTCTAAGTTCTGTGTTCCACTCTGATAGTGTAATTTTCACTGTGTGTACAAGTATCACTTGGCTTTCTGCATCACCCTGTGGGAATTGGGGCTTGGGGAACCTATATAAGAAATAGCAAATTCTCTGGCTATTGTTGTTTCTGTGAGTAAGAAAGTCTTTTGTCTCTGACCTAGAAGTCTTGTGGTTTCTGACAGCATCCCTGAGACTGGCAGGCTAACTAGTTAGCCTAAAAGTAGGGTAAATTCTCAGACCCTCATGGTTCTGGACAGAAGACACTTTCATTGACAGTGAATAAATGTATCCAACCAAAAGAAGCTTTAGGAGACTCTGATTTACAAAATACGGAACAAAGAAAAAGAACATAAAAATATTTTTTATAAGTAACATCATGGAATGTGGGTTCTAGGTAATGTGCTTAAGAATGTACAATTTGTGCCTTATCTTTAATTGTGTAAAATCATCTGTTCCTTGTTAAAGAAGCTTCACCATGAGTTAAGATGTCAAGGAGAAATTCCTTTGGGTAGCCACACCTTCTCAGAATTTTTAACGTCATTCCATTTAGGTATTTTTCTGCTTTGTCCCAATATGTACCTCTGATCATGACTCACTCAAGGAAACTCAAATTACTAGCATTTGATCTTAACATATACTACTGGTTTTCCTGTTTTGATACACATGCAAATTACCTGGAGAATTGTTAAAACACAGGTTTCTAGGTTCCATTCCTAGAGTTTCTGTTCCAGTGGATCTGGGACAGGCCTGAGAATTTGCATTTTTAACAATTTGCCTGGTGATGCTAATGTTTTTGATCTGAAGAACAAACTTGGAGAACCATTGATACAGAACGGTGTTTGAATATGGCACAACATATTTAAATAATTTAGAATCATACCAACCTAGGTTAGAATCTCAATTCTGCCATTAACTAGCTGTAGAACCTTGGAAAACATAATTTCTCTGAGACTCAGTTTCTTCAACTGTAAGATGGGAAAATAATAATAATAACATTTATTTTAAGGGGACGTTTTGAGTATTAAATAATCCCTGTAAAGTGCTTTGCATAGTGTGTAGTACTTAGCAAGTACCCCCAAAATGATAGTATTATCATTACATGATTATATTCTATAGCAACTCTTTTTTACAATAAAGTTTCAGAAAAGGATTTGTGAAATATTAAAATCTTTCCTCAGTTCCTTTAAAATATTGCTAGAATGGTAATGTAAGTACACTTATGGTAAAAAAAAAAGATACAAATCTATTTTAAATATTATAGAAATGTATAATAGCATTTTTATTAAATCAGCATGTGATTCCTGAAGTATATCATTTACTTGGACAAGGTCTCCCAGACTTCATTACAATGTCTACATGTTTAACAAAACTTTTTTGGCTATTGAGGCCTGCTTACATTCTTGTGAATGGTATCATGCATATATCCTTCTTATTGTTGTGATTGTTTTCACTTAAAATTGAACATTACTTCATGATTTCTATGGCAGCAGATTATTTTAATTTTTCCAAAATTTGACATAAAATCTAAGAAAGTCCACTAGGAGTTATGAGAGAAAATCATCAACTTCTGATGTGATGATATTATGTTTTATGAGGATTTTTTCCCTTGAATTATTTTTCTCTAATAGGGAAATACTTCCTTTAAAAAAATATTTATTTATTTATTTGAGAGAGAGAGAGAGAGACTGGAGGGGAGGGGCAGAGGGAGAGGGAGAGAATCTTCAAGTAGACTCTGAACTGAGTGTGGAGCTTGATGCAGGGCTTGATTCCATGACACTGAGATCACAACCTGGGCCAAAATCGAGTTAGATGCTTAACGGACTGAACCACCCAGGTTCAGTCTCTTCCTTTTTTTTAAGTATCAGAGAAAGGAAATCCATAAGAAGCACCATGTTCCTTATTACAGAGAAGTTTATTTTTTAAATGTCTTTGTCAGTATTTCTATATATGAGTGTGTTCGTGTGTGTATGTGCACACCCACACACATACATAATTCTCCAATAACAATAATAAGGCACAGATTTTTTTAAAGTCTACTTAAATCCTTGTAAATCTAAGTGTGGGCCATAGACAGGCAAATTTAGTGTCACAGGGGGAATTGTTTGAAATGTAGAATCTTAGACTTCCTCCCAGATCTACTGAATCAAAATCTGAATTTTAACAAGATCCCTAGGTAAATCTTGTTCACTTTAAAATTTGAAAAGCACTGATTTAGTAACATCTCTGACAGTGTGAATTAATTTCCTTTTATTCAATTGTTGCGTATTTCTTCTTTCTGTTAAAAGCAATGCATGGTTTGTGATACTCTAGCAGGAAGAATTAGAGGAAACATGTTATTCCTCAAGGAATTAATGTTATGTTTCTATATTAAAATCACATAATATTGGATGAATCATTTTCAAGCTCATGTAGAAATAGGTATGAAATGGTTAAAGGTAAATATTTAGCCTCTTATATTGTAGGGTAGGTTAAGAAGGTGAGGGCTAAATGTTAGCCTCAGTAACTCCTGACATCCATTTTCCTACCCAGGAGAACTTATTCTTTCTAGCAAAGTGCTAATTTTAAACATCCTTCTCATTGCTCTAGCCTGGTGAGCAATGGAGGCAGTGGCCGGAGAACAGTGTGCACTGGATTGCAAGGATAGAGCAGGGATTCAGGCTGCGCCCAGAGAGAGGTCATTTTCAAGGTCATACATAACAGGTGGCAGGTATTTATCAGGGAGGTTTTGAGGGCAGTATGCTCTATACCACTGACAAGAACAAGGATCTATGTAGCAATTAAGAATTTTCTGAGATTGGTAATGAGAGTCATGATGCAAGCTTGAAATCATCTCAGGAAGAATTATATGAGGTTCTTAGAAACAGCAAAATGTGGATCCCTAAGAAGAGAAAGCCAGACTGCACTAAACATGGGAAGTTCTTCAAATCTAGTGGATTTTAATTAATTCCCAGCCATGAGGAATTAGAAATTAATGATAATAACAAAAACCATATGATACAGACTTTGGTTATAATTATGAAAACTGCATCCATAGTGAGTGTTCAGTTGTGTCCATTAAAGTCTATAGATAAACTTTCTCTCCAGGTATTGCCATCACCAACCATCAGACTCCTTGGATCATACTGATAACTGACGTACCCAGAATGTAATACCCTGCTTACAAAACTAATTTATGAACAGGGGAGGTGCATGTTGCAGTGTATTTAGAAATGGGTCTGGTACAAATTGATTCCATGGATCAACTTCAAAGAATTTCCTTGTATTCTCTTTCAAGACTTAGGAAGAAGTTGGTAGATTCGTCTATTTTTTACTTTTTCCTCATTCTCTCATTTCAGTTTCTTATTGGTAATGTTTCTAATACTTCTAAAAAACATAGTCAATGTCTGTCTATTCCATCACCTTTGTCTTTTAGTTGAAGTTCTATAATGAAGTATAATCAGTGCTTGTCCCCAGAACTTAGGCCAACCCTTCTCCCTCCATTCCCATCCAGGAATGTCATATACCTTCTTGCCTGTGAAGGATTTCCTTTGTTATGTCTTTGCAGACTTTCAAACAGATTTGTACAGTTTTAGGAATGTTTATTCTTACAACTTCAGTATTAATTTTTACTCTTTTACTCTAATCTGCACATCTACATCATTTTAAAACTGGAAATAGCTCAGATGTTTTTCTGTGTTAATTGTTCTGTGTCCATACTGACCTCTCTAAATTGTACTAATTTTTTCAGTTAATTTTTCTATGTTTTCCACATATATTTTCTTTTTACTGGAAAATAATTTATATGGCACTTACACATTTTATTCATTTTAATATTTTTAATTACATGGACTAATACAGAAATATTTTAAACAAAGGCAGAGATATTGTGGACTCTTGCCCCATTTTTTATCTGAACAGAAAATTTGGGGAAATGATATTTTATTTAAGATAGTTTTCTTTTATTGCATTTTAACCTATTACATTTAATGGCAATGTCTGATGAATTTATTAGATAAATTTGGGACGTATATTGGAACAATTAGGTATTTGGGTCCTTAAATTACTAACTACATTAATGGATTAATAAACAATGTAACATTCTGGAATTCCTGGAATGAGTCCTTTTTGGCCATGACACTTCAGAATATTGTGTATTTCAATGAGTTCAGTTCTTTCTTGCCCATGGATACAAGGTACTCAATACGGCATACTGATCAACTCTATGTGGTCCCTGAACCCTAGTGTTTGGCACTGAATTATTATCTTGAGGTTGGTTGCTAATGATGAACTATTTAATACTCTGTGGAGATATGGCCAGGTCATCTTTGTTGAGGGAGAATCTGAGCTTTAAGTTTATAAGTTCTTTCCTGCCATTGGAGCTACTTTCATCATTAATGTACTGAAAAAGTACTGGTGTGTCCAGGGCAAAGAGTTAGCTTATTTGCCTTGCTGATCTGGTTATTAAGAGCTTCACTTATTGCAATAGCCTCCCAGTGATCAGTCATCTGGGACACAGGAGTCACCTTACTTATGAGTGGTGAATAATTATTTTCCACAAGGCTTGGGAAATGGAAGGAGCAAGACTGAGGGATGGGTGAAAAGGAGGACTGGAGAAGGTATTTATGGCGAAACTTTTCAGAATAGCCTAGTATGTGAAAATATTTTAAAAGATGCTTTTTCCCTATGCTTTTTAATGTGTTTTAAAAGCATAGCTAATTTGTGTTTCACCTCCCCTTCCCTATTAGTATTTGCATGTGTATATAGTTTATATATAGCTGCATAATTTGTTCTAAATAGTTCCTTATTCATATCTTCATTTATATATAACTATAGTTTCTATTTTAATTACTTCTTTTTTCCTCCAGAGTTATCTAAAAATGTTAGTAAATTTCTGAGTGGAGGGCGCCTGGGTGGCTCAGTCGGTTAAGCCGCTGCCTTCGGCTCAGGTCATTATCTCAGGGTCCTGGAATGGAGTCCCACATCGGGCTCCCTGCTCAGCCGGAAGCCTGCTTCTCCCTCTCCCTGTGCCTGCTGCTCTGCCTACTTGTGCTCTCTCTCTCTCTCTGTCAAATAAATAAATAAAATCTTTAAAAAAATAATTTTCTGAGTGGAAAATTGATTTTTTTGACTAAATGTTACTTGTAAATTTCTAATGTTACTGCACTACGTTCAAAGAATGTGGCATTTTTTTTTCCTGCTGTGTAGAATTTATTGAGATTCTGACTATTCCATAGGACTGTGAAAAGTCCATGTGTGTGTAAATATATTTAATTGTGCTACCCAAATTGTAGTTTTGGTTCCTTTTAATCTCCTTTGTTTCATTAAATGCTGGGTTTTTAGAAACATGTATTAAAATCTCACATTGTATGTCAATTTTTAATTTGCATTGAATATTGCAAGTCATTATTGCAAGTCATGTTATTTGATGAATATTAGATATGGACAATTTTTTTTTCTACGTTTTGCTTCACCTATCCTATTTGAGCTTTTCTGTCTTAATTCTACTTCATCTGATAGCAGTGTTGTACTCAATTTCTACTAGCTGGCATTAATTTGTTAAATCTCTTGTATCTCCTCTTCATTTTAAACATTTTTGTATCATTTTTTCCCCACTGTAAACAGTATACTGATGAATTTTTTTAAAAAGTGAGCAAAACAAAGAGCACTTTTTTTTTGAGAGAGAGAGAGAGGGGATGGGCTTGGGGAAAGGGAAAGGATGGGGGGAGGAAGGGAAGAAGGAGAGGGAGAGAGAGAGAGAGAGAGAGAGAGAGAGAGAGAGAATCTTAAGCAGGCTCTTTGCCCAGTGCCAGGGCAGAGTTTGACATGGGCTGCATAATCTCATGACTCTGAGATCATAACCTGAGCAGAAATCAAGAGTTGGACACTTAACTGACTGAGCCATCCAAACATCCCCAAAGCTCTCAGTCCTATTGAGAATCTCTCAATAGGAAAATATATTTCACTCCTATTTTTGTTATGAATACATTTGTTTAATGTATTCATTTAATGTATTCATAATTTAATACATTTGTTTAAGTGACTTTCTATTTTACATCCTTTACTATTTCTCTTTTTTTCTTTTTTCTCTTTTTGCCTGAATAAGTTTTCTGTTCCATTTTTTGCATTGAGTTTTGAAAGTTTTTAATGTATTTTTAAATGTTTATTGACCAACTCTCATGAACTGGTCTCTATATTCAGTGCTTCCACATAGCTCAATACTGTAGGTAAAATGTGAGAGAATTTTAGTAACTATTCTGATATTTATGATTTTAATAATTTAAATTTCAATATTTACTAAAAATATAGCTAGAACATAAAAATCATAATTTCATGTATATTTTTACGTAAAATGAGGCTAAGTAAACAAAAGCAAGTCAATCTAGAACATTAAAAATATTAAGTAACTAGTAAAAGAATTATAACAATATAACAAAAATCGTGAAGGTAAATGCAGTATCCATGTTATACCTTTGCAGTAATACTTTTTATTCTTGAGATAAAAAAATTGATGCCTACTGGCTACTCTCTGCCAGATTCTGATCAAAGCTTTTGGAAAACGAAAGAGAGGAAAATCTTTGCCCTCGTGGAGGCTACCTCTTGGTGGGGGAAGACAGACAGTGGATAATAAGCGTCATGAATAAGTAGAATATTTAGTGATATGACTCACTAGAAGGTGAAAAAACTGCTGTGGAGGGAAGAGATGGAGCAGGATGCTGCTGGGAGGTGGAGGCAGTTGTAAACTTTTCTCAACATTTTAAAGGATTTTAAAACATTGAAAACAGTAGTATGGAAAGTACATGTATCCTTTACCCAGACCTAGAGTCCTCAATTGTTAAATCTTTCTCCCTCTCAGTGCTCTCTCCTCCAACTGCTTCAGCTTCTTAAGTGTGTGCAGGAACCAGTGACTCAGTTTAGGGTCAAAGAGCTTGTAAGTAAATGAAAAAAGCAGCAGCAGGCACACACAAGCCAGCTGAGACAACAGCTCCTTGAAACTGAGGCAAAGCTTATCAAAGGGAGGAAATCCTTTTCATATTTTCTGCTATAGTGAAAACCAAAACTGAAAAACTTGGCCAGCTGAGGATCCAAGCTTTTTCAAAAACAATTTAAGATTCTTCCTATTAGGATTTCTTTTGTGTTAGCTTAGGTATATAACTCACTTGAGAAAAGGAACTATTTGATCAGTATTTGCTAATTGAAAGTTTAAATTACAGAAAGAATTAATTTTTTATACTTTTGTTTCTTTAAATAAGATATTGGATTAGAAAGGTGTTTTTTTCCCCATTTATATTCTCCAAGTAAAATGAAATACAAAGATATTTAATGTCTTTAAGTTTTTTGGGTATGCATGTAATACCAAAAGCTAATACATCATTTTCTCTTGCTCATCCTAAGAAAGAAAAAAAAGATTCAAGACTGTTTCTTGACCTAACTAATGAGACTCCTCTGAGTTCTCTTTCTAAGTCTCAACTTGTCTTCTGTCTTTGTTCCACTTCTTCCATTTCTTCCAGTTTGAGCAAGAATCCTGCTGGGACAGTTCAGTGGAAATCCTGCACTCTCAGAATGTGATCACCCTGGCTGCCTTCAGAAAGAATCCTATAAGGTGACTTTAGCCAAAAACTACCCTGCCTCTTAATAATTTTCCATTCACTGCCCCTTCACTCTGCTCCTTATCTATAAATCCCTACTTTTCCTTATTGTATTTGGAGTTGAGCTCAGTCTTTCTCTCCTCTTATAAAACCTCATTGTAGTGGTGTTCCTGAATAAAGCCTGCCTTACTCTTCTTTAACAAGTGTTATGAATATTTTTTTCTTTAACAGTAGCTAGGAAAATATGGAAACTGTGGTATATTATGTCTCCATCTTGGTGACTAATACTCCCCTTCAGCATTTTGAGAACCCTAAGGAATCCTGAAGTTAACATTTAAACTAGAATTTCCAAAATTTATTTGATCATTACATCCTTTTGAAATGGAATAAATATAATTCATTTTAAATTATTTTCAGTGTGGAGAGGAAAAACAGTGGAGAGCTGTGTTGATAGTAGAAGTATAGTGCTGGGGCCAGCAGGATCAATGTTAGGTGGCCATATGATTGCAATGGAAAATCTCAAGCTCCACCTCATGCTTCCAGATTCAGAATCTGCATTTTAACAGGATTCTCTGGTGATTCATATGCACACTGAATTTAAGAAAAAGTCACGAAGGTAACGGAAAAGAGTAGATATTACCATATTATAATAATATTGATCTCCTTACAATTTGCAATGTATAAAAATGCTCTTTGGTTTTAATTAAATGAATCTATATTCTTTGATTAAATGCTGATGGATTAAAAGGAACATGTCTTGTAATTATTATGAGTGCTATGAAAAAAATCCCCTGGGCTTAAAAATTTCCCAAAGACTAATGTTCAAAATATATTCTTTTTGAAAACTTAGCCTCTAGTTGGGCACAACTATGTAAATGTTTTACATGGCATTACTGTTCTGTTTTCAAATTTCATTTTTAATTTTATCACAATAATATATGTCCACAGTTTACACAAAGTTAGATAATACTACTAGTTTTATTTTAAAAATAGTGCTTTTTTTTACCTTATTCCTCCCTGCTCCCAAATTCTATTTTCAGAGGCTACCACTTTAAATTATTTTTGCTTTGTAATTTTTATATATATATGTATATATACATACATTTTTATATACATATACACACACATGGATATACACGTACATACATGTATATAGAAACATATATACATACATACATTTTTATATACATATGTATATATAGAAATATATGTATGTATATGTAGATACATGTACACATACATAATATATATATTCAGTTATACCTTGCTTTCAAACTTTTAAGAAGTCTTTTGATTAATTTAAATTAACACTGAGATTTTATTTTACTTGTATCATTTTTCTGACCACCTCCTACTGTCCTCTTGCCCTATATTCCCAAAACACATTGCAATTTTTGTTAAGCCAACGTTCAGGGTTTACATTACTAATTTATCTCAAATTTCTGAGAAAAAAAAAAAACCCTTGCAAAATTGCGCTCAGTAATCTAATATCTAAGGTACTGTTCCATTTATTTCCTGTGAGAGATACGTCCTAAAGACATCAGTCTCCCTACTTCAACCTAAGCTGAATGTTCTCTTAGCCAGATGGATGGATATTTTCCTATGACTGCCTTTCACTATGGTCTTGTTTATTCTATTCACCTCCTTCCTATTTAGGATCAAGGTAATTTCAAGGTAATTTTAAATTCTTTATAACTTCTTTGTTTCTTGAAGCATTCTGTAGTTTCAAGCAATGGAGGTACATTTTTTGAAAACTTCCTTGTATGAATATGTTTTTTTTCTTCCCTCAGACAGTATCACTGCAGTTTATTCCATATTATATAATTTGTTTTCCTTTTTTAAAGTTTTAGGCTCTTCTCTCAGTGACGAGGTTCTAAAACATGATAGAATGAGTTAGTGGAGATCTTTTTTATTATTTCAATTGGGCCTTTGAATTTGGAACATTATCTCCTTGGGAATTCTGGGAAATTCTCTTGTATTATATCTTTCGTTACCTCTTCTATTTTCTCTACTTGCTAGACTGATTCTTGAATTTAATTATACTTTCTATTTTTCCTTTCTTCTCTTTTCTTTTTCTTGTCTGCCTCCTCAGTGGAGTTCCTGGGTTTATCTTATACCTCCTCTATTCATTCTTCTTTCATTATTTAAATTCTTACAAAATATTTTGTTATATATGTATATTTAAAACATAGCACCTTTTATATGTTTCATGAATATTTTTATTATCTCTTTGAAAGTAATTAAAACATTTTTATCTGCTAGGTTTTTTATTACATTCGGTTTTTATCTGTTGTTTTGTCTCAATTTCTTCCTACTTTTATTCTTTTGGTTTTGATCTTTTTTGTGTGTGCGTGTGTTTAAAAAGACTTTATTTGAGAGAGAGAGAGCAGCAGGGGGAGCAGCAGAGGGAGAGGGAGAAACAGGCTCCTCACTGAGCAGAGAGCCTGATGTGGGGCTCTATCCCAGGACCCTGAGATCATGATTTGAGCTAAGGCAGAACTTAACCAACTTAGCGACCCAGGTACCCCAGGTAAATATGGTTTATTAATGTTCTTACAATTGTGTAAGGCAATTACCTTTCAAATATTTCATAAGCATTTTATTATTTTTTTTTACAGATTTACTTATTTATTTTTGAGAGAGAACACACATGTATGGGGGAGGGGCAGAGAGAGAGCCTTAAGCAGACTCCAAGCTGAGTGTGGAGCTGGAGATGGGGCTTGATCTCATGGCTCTAAGATCATGACCAGAGCTGAAACCAAGAGTCAGACCTTCAACTGACTGCACCACTCAGGTCCCCCCTCATAAGTATTTTAAAAGACAATTATTCTCATTATAAATATTTTTATGATTGTATTAGTTATCTATGGAGCAAATGATTTCTAGTAGAGGGAAAATTTACATATCTTAACATTTTTTAAAAGATATATTTATTTATTTGACAAAGAGAGATGGGGGGGGACGCTGAGGGTCAGAGGGAGAAGAAGAGGGAGAGAATCTAACAGATTTCTCATTGAGTGTGGAGTCTGGCACAGGGCTCAATCGCACAACCCTGAGATCATGACCTGAGAAGAATTCAAGAGTTGGGATGTTCAAATAACTGAGACACCCAGGCACCCCTACATATCCTAACTTTTGATTAAAAGTATTTTTTTTAATGTGTCCTACAGAGAAAAATAACAATGACTACTATGGTCTCCTCTCTTGCATTTCTTTCCTAACAGTCGATGTGATCATGACAGGAAGAAAAATTATTTTGGTATAGTTTAGTGGTTGGAAATTCACATATGCATAAATGTCTTTCAAGTTTGATTTATTACAAACTACCAAAAACAAACACCCGTCCTACCTGAGCAGTATAGGAATTAGCCTAGATTCTAGAGCATTCTGACTTTGAAAAATGCAAAACAAAACATGAATTTAAAATTTGAAGGACCATTGCATTTGTTCATGTTTCTTACAGTATCCAGCTATGTAGAGAGTTGATAGTGTTAAATAAAAAAATAAAACAAGATGAAATCAGAGAGGGAGACAAGCCATAAGAAACTCTTCATGATAGGAAATAAACTGAGGTTGCTGGAGGGGAAGAGGGTGGAAGGATGGATAACGGGGGGAGGGACATTAAGAAGGGCATGTAATGTAATGAGAACTGGGTGTTCTATATGACAGAAGAATCACAGGCCTGTACCTCTGAAACCAATAATACATTATATGTTAATTACTTGAATTTAAATTTAAAAAATGTTTTATAAAAAAACCCAAAAGGCCCATGGACAGATACTGGAACAGATTCTGCGTTACACAAAGACTCTGCAGGACTCTGCAGAGACTTAGATGTGCTGATGTGCATAACAACTTTCCAAGGAAAGATATTAAGGGAAACAAGATACAGAATGTATTTCGCCATTTCTGGTGGCTGTATTTGACAGAGCACTAGTGGTTACAATGTATAATTACCATCCAGTTTTACAAGTGAAGAAATTAAGGTGTTGAGAATATCAGGTGCATTCTTGGGGTTGTTCTGTAATGTCCAAAAATTATTTTATCTTAGGGGAAACACTCTAGGTTAAAAACTCTAAAATTTTTTACATGGAGAATTTAGAAGTAGTGAAACAGCACATGCGAAAGCAAGAATAGATGGAAATGAATTAAGATATGTCTATATAGAGCTGAGTACATAATTTGTAGTGTCCAGCACAAAATGAAATTCAGAACCCCTTATTCAAAAAAACAGGAAGGGAAAATTTCAGTTAAAAATACTAAAATACAATTTTTTTTGTAAAAATATTTTATTGCCTATAAAATGTAATAGGTATAGGAGAGATACATGAAAGACAATACAATCTTAAAACTTGCAGGAAAAATAAGTTTGGTCTCATAATTTTCACTATGATGATGACATATAGAATGATATACCTTATTATATGTGATTATATAATGATAATATTTTATTAATGTGATATCTTAATTTTCCTGACCTGTTTTTCTAAACTTATTAGGTTATCAAATTTATACTTTTAACAACTTAATTTTTAACCTTATAAATGAAAGTAACATCAGTTACAAATAATTATCAAACAATTTTTGATAATTTTTATTTTTGAGAAGGACCTTTTTGCTTATGACAACTGTTATTGGAGTTGGAATAACTTTCTAATAATTATTTCAAAATAAAAATTTTAGCGTATCCAGAGCTGATGATTCCTTTTCCTAAAAATATTTAGGAAATGTTACTTTTCCTAAAAATATTTAGCTCTTCATAAGAATCAACTTCATGTAAGTCTAAATTTAAAGTGCAGATTTGTACAGTGACATCTTAATGTCTTTTGACATTTTCTGTAACTTGTGGAAGTTATACAAAAAACCAAAAGTGACTTCATGATTTGTTTATAATTCAAAATGTCTGTTAATTGTTTTCCAGCTCTATGTCTTCAATTACGAGAAGAATTAATTCAAAATTATCTTCCTGGGGTGCCTGGGTGGCTCAGTGGGTTAAAGCCTCTGCTTTTGGCTCAGGTCATGATGTCAGGGTCCTGGGATCGAGCCCCGCATCAGGCTCCCTGCTCGGCGGGAGCCTGCTTCCTGCCTCTCTGCCTACTTGTGGTCTCTCTCTCGCTGTCAAAGAAATAAATAAAATCTTAAAAACAAAACAAAACAAAACACAAAATTATCTTCCTTGTAAATAGTTGGTTTGTCCCAAGCTTCATATGAAAATAGTGCTCTTTTCCATCAAAGGTGACCATCTTTAAATTTACTTTCTGTTTCTATGCTCATGGATATTTATTTTGCAATGTTGTAGCAGTTTTCAAAACCAGAGTCTAAATTCTTTGAAGAATTCTATTAGCTCTCAGATATTCTTTCTTGCAGTGTTCATGCATACACTTTGATTTTGTTCTAATTTACTGATGAAGTTATTGCCTGGGCTCCTGCAGAATATTTGTGCAGGTGTGGCAGGGAAGGGCTGTGGGAATCCATGGGCTAGCTGGTGTTCCATCCCTGCTACCACTGCTGCTGCTGCAGCTGCCCTTCGGTCTGGCTCTGTGCCCAGTCCCAGCCTCCCAGCCAGGGGAGGTGCCAGGAACTGGCCTGGACATACACACCACATGGCCAGGTCCCCTGCTTGGTCTGCATGCTGCCCGCTGCGCTACCTGGGCCGAGCACGCTTGTGTGTACACTCAGTGTATCGCCTCTGCTCACATGCATGCTCCATTGTCCCATGGGATTTCACTCGCAATATACTAGTTCAAAATTAAAATTAAAATTAAAATTTTAAAGAGTTTCGAGACTGCAAAAGCAGAGTTTTAAATCAAATGTAGGACCCTTGAGTGACTACACAGTTTCCACATTCTGTTGCTGACTCCATCTTTATGTGTGGAATGTACGTTATTTTTACGTTATGTTAAGTTTCAGTGCACTGAAATCATTAAGCCTGAATCGGAAGCCTCAGAAGATGTCTAGACCTTAGAGTTGAAGTCGAAAAACTATAGTATTCAAATTTCTCTCTAGAAAGCACTTAAGTATCACTTTTCACTGTTTGGCTGGGCATCGTTTTACCCTCCTTTCAACAGTTAACTTGGGTGTAGTTTGTAGGCAATGAATACACAGTTACTGATTATGTGAAAGCCATACTTGTTGATTATAGATGGTGACCCCTTCGGGGACTTATAATTAGTGGCTATTTTGACAATCATTCATTTCTGAGAATTTAGTGACTGAAATTTTTAAATTAATCTTAAAATTTCTACTAAATAACGTTAAACAAGTCATCAATTTGAAATTTAAGACAGTGAATATAATAGTTATAACAGTTAAAATGCTTCTAAATCACAGGAATATTCCTTCGACAGACTCTACTTCTGCTTATGACCCTCATCTTTAAACACTAGAGATTTCTTTAATCTCTAAAGAAACTGAAAAATAGGGTTCAACAGGAATTGCATCTCATGACAATTTTATTTTAAATTTTACTTACATAAATAAATAAACAATCATTTATTATGTAATAAAGGATGTTTGTTGTGTCAGGTACGAATAGTCAGGAAGGATGGGTCACAGACATTGTGACATAGCATTTTCAACTAAATTTATCCAAATTGATTAGCTACTATTGTTCAAGTACATGAAAACATAAAGGGCAGCTGACCTCTGTTTTAAAGAAGCTTAAAACTAAGGGGGGAAAAACTTGATTAAAAAGATGGTAAATTTATTATAAGGAAGTGAGCATTTGCTGAAACCCAGCAAAATTTTACAACCAATAACCTCTAATCTAATTTTTCTCTGACTTACTGTTATACTTGCTAATATACTGTAAGCTGACTACAGCATTTTGAGGTGCTCCGTGAATGCTAACTATGATCATGTACAGGGACTTTCTACTCATCTCATTAAGAATCATGACAACTCAACGAGATGCACATCAGTGTCTTCTCCATTCCATAGATGCAGAAACGGAATCTCTGAGAGATTTAAAAAACATCCTCAGGTAATTTAGCAAGTAAGTTGCATAATTGAGAAATGAATTAAAAACCAATTCTGTTTGACTCCAAATCTCCATCCACTGTGCTGAGTTGCCTTGATGGTGTTTTCTTTTGCATATCACTCTCTAAAGGTTCAGTCTAGAAACAGAATTTCTCGGCTGTGCATGAGAGATTATTTTACTAGACAAATGGTGTAAGGGGGAAGGGATGAGGGCAACAAATGGGAGAATGGGAGGGATTTGTGGTTAAATATTTGGCCGCATTCTCTTCCTCCCATTGAAAATTCATAAAATATATTAGCATGCTCAATGACCTAAGATGCCTTACAATATAAAAAGTAAATCAGTTGTTCTTCCTCAGCATATATACCAAAAAATTGTAAGGAGATATAGAATTACATCATATCCTTGTATAGGAATGACACATAAAATTTTGAAGTATCCTATGTTTCTGTAGGTCTTGCCTATTTCAAGCTAATTTGTAAAAACCTATAAATCTGTTAAATTTTGTTTAACGGCAACGGTATTTCTTGCATTCATTTGATTGTGTATTCTTCCTTTCCCTAATAGCAATTAACATATCATGGAAATGTTATCTTATCAAACAAGTTTTTGGGGAAATGAGGTGGAACTATAGCTCCAGAGAGAAGACATATAGCTACTTAGCAGCATTAACCACAACATTATAGACATCGAAATCACCGTCTCATAATTAGGGCCCAGTTTGTTTGTTTGTTTTATCGTTATTATTACTGTGGGGAGAAATGTCTCCTAATTTATAAATAAATTAATGAAAATTATATTTATCTGAAAAATCGTGATACAAATTTCGAAGAAGATTATTTTTATAGAAGATGGCATTGGTTAATTGGTCTATGAAATTGTTGCAGTAGTGGCAAGAATAGCAGGACAATAATACAATTTGTGGGGAAGTGGCGCTGCAATTTGGAGATTTTACCTGAGGGGAAAAGAGCGTTCAAATTGATTTTTCAAAAAAGAAGAAAACAAAGAAAGAAAGCAAGGACTAGGTCTAAGTCTTAAAGGTGGGCAATCTAAAAAAATTACCAATCACAGTTAAAAGGTGCAGAGAGGGGAAACAAAGTAAAAGGTAAGAGAAAAAAATAGACCCTGATAGAGTACGAAATATATAAGCTGGTAAGAGAATGTTGTTTTAATGTACGTGTTTATTTTTTGTAGGCGTGTATTTTTAAAACTACTTTTAAAAACTCAAAAATATTTCTGAATGTGGGGAAAATAAATATTTCATGTTTGGTATGTCTGCTGTATTCCTTCACTTTACTTGTGCTCCTGACTTGTTACTCATTAATCAATTTAAGCTCGCCATTTCTTTTGAAAAATCAGGACAGGAAATGGTATGGTTCTCAAACCCAAATGAAAATTAATGCATATAAAAGCTGCCCCATTGCTTCATTTTGACCTGGCAGTCACCTTTTTTAGAAAAAGAATTAACCCAATCGAGTTTTAATAAAGTAGGTTTTTCTTAATAGTCCTGTGGTGGTCTTCTCAGCTGGGAATCTACCAAGTGAAGATTTGAAGGGCATGTTTAGGGAATGTTCTAAGAAACTCCAGGATTTAGTAAATAATAAATTTTAGAAAGAGCACTTCTTCTTTAGCAAGTAGCTCATGTATTTGCTCCTGGAGAATCCTGCTGGGCACCAGGAGGGGGTGTGATGGGGGCAGCATGGCTTGAAAAATTTCTGTTGCTTTGGTACCCTGCAGCAATCTTTTGAATGGGGCAGGTATTTTGAAAATAACACTTGCCTAAAAGAATCCATCGGCAGCTTGAAAACTTCCTGACTTGGGTTTCATTGCTGGAAAAACATCCAAATGAAACTTCTGTTGAGCACATATAGCCACAACAGGGGTCCTGATGTAGGTCTCTTTATAATAGAAATGAAGGTAGGCTGCATTTTAGATCTCACTAATTTCCCAACATCTGTTTCTTATTCAGTTTTCTAGATCTGGGATTCTTTACCATAATGTTAAATGTAGATTAACTTTGTAAAATAAGCATGAAAAGGAATATTCCTGTGTGTATTTAATTTGGGGGGTAAAAGCCAGTATGACAAATGGAATAGAAAAATTAATTTAAACAATAATTTATTGTTTTATTGTCAGGGAGAACTTTCTATTAAATTTTGAACATAGATACTTCCATATATTATTAGCTCTAAATAAATATTTTCTTCAATCTTGAAAAATAACCAAGTATACCTTGACTTGCTTAGAATACTTCCTTATTCCATCATCACAGTTCATTACAGATACATACTTAGATAAGAATACTTAGATATTCTCAGTATTCTAAGAACACTGAGAGTAATAATTCTCAATGCATGGCTCAAGCATCTCATCAGCAGAATGAATCAGCTTGTGTACTTTGCTCTTCAGTACTTCTTAAAATACAGATACCTGCGTCCCTACCGAGATTTATTAAATCAGAATCTTACTGGGGGTTGTGCTCAGAGTACTTCATTTTATATGTAAATGAGAATTAAAGAAACCCAGACTTGGGTACAGGACAAATGCAGGTTAGATTTCTGTCTCTAGGTGGTGGGGGATAGTTAATCTGTCTAATATTTGAGTCCCATTACAAAGTAGAATGCTATCTTTTTATTACATGTTTAATAAAACAATATCACAATTTACCGGTTAAACAACAACACCCATTTATGATTCACAATTTCTGTAAATCAGGAGTCCAGGCATAGCTTAGTTGGATCTTTTGCTCAGAGTCACGCGGGCCTGCAATCCAGCTAGCAAGGAGAGACTCTGGCCAGATTCTGCTAAAACAGAATCTTCTATAGCATAACATAATTATAAGCGTGACATCTCTTGTAACCTAATCAATGGAGTGACATCCCATCACTGTTGCTATATTTTATTGGTAAAAAGCGAAGCATAGATTTTAGTTTAACTTAAGGGGAGGAAGTGACTGAATGGGGGTCCCCTTTGGGTGTGTCTGCCGTGGATGATAATACCCACAAAGCTCTTTGGGGATTAAATGAGATTACGCATGTAGAGTTCCTGGTCCATGTGATGTATTATTTATATAGTAGCCGCTACTGTGTTCCCCGGATATTTCTAGTGAAGAAAGTCTCTTCAGAGGCAGTGACTGATATTTTGATTCTGCCTCATCTCAAAAATTCAACCCAGAATAGCCAATGAGTGTACCATGCCCATCTTAATAGAAGTTAGGCTTGTTTCTTATGACCGGTTTATGCTAAGATCTCAGCCAGGACTGACTTTCAGAAAAAATCTATGAAGAGGGGAAAAATGACAAAGTACTTCCCCTTTCTGCTCCGGACATCCCCAGTCGACACACACTGGGTAATATATCCATCTCTCTCTCTCCAGCATCCGGGGGCATTATGCTATTCTCCAGATGCTCTGGGACGCCGTTAGGTACTTCCTTCGTGCCCAGTCTCCTTAGAAAAAGAGTCTGCTACTATAAATCAAACCAACAACAAACTTTCTTTTACTACTATACCACTCCCTACCCCTGAGCCTTGCACTTACAGGGCTAGAAAAGCTTAAACTAATGCAATAAATTTCTTACTATGTTAGCTCTCCTAGGAGACACTAGTGGATATAATGCTTGCACACAGAAGACAGCAAGCAAGGAGAGACTGAGTGAGCTTGGAACTATATCTCTCCACAGTCAAGTCCCCAGATGAAAATACAGAGCCAATACAGGATCGCAGCCTTGTGAGAATCTGAGCAGAGGACCCAGGTAAACCATACCTGGACTTCTGAGCTGCAAAAACTGGGTTCCTTGTGATCCTGTGTTTTTGGTACTATATCTGGCATGTAGGACAGAATTTTCCTCACAGGAAGACCTTACCATAAGTCTCAAGTAATAGAAAACTTTTCTTTTTTTATTGTTCAGTGTAGAACTTATTTCAACATACAAAGCAATTATATGACTTTAAATAAACTATTCAGTGTCTAAGTTGACATTTCCTACAGATGTAATTTTCTGGGAAACGAACTCAAAAGAACCACTCTTAAAAGAGTAATCAATGTTTTATTACTCTCTACAGCTTATAAGGTATTTTAAAGTATATTCTTTCCTTCCTGTTATCATGTATGAGAAATATTTGATTAGTTGTTCTCTAAGAGAGTTCTATGAATTTCTCTTAAGATACTTACGACGGTCAGATGGCAAGTATGAAAACACACATACAAATAGCTTTCTTAAGTTTAATGTATATTTTCCAGAGAAAATAGATACAATATATTTTCATCTATATCTTAAATGAATTTACAATGGCTGTGAGAATAAACGCTCCATGACTACTTAGAAGAGGTAGACTTTTTTGCTTTACTGAAGCGGTTCTTGTATTGTAAAGGTTAAGAAAAACAGAATTAGAATAAAGTTTCCAATGCCCTGTAAACTACAGATATCCAGGACATAGATGTTTAATTGAGCAGGTAGCGTTTTATTTGAGCACGTTAGGGACTGTGACATGAGAGTAGGTGGATGAAGCAGCTTTGGCATGTGTGGACATCAATGATTAGCCCTTGCTCACCTGCAGAAAGAAGTTCACCTATCAAGCATGAAGCCTCTCTCATCAGACTGTATTTCTGTGCTTGACAGCCAGGCTTCAGGACTGGAGGGGAAAGGGCTTAGTTGAATCTGTTTTCATGACTTGAATCAGCCTCACTGAACTGAATCGATTATCTGTTAAAATGGAAGTATCAGTTTGATAAAGATTAAGGCATTTCCCCACCTTTAGTATACATTGGATGAAAGGGGTGAAATGGAAAATGGGATGTGGTAAGCAGTATGAATGGTTGGCCAGTGAATGGTACCATGAATGGTACTGTTGTACATAAGCTGGGACCTTTTCTTTTCTTTTCTTTTCTTTTCTTTTTTTTCTTTTCTTTTTTTAGATTTTATCTATTTATTTCACAATGGGAGAGAGAGCAAGAGAACGTGAGTCTGGGAGGGACAGAGGGAGAAGCAGACTCCCTACTAAGCAGAAAGCCCGAGGACATGGTGCTGGATCCCAGGACCCTGGGATCACGACCGGAGCTGAAGGCACACGCTTAACTTATAGAGCCTCCCAGGTGCCCCTAAGCTGGAACTCTTAACGTGAATAAAACTTGATAATTTAAACGAAGTAGAAAATGGGTCATACGTAAACTTCAAACCAAGTCCCAGGACTGGCTACATAAATTTCAGGGTACATTGTAAAATAAACATGTAGTGCCTCTTTGCCATAAAGTATTAAAATTTTCACGATGGCGACAGCAGAGCATTAAAACAATCTCAGGGCGCATCAGAGCACAGAGCCTATGTATTGCCAGTTCTTTTGCTGTGAAGCTGGCACTGCAAAGATCACCCCCAACTCTGCAGTCTCCCCAATATCAGTAGTAGAGTTGTCCCTAGAGTAGAGTAAATATGTATCTTCATGCACTTTAGAGGGAAGACGGGATCCTGAGAGGCTTGGAAAGTTAAGACGTTGATGTTGCCTGCAAGCGGGTGCCCCAAACCTGAGGCTCTGATGTTGGCCCTGGTTGTGGGGCCCATACACTGTTCTGGACTTTGTTTTCCTTTTACCCTTTGATACTCATTTTAGTCCAAATACACATGGATTAAAATGCTTTCTGGCAAAATGAGTTTTTTCCGTTTTCTTGCATGGTCTCATGCATGGCCCTGGACCTTCAAGGAAAATTTTGATTTTTGTTTGTTTCTTGGGAGATGCTACATAATCATGTCTTTATGAAAAGTTAGAGGGTGTAGTCATGAAAACAGCAGTTTTGCAGTCAGACTTGCATAGGTTTTATGACAGGTCCTGCTGCTTCCCTGTTTTTTGATCTTGGCTGATCATTTTTCTACATAGAGTCCCTGTTTCCTAGTATAAATGGCAAGAAAAATACCCAATTCATAGGGCTTTTCTACACATTAAATGAGATAAAACACAAATACCTGGCATATTATAAATACTCAAGGAAATTACTTATTCATCTCTGTATTATTATAATTTCTAGTGATACTTTGTAAAACATATCAATTAGTTTTATCTTGATCTAAAGAGCATAAAGCTCAAAAGCATAGAACTGGACAGGACTTCAAAAATTTTCTGGCTTAGGAGCTCTTCAATTTGTTGGGATCATAGATCCTTTTGAATTCTGATGAAAGGCAAGGAACCCTCTTTCTCCCCAGAAGTTTAGCATTCTATCTCAGGGGATTCTTCCACTGCCTCAAGCTCATCATTGGAACCTATGAAGGCAGGTTAAAACTAGTGCACTAAGTCTCATATTATTATTTTTTTCATTTACAAAATAGTGGTGGATTGGCATCTACATATCCACCTCCCATTACTGACAGCAACTCCTTTTATAGACTGTTCTGTTTCCTGAATGTAGGTCTGTTTTTTCTGTTCTGTTCTGTTTTGTTTTCCATAGAAATGCCAAGCACAGTCTGGAACTTAATGAGAACATCAGGTAATGATGCAAAATTCTATTCTAAAGAAAGTGACTGCACTGATACTCCTTTTCAGGGCTCCATTCTTCTGAGAGACCCCTCAGTGCTGTGAAGTTCTCCCTTTTAAGTCGCTGCATCTGATGTTCCTCTGCTCATGACCCTGGTGGTTTTATATTTGGGCAAAGATGTAGAACAGTAGCTCAGGTATTGACAAGGAGCAGAGCTACATGGCTCTTTAATATGACCTAGGTGTTGTTATAATGATCTCCATTGTGTTTTTCCTTTTCTAGTGAATTAATTCTATTTTCTTTATTGCTTCTTTTTATTTCCTTCCTCTCACATTAGGCTTCAAGCCTAGTTTGCAAATCATTTAAAAAGTAAGCTGATTCTCTAAAATGTTACCCGAACTAACATCTGCATTTGACTGTCCAGTACTTATTCCAGATTCTTTCCTCCCCTTTGACTACTTCTGCCTTCTCTTATTACACGACAAACTTGTGCCAGCCGCAGATGTACAGATTTTCTACAAGGACACAATGCTAAAAGACAATAAAGGTAGGAAAGACTAAAAGACACTGGAAAGGTATAGTTTCATCAGATCAATTAGGTGGTAGCCTGATTTTCATTTTGTTCTCCGCCTGGTTTCCGTTTGACCCACACAGGTTTCTTCTCATTCCTAAGCACACATTCCAAAGTTTATGTTCATGGCTTGGAGATACATGTAGAGAGTATGTAAAGATTAACCTCCAAAGAATAAACCCAAAGAGAGCTGTCAGGTTTTTTCTTTATGGATATTTTGGTTCCAAGTCATTTTTATATTGATGCTAGCTCTCGATCAAGTTGATGGCAAAAGGTAGAATATCTTGATTGTTTCTACATTTCTTGTAATTATATTGCAAAGGAAAATTCAGGGTGAATTGAAACATCATCTGCCGTGTTCCATTAGGATGAAGTTATATGACATTTAAAGTTCAGGAGCATGAGAAGTATCTGCCAACCTGGAAGTTTTTAATCCTTATTTCTGAACACTTACAGAGATGCCGTACTAATCCCACAGTGCCGGTCCCCTGTCTGCCGCTGACGTGCTACCTGCTCTTGTTCATGCTGGATGTGATCAGATGTGAGCCTCCAAGACCTTTCTGAGGCTAAGCCTTCTATGAGTCCTGAATCATTAGCTTTCACCCAGACTCATCACATTTTGCCTTCTGCCCTCCCCCGCTCCCAGGTTCTGTTTAATGTGGAAGTAACTGACATGTGGCAGGTAAGAAACCATACCAATAGAAAACTTCAACGTAAGCGTGCATTTCTGCAGGGTCAGAGAACTTCAACAGAGTTGCCCAGTTTTTCATTACTAAGCACTTTTGCCTAATTTATCCATATTTATTTTTTTTAAAGTTGTGTGTGTGAGCTTGCTTAGATTTTTAATTGCCTCTCCTCTTAGTAATAAAAAAGGAGAAATGCTTCTCATGTGAGAACTCTCATCATGGGAGGAGACACTAATGGAGGCCTCGTCAGAACTGACCTCAAGAGAAAGCAGAACAGGATCCCATCAACGTTTTAGGAGTTGATGGAGTTGCAAGTGGTCTCATTGTGCTAAGTCCAAACAACTTGTCATTTCACTGTTACAGATTCATTCCTTTGGTATGAAAGCTTTTAGCTGTCAAAATTGCAGCTATTAAATTGCAACTTATCTTAGAAAATATTGGGCAGTATCTGTCAATTCTCCAGTTGTATGCCAATTAAGCACCCAATTCTGTGAGAACATGAGAGCGTGGAATGGGTGTCAGAATGATGAGGGCTGGGGGATCCAAGCTGTTCTGAAAATCAAAGATGTAGAAAGACAGAAGTCAACTGCTTCCCACTTTGTTAAAATTAGACTCTCCTCTTAACTGTGGTACTTCAGTCAGAGAGGGTGATGCGATGCACAGAACTGGCCAGCAGTCTTTGCATTTAAATTACTGTTAAATGTTTGAAGAATGTCTGCTGCTGCTACTATTGGATTCTAGATAAATTCAGTAAGTTCACAAAGTACTCTTAGAGCTTTCCTCAGTGTACATGGCCCATCCACAAGCACAGTTTTATTTAATTTTCATTATAAGTCTATCTACATGTGGAAGAGCTGTTACTTTCACTATCATCTACAGAGGGAACACTGTTCCTGCACACAGCAAGTACACATGAACAAGGACTTGGGAGAAGGAAATCAGGGACTGGGCTACAGATAAAGGGATTTATCCATGGCTACATCTGAGATGTCCATGTGAAATGTGCATTTTTATCTTTATTAGTTTTAGTTTAGATTTCTTAAAATGTATGAATCATTTATGGCAACTTCATCACTCTGTATTTGAGCATGCAATTTAAAATATTTCTAATAATATTTGAAGTATTTTGCTGGGATGGATTTTCTATTGTACGTCAATAAGGGAGAAGGAAGCATGACAATGTTATTTTAAAATAGAGAAATAACACATGAGGGATTTCTTTTGGCAGAGTAGTCTTCATGATTCTGTCATAATTCTCCTTCTAAGAATATATCCCTGGACAGAAAACTAATCTTAATCTCACTTAAGCCTTAGGAGTATAGGGTACATCTATTTTTCTAAATTTGTTTTTGTTAGAACATGAGGAGAGAAGGATATATTCTGATCCTCACATTTTCTGAATCAAAAATATCATCGTATAATCTGACCTATACTATTTTTAAATTATTTTTTAATATGAAAACTTTTTTACAAAGATAGAAAACCTGTATCAGGTTTAGCTTTATATTTAATGAATCTCATTTATAGGAATACATACGATCACATGAAATTGGGATTGTCCAGGAATATTTGGCACAAATGATTGCTGTTGTTTGGAGTACTGTTTCTGAACTGTGACAGAATGGAGAAAGTTAATTTAGAAAAAATAACGAGGACAATATAATATTACTCTCATCTGTATTGGTATCTTCGAAAATCTAAGCATTTTAGAAAGTAATCTTATAGCACAGAATCCAGATTACCACTAAAAACACTCGACAAAATTTAATTATTCCTTTCATTTTTGCATGGATACATAGTCTCCTAGTTTCACTAGTGTTATTTATTTAATGATGCTTCGTTGACTTGCACCCATTCCTCAGAGGATTTGAGCCATTCCAAGCCAACAACCTTTGAATGGCCAGAAAGCAAACTTCTCAGAAGTTTATTTTAAAATTCTGTGTACAAGACTAACCTGTTGTATTTCTGTGGCCTTTCAAAGACATTTGAAGGACTCTGATATTTTGTGAATAAGTGGTAAAATAGGCTATAAACATGGGCAACGATAACCAACTAATAAGCCTTAACTCTTGATGAACTTGTGCTAAATGGGGTTATTTGTTCTTCTGAATTGATTGAGGAGTCTGGAGAACATAAGAGAAAAAAATCTTGTGTAAATCTCTTATTTTAAGAATGGTTGTCAATGTTTTTCAACTAAAAGCATTCACTTTAGTTCTTGAAGCAGAGTTGTAAGATTAATGGTATCAGCTCTTTCACCGGGTTCCAGGAGAGGCTGCCTCTGGGAAACATCTCAGGTAAAATGCAATGGCCTAACCGTAAGCTGGTTAGAGACCTTTCATGGCTGCTAGACTGTATTTGTTGTCATTTTAAAGACAGAGTGGTGGTGATGGTATATTGCTATTGGGAAGTCAGTAGATTTAAAAGTGTATAGCCATTAAAATTTAGAAGGTCAGAGTTGGAGTCTAGGCTTTATGTCTCACAAATATAACCTAGAACAGATCACTAAATCTTTCTAAGCTTCGTTTTCATCTTTTCTAAAATTCATACCTGTGCTATTTAGGGTAGCTCAAGTATGAGGTATGCCGTCATGTAGGTACCTCAGGTCTGGGAATGTGTTTCATTTATTTATTGCTATATAACACAACATCCTAAAACTTATTGTCTTGGGGTTCCTGGGTGACTCAGTAGGTTAAGTGTCAGACTCTTGATTTCTGCTCAGGTCGTGATCTCAGGGATGTGAGATCAAGCCCCATATCGGGCTCCACACTCAACAGGGAGTCTGCTTGTGATTATCTCTCTCCCTCTCCTTCTGACCAACCCCCCACGCTCCCTCTCTCTCTTTCTCAAAATAAATAAATTAATAAATAAAAATAAACGCATCTTAAAAAACCCTTTTCTTAACAGTACAGTTTATTTCTCATGATTGTGTGGTTTGACTGCGTGAGTTTTCTACAGGCCTGATACAGACCGTGTTTCATCTAGCTCTGAGATTGACCAGGTGCTGCTGTGAGCTAGTGTACTCAGTTTTCCTCCTGAGGGCCTTTCCATGGAGCTAGTTTGGGCTTTCTCACCGCCTATTGGTCTTAAACAGTGTTCCAAGAAGGAGGATTTCCAGAATGTGAAAATGGAAGCTACGAAGCTCTTAAAGTGTAATGTTAGAAGTCCTACAGTGTTCCTTTCACCACATTTTACTGGACAAAGAAAGTCACAAGGCCAACCCACATTCAAGGGAAAAAAAATCAGACCCATCACTTGATGAGAGAAGCGGTGAGGTCTCACTACAGAAGGTATGCAAGATGGAAGATATTAGTATGACCCAATGCTAAAGCTGGGACTTGGGCATAGGGTAGTGGTGAGGCACACAGACTGGTAACAGTAACCCTCCCTGCAAAGGAAACCACCATGCAAGTTAAACATCCAAAGTCCACCCCCCAGACAGAACATGATGAATCTTGATTAACAGCCAAAGGAAGCAAAACAACTCTGGGTTTAAAATCTAGCCCACTGTTTTCTGACTAGGTGATTAAGCTCATCTGTGCCTCAATTTCCTCACCTATAAAATAAAGAGAATAACATTTTCTATCTCATGCAGTGGTTATTTTTTTTTTAAGATTTTATTTATTTATTTGACACAGAGAGAGAGATTACAAGTAGGCAGAGAGGCAGGCAGAGAGACAGGGAGAGGAGGAAGCAGGCTCCCTGCTGAGCAGAGAGCCTGATGCGGGCCTCGATCCCAGGACGCTGAGATCATGACCTGAGCCGAAAGCAGAGGCTTTAACCCACTGAGCCACCCAGGCGCCCCATGCAGTGGTTATTTTTAAGATTAAGTAACTACTATACGTAAATGTCTTAGAATAGCTACTGGAAATTAGTAAAACATAGAGAAGTATTTATTTTTTATTATTAAAACATATCTAAATGCACTGTGTGTGTGTGAGGTTGTTGTTCTGAAGTCAGATAAATCTCAGTCGTAACTAAAATTGGGAACTCAAAAGGGATTCATTAAGTTTCAGGAATCAATCTGTATTTTTCAGTGATACATGAAAGAGACACACAGTGAAAAGAAGCCAGTGTCTTGAAAGAGCTGACAAGAGGTAGGGGACCTGTCAATGTCTGGGTTGTAAAGCAGAACCCTGAATTGAGGCCAAGAAACTCAGAGCCAAATAAGCAAGAAGAAGTGATAGAGGGAAACTCAATCACATGCACACATTTATGAAAGGGGCCAACTCTTGGCTGCATCTTGGGCTTTCTTGGGCTATCTTGGGCTTTCCTCAGACTAAACCCACAACTATGTCTGAGTGAGTCTTGGGACACCTGGAAACCCACATATCTTGGCTAAATCACTGAGCTTAAAATATATGACTTAATTCCAACCTCCAATAAAATATAATTTTACATTTCACTACTGTTGATTAGCTTAGGGACCAACTTAGGCTAGGTCTATAAGTGGCAATTGTGAGTGGATTCAGCCCTGGATGAAGGGGATGTAGGGAGCATGGAGGGAGAGGGACTATATGCAGGCCTGTGACACAAGACTGACAGCTTACCTCATTGGATGGTTAACATGATCAATTTAAATAATATACATAAAAGAGCTTTGTAAATTACTATCATCAAGCATATGTCTCGGGGTCAATAATTTTTCTTTTCAAAATAAGTGTACTTGTCAAATTGTTAAACTGAACTTCCAGAGGTAGAATCCATGATGTCCTACGTGAAGGCCGAGGTCAGTGACAAGTAGCCCAAGGTAAGCAGGGCAGCTTGAAGTTGCAACGGTATCTATGGACAGACTTGGGACTTAAGCAATCAATCAAGAAGGAAAATGTGGCGAACGCACTGGTACTAGAAGATCAAAACCCTGAATGTGTGGGCGGATACCTCACTAGTGTGTGCCATGGAAATATGACAGCAAATCCCATGATGAGGTTTATAATCCCTCTGCCCTGGTTTTAAGCAGTTTTACGGATGTGGATGGATGAGGCTCACAGGTGTGTGCTGAGCCCCAGAATAAATTCTGCAGGTGCTGGTGATTGCAGTAAAGGTCTAAGTCCCTTCAGAGAGTACTCACCGTCTGAACAAATGAAATGATTTTGAATGCTTCTGCTTGCTACAGGGAAATGTATAAAAAGATGGCATGATTTCCTGCTCCTTTGGACAGCTTTTTAAAAAAGACCTGGGCCAAGGAAATTATTCTCCAAAAGCCTGCTAAATATTTATAATGGAAACAAATGTATTCCTTAATATAAGTGACATTAATTCTATTTTAAATTTATGATATGAGAGAGTTGAGGTTTGTAATCACCCTGTCTAACCTTCAACATTGCGGCCCATTGTACAACTTGTATCTGGCAAAGATGCCATCACTGTTTTATTTTAAAACAGGAAGATTTTAAAGTTGACTTTTTGTTCATTGTAGCTATTGCTTTATATTATATTGGGAAATAGTTAAGAATGTAGTGTCAAATTACCAGTTTATTCCCTTAGAAAATATGAACTTACTTAAGGAAATGAATTTTAGGTAAAGTTGAGAGGACTAAACAGTTGAGACTATATTCGAAAGACTAGTTTTCCTCCTTGTTTGCTGATCTGTGCTTCTCCTTACAAGTACCAAGAGAATGATTCCTCAAAACTAATCACTCCTAGATAAACTCAAATAATATTCTAGATATGAGATGAGGTGAAAAGTTAACCAGTTACATGATTCTTTTTCCAAAAATTGCCATTAATTCAAATAAAATATCTTCCAATTTTGGAAATATGTCATATGTTCTGATTCATCTTTATAATTGTGGCATTTATAATAGTTGTTCCAAAGGCAGAGGTTTTTTTGACATAACTTTCCAAGTTCGTGTGATGTTTCCAGGGCAGTCAGATGTTTAACTCCTGATGGCTTTGGGGACAGAAGATTGAAATGCCAAACCAAAGGGTAGTGGGCAAGAAGCAGAAGTTAACTGTCGATGAGGTGGCAAGAGTGAAAAAGAGTGGGAGTCAGAAGAATTTTGAACGGAATCACTGAACTTTAATAAGATGATGAAAAGGGATCTTGACAGGAAAAAAAAAGGTTCATGAACCATTCTTCTGGGTTATACAATAGAATAAGCTCAGGAGACATTAATTTTTCTAGAAAAAAAAAGAACCCTGGTACATTTCCACTGAGTTTAAAATTATATCCTTTCTATCACAATATTATTGGCCTAAAATAAGGGTATTTTTTCCATGCCCCAATGTTAAATTAGACTAAGTTTAAATTATGAAAGAAATATTTTTCAGATTTAATGACCTCCCATGAAAAATTATAAACCACTTAAATGCTAAAATTCAAATCAGAACAGCCTTAACAAGATTTGTGTCTCCTGTAAACCACAGTGCAATCAATAGAAAAACAAATTCATAAAGATTAAGCCTTGTACTTTATTTCTTTAGAAGCATATAATTCAAGTGCTTTATCAACTTTTAACAAAATATTTAAACATCAAAAAACCCTTTCTTCCTGGAATATAATCAAGATAAAATGTAGCCTGTGGTATATCTCTGTACCAAGTCAAATAATCTCATATTGAAATGGATTTACTCATCTCATGGATTAGGCACACTGTCCTCATTGTATATCAGGCACTGTTCTTGGTACAGTGCTACTATAACTCACTAAATTCTCATATTAACTCTATGAAATAGATATCATTGTTGTCACCATTTTACAGATCAAGAAACTGAGGCTAGGTGATGTAACTGCTTGAGTTCATGTAGCCCAAAAGTAGCAGAACAAGAATAGAAATCCTAGGATCTTGGATTCAGAGTCCTTGCTCTTAAGCCATGATATTCTTACGCAGTTGGTCATAAAAAAGATGCCTTAATAGAGAATATAACCAGAGAATGCCACTAATTGGGTAGGATTCCTGAGAATCCTAGAGAAAATCCTAGAGAAAATCCCAACTCTTCTTTGCCTAGTTTTATTTCCATTTGTATTTTCTGTGGTCACTTTAAACTCGGAATTTCCAAACTTGAGCTCATTACCTTCCCACTCTAATGCCTTCCTTTTATATACACTGAATTAGATTATGACTCACCAGTCATTCAGTACCTTAGGTAAAATCTAGGAATTATTCCAGAATTCTGCCTATTCTCAATGTCTACATGTAATTAGTCATCAAATCTTACTAAGTATTTTCAAAACTGGCTTCTCTCTATACCATCTCCACTTTCATTACCACTTTTCAGGCATTGCCTTCTTATGATGAGACAGTTAAATCGTCTCCTAAATAGTCTCTGTTTTTGTTTCTTTCCTTCTAGCCATCCTCTACACTACTGCTAAAGTAACCTTTTAAAAATGTTTATCTGATCGTGTTTCTCTTTCAGTGAAGACACTTCATTTTCTACCTATTGCCTACATTATAAATTCAAACTTCTTGGTATTAAAATATAAGACCCCTTTTCCCCTGATCCTTTCTTATCTTCTGCTACTCTCCTCATCATAATTTATGACATATCAAATACTAAGCATTATTCAGGTTTAGCCTCCTGTCTTTGCAGATGCTATTCCTTCTGCTTGGGACGTCTTTCTTCCAACACGTCCTCCTGGCAAACTCATATAAATCTCCAATAAATGTCCACCTGATGTATTCAGCAAGAATGCTGTAGCCTGGAATAATTAGTTAGGCATTGATGCCACATCTGTGCCTTGCACAGGCTTCTACTGTTGCATTTAGACAACTTACTGAAATAATAATAATAATAATAGTTAGTATTATTATTTATATTCCATAATAGACTCAGCTCCTTAAGAAGAGAGCAATTAACAGGAGGCCAATAAATGTTAGCGCAATAAATTTGTTATGAATTTCTATTCTAGTTCATTGCACTGTGAAAGATTTTATGTTAGGAGATGGAGAAATTTGAGAAATAGTACATCCTAACACTCAGTGATGGCTAAAGAGGAAAGAGGGTAAGATATCACAGATTGGAAAATATAGGTGGAATACAATGTTTCATTTAAAGTGGAGGAGAAATCAGTCTTTATTTGAATGGAGTTCATTTTGTCTTCTAAATCAGCAAGATAATATTATTTATGTATTGATTTCTAACTCAGTACTGTTCTACCTGGGATCATCTTGACTTGACATTCTACTATGGAATGTCATTTGATTGATTATGCGCACATGAAGGTAAGGTCCGAATTTTTATGCTTAGCAGTGCCAACAGTGTCTCATTTGGGTCTCTTTTGTCTCAGAAATTTTACTGCTGGTGTCAATTGTTCCTTGTTTTATCAGAGCTCCTTTGCATGGTATTATTTATCACCAGACAAATTCCTATCATTTGGCAGATAGAAATAATTTTTTATATGCACCATTAGAAAGAGCAGGACAGATCCTTTCTGAAAGGTTTTTATGTTTTCCTTACCTGCCAATCACTATCATGTTTTTATAACCAAATCCTGTTAGTTGGGAATCAGCAAAAAAATAGTTTTAATTTTTTGTGCATAGTAAGATGATTACAAATATATAGGCAATTTGAAGATCGTCCTACAATTCACGGTACAAATACTTAACTATATTTCATAGACTTCAAGGCTGGATTTAATATGATGCTTGAGCTTTTAGATTGTGAATCATAATTGTATCTACCAGAATTCAGGAATACTGTATCTAAGCTTGTGATTGCTTTCCCTTAGGATTTAAAAGTTTTGACTCTATTTGTTAAATTTAAGTAGTGAGATGATTTTTGTTTTTGTTTTATCTTCTGATCTCCATTAACAGATGTTTCAAGAGAGTTTTAGAAAAAGAAAGGCATGGAAAATAGGAATTCTTTTCTTGATAATTCAGTCCTGTATTATTTTCTTTGCCTCTGAGATATTAACATTTACTCTGATTGCTTACATACACTTCCTGACCATTATTTTCTTCTTTATTTTTGGGTCCATTTATCTATTATTGCATAAAAAATCATGCCAACACCTAGTGACTTACAACAATCATTTCTTTTTCTCAGAAATCTGTAATTTTGGGCACCTGGGTGGCTCAGTGGGTTAAAGCCTCTGCCTTCGGCTCAGATCATGATCTCAGGATCCTGGGATCAAGGCCCTCATCGGGCTCCCTGCTCGGCAGGAAGCCTGCTTCCTCTTCTCTCTCTCTCTCTCCATGCCTCTCTGCCTACTTGTGATCTCCCTCTCTCTGTCAAATAAATGAATAAAGTCTTAAAAAAAAAAAGAAATCTGTAATTTGTTCAGGGCCAATGGAACAGTGGGATAAATTGTCTCTGATCCCTAGTTTCTGGGATTACTGAAATACCTACAAGCTTAAAAAAACAGGGCTACAATGGCAACTCTATCTCTCTTTTTATGGTCTCAGGATTTCTCCAGGATATTTCTATGTATTTCATGTATTCTTTCCACCATGGTGGCTTCAAGATAGACTTCTTACATGACAGTTCAGGGTTCTATAAATAAATGTTCCTAGAAAGCAATGTCTTTTACAACCTAGCATCAGAAATCTTGAAACAAAGTAATGTATCTTGTGCTGTCTTACATTGGTTCACACAAGGTAAGCCTCAATTCATTGATGAAGTGGTCTACCAAGGGCACAAAAATAAGGGGCAGAGATCACTTGGGAACAATCTTCGAGCCCGGTTACCACATGTGCATGGCCTTCCTCCCTCTTTATTCCTCCTTCTTTTCATCCTCACCAACCCCCTACATTTGGTATGTAGTAATTTAATTATTATGTAGTTGGGCATCATAATTTGTGTGATTTCAATTTCTTTTTTATGTTGGTTGAGGATATTTTTTGTGTGTGACCCTGAAGATGTTTTCTTTTGGTAAATGTTCCATGTGTCCTTGCAAAGAATATATATTTTTCTGTTGTTTGGTGTTATTGTTTAATTGTGCATTTGTCCATCTCTTCTAACCTCTGTAAGTTCTTGCTTTATGTATTTTGAAGACTGTTATTAAGTACATGCACAATAAGGACTGTTCAGTTTTCTTGATGAAATTAACCCTTTGTCTTTCTGTAATTTCCTTTTATATCCCTGTCAATATTCTTTGTTGTGAAGTTTCTTTTGTATTATTAATATAACAAACCTTGCTTTTTAAAGTTGTTACTGAATCATCTTTTTCTATCCTTTTATTTTAAAGGATTTATTTATTATATTAGAGAGACAGAGAGTGCAGTAGGGAGGGACAGAGAAAGAGAGAGAGAGAGAGAGAGACTGTTAAGCAGACTCTGTGCTCAGGACAGACCCCATCAGGGCTCACACAGGGCTCCATCTCATGGTCCTGAGATTATGACCCTGATATCATGACCTGAGCAGAAACCAAGAGTCGGAAGTTTAATCAACTGCACCACCCAGGTATCCCTTTTTCTGTCCTTTTACTTTTAACATATCCAGGTTACTACATTTAAAGTGGATTTCCTGTAGACAGCATATAGATGTGTCTTGTTTTCTTTTCTTTTCTTTTTTTTTAATCTGATAAGATAAACTCTGTCTTTAATTTTGAAACTTTAGGTCAATTAGTGAAATTACTGATATAATTGTATTTAAATATACCATCTTGTTATTAATTTTCTCTTCATCCTATCTGTTCTAGTTATTTTTTTCTCCATTCTTTTGACCTGTTTTTGATCATTCTATTTTATCCCTGCTACTGATTTATTTATTGTAACTCTTTTGTAATTTTTTGGGCAAATTGGTGCTAGTGTTATGTAGGTACTCTAAATCCTTACTGATTTTCAGTTTGTTTAATCAGTTAGTGGAGGAGAGCTATTGCTGTCTCCGATAATTGTGCATTTCTTTTTTCATATTTCAGTTCTGTTTTACTTCATGCATGTTGAAGCTCTTTT
This sequence comes from Ailurus styani, assembly GCA_002007465.1. Lineage (NCBI taxonomy): Eukaryota > Metazoa > Chordata > Mammalia > Carnivora > Ailuridae > Ailurus > Ailurus styani. The sequence continues at coordinate 1,383,702 of LNAC01000051.1, forward strand.
ATTTGTTTGGTTGATTCATTCATTCATTCATTTAATCATTCATATGTAGGATTGTTATATCTCCTTAGTGAATTGTTCCCTTTATCATTTTCCTTTATCCTTTCCATGTTCTTTTTTTTAACCATTTCCTTGTCCTGAAGTCAGTTTTGTTTGACATAAATATAGCTACTTCACTTTCTCTGTTTTGACTGCGTGACAATTTTTCAATATTTTACTTTTTTATCTCCTTACCTTTAACCTATTTATATTTTCATATTTAAAGTGAGTTTCCTATAAGCAGCATTTAGTTTTGATTTTTAATCAAATATGATTTTATTTTGCTTGGTTACATTCAACTGAAAATATATAGTTGGATTTAAATTTAATATTTTGCTATTTGCTATTTGTCTCATCTTTTTGGGTACAATTTTCTCCCTGCTTTGGATTAATTTTTTCTTTCTTTTATATTTTTATATTTCTTTTTCTTATTTTTATATTTCTTTTTCTTATTGGTATACCTCTTGATAAATTGTTAGCAATTATCCTAAGATTAACAATATATATCTCTGATATATCACAGATAACCTTCCTGTAATAGGATACCACTTTACATATAAGAAATGTACAGTAGGGCTCCTGGGTGGCTCAGTGGTTTAAAGCCGCTGCCTTCGGCTCAGGTCATGATCCCAGGGTCCTGGGATCGAGGCCCACATCGGGCTCTCTGCTCAGCAGGGAGCCTGCTTCCTCCTCTCTCCTCTCTCTCTGCCTGCCTCTCTGCCTACTTGTGATCTCTCTCTCTGTGTCAAATGAATAAATAAAATCTTTAAAAAAATAAATAAAAAAAGAAATGTACAGTATATCTAATTCCTTCCTCAGATCTTTTTATTGTTTTCATACATTTTACTTGTACATGTTATAAGCCCAACATTATATTTTCATTAGTTACCCTTTATATTGTAACTTATCTCGTAAAGTGGCTAAAAATAGGAACATTTTTATTTTAAACTTACTTTGATTTTTCTACTATGTGTGGACTTCAAACAACTTTATGTCTAGTACCATATTTCTCTGATTGAAGAAAGTCCTTTGACATTTCTCATAGTATTAGTCTGTTGGAAATGGCTTCTCTTAACTTTTTTTGGTCTAAAAAAGTCTTCATTTATCTTCATTTTGAAACATATTTTTATAGGGTATGATTCTGGGATGATAGCCTTTTATTTTAAGTACTTTGAAGATGTCACTAATTTGTCTTTTGACTTGCATAAATCTTGACAAGAAGTTTACTGTTATGCAAATATTTGATCCACTGTATATAATGTGCATTTACCCCCTCTCTACCTGCCTTTAAGATTTTTTCATGGTGTGTTTGTGTGTGTGTATGTGTGTGTGTGTGTGTGTGTGCATGTGTGTGTGTGAGTTTATCCAGAGTAGGATTCTCAAATATGTCATTTAGCATTTCATTATTTTAGAAAATTCTCTCCTAGTATCTCTTCACATATTTCTTCTACTCCATCCTCTTTCTGTTTCTTCTGGAACTCAATTATACCTATGTTAGATCATTGAAATTTTCCACACTTCCTGGATAATCTCTTTGCCCTTTTTTCCTCCTTCCTTTTCCTTTTTGTTTCCACCTGAATAATTTCTATTGATCTATCTTTAAGTTCACTAATTCTTGTATTAACTGTTTTAAACCTACTTATGAACCAGCCAAATTCTTGTGTGTATCTAAAATTTTTGTCAGCATTTGCACTTGACTCATATCATTTCCACTCTGTTGAAATTCTACATCTGTGAATGCATGTGTCTCTTGTTTTTTGCAGTAGATTAAAAAATTAGTCATAGTTATTTTGGAATCTTTCTCAGAGTGTTAAAACATATGGTCATTTCTTATTCTGGTTCAGCTTATTATATATAATATATATCTCATATATGTATAAGCAATATTTTCATAAAATTTTTTTATAAAATATATTTGCATTTACATATGTATGTATAATGTTTTGTTTGCTTTTTATTTGTGTCTTACAATCATTGATTGAATGCCAGATGTCATGTTAGAATAGTCAGAGTGGAAGTCAGTACATTTTATTCCTGGAAAAATCATGCCCCTTTTTCTGTCAGGTTGTTAGGTATGGGGTTAAGTGAATCTAGTCAGGAGTTGAGATGAATAGGTGATTGTGTTTGCAGTGATTAGCTTTTGTGTACCACTTGTTTCAATTTCCTTCAATATGGGCCGCTCTTTTCTTGCTCTGATGGTTTGGGTTGTGTTTTTGGGTGAGCATTCCCAGTATAAGTACTCCATTCTCAGCTCTGCACTATTCCTGCAAACCTGTGCCACCGTTGGCAGCCTCTCTCCAAGTTCTTGCCCCATCCCCCCCAGTAAATTACTGTTGTTTGTTGCTATGTACTAGCATTATCTTTGCAGCAAGGGGTCTCTCTCTCTCTTCTATCCAGTCTCATGCTTATGGAGGCCCTTTGTGCCTTGGCTTTGGGGACATGGTTTCAGCATTCCAGCACTTTATTTCCACGACCGTCCAACACCATCTTACATTTGTCGTTCATTTTGATGGGAGTTTCCTTTCCTTCAGCTAGCAATAATAGATCACTCTTTGATATCAAAATAAGATCCTAGGCCTGAGATGGTTTCCTTCTATCTTCTAAAGAGTTTATTTTTCTATTCTTCCACCAGCTATGGAGTCTTTCCCTGTACTTTGGATGTGACAGAATTTGCTGCCCTATATCAACAGGCTGAAAGCTGATTGCCTCATAGGAGGAAAAGGTCTAGAGAAATAGTCAGTGTTTAATTTCTGTTCCTTCCAAGCTCCAGTTACCTCTTGATACCTGTATCACTCACTCTTGGTTTGTGTCCTACTCCTAATCTTTCTTGTATCACTTGGTAGAGACCTATAGCAAAGTTTTGCAAATGAATGGAGACTTCCCTTATGTCCAGGAGTCAATTTTTTCAAACTTGTCTACACCTGTGCTTTGGCTGTTAAATAAAATATTAGCTGTTTTGGCTTACCTGTTTACATGGTGATGGTGTCTCTTTATCCTGTGCTCTGCCATAGATATGAGTTTTTGCACCTTGTTTTTCCTTAGAGAGACTTGTCCCTCTTTGGAAATTTCCTGGTTAATGGGTGCCTTGTGATTTTTGCTCTCTGATAAGATTCAGGAAATCGTGATCTTATGTTTTTTCCATTTTTTTTCCATTGTTGAGGTAGGAGCAACATTCTATGCAGCTTTTTATATCTAAGCAGGAGAGCTAATGGTTACAGCTCTTATTTCTTGACCTGTTATTGATAGTAGATTAATTGGCCAGAAGCTAAATCGCATAGTAAAATTATGATAATATTGAAGTTAAAGTATTCACTTACTTAACCATTTTCTAACATGAAATAATAAAAATTTTCATTTAAGAAAATTGATTGATATAAAATCACATTGGTAATTATGATGACACAATTAGATAACTATTATAAGCTTTGCGTTATAGATAATTGCATTTACAAGGATGTTGAATTATTTCCTTGCAGTTGGTCAATGTTGGATCTTGGATTTGAACATAGTGATAGGGGTGAAATTTCAACTTATATCTTTATAATTTTGAATTACTGCTCTTTTCTGCCATGAGACCAATGATTTCCCAGGAGTGGAGGGAGGTTATGGTGTATAAATATGTAGTAGTTTCCATTAAAGAATAGGAGAAGAAGACATATAAGCAAATAGCAAACAATAAACATGGGTGCTATTACACAGATATGAACAAAGTGCTCTGGAAATACAGCTGTTAATAATTCCACCTGGAAAATACACAAACGAATTTACAGTGGAAGCAATATTTAACTGGTATTTTCAAGTACTAATGGGTGGTTTTTTGCAGGAATAAGATGTGCTGACATGCTTTTGTTTATGCCAAAACCTATATATGCACAAAGTAAGTGCTGTATCCAAGAAGAAATGGAAATTTCAGTATGGCAGCATGCAGTGTGTATAACATAATTTAGTGGGTATGAAATAGGAGAGAAAGAATGGAACCAGACTGTGCAGATCTTGGTTGCCAGACTAAGTTTATAATAGCAAAATGTTGGAATGTTTTAAGCAAGAATATGACAAAATCATTTTATGTTCAGCAGTGCATTGATGGGGTTAGTAGCAATGATGAGTAGTCATGTTAACTGACTGGAGATACTGGGAATTATTAACAGTCCTTTGAATATTCCAGATGAATTCTAAGGTAAGGTAAAGACAGAAGAATAAAAAAAAGAGGTAAAAGGTAATTTCTGAGGTAGAATTTCAAAGAAACTTTAGAATAATTAGCTAAGACAATAAGAAAGAGGGAGTTACTAAAACTTGAGGTCATTTTCAATTTAGTAGATATGATGACAGTATTAATTGAGATAGAATATTCAATCTTCAGTGGTACTAGAATATAGATAGCTTCATGGAGTTGATAAAAGACAGTTGAGATCATATTATTCATATTATTCTGAACATGTCTATAGAATAGGATTAACCAATATTTGCTGTTCACCCATTGAAGGCAGAGAAACAGTTCAAGGTGATTTGAAAGACACACAGATCTGTTTCTCCTCCACAATTGTACCCTGCAAGTATACAGTTGAGTTGGGAAGATGAAACATAATGTGGGATTAAAAGCAGTACTGGAAAACAATAGAAAAGATTTACCAAGGCAGTGAATGATTAATTGCTTAATGATTTACAAGATTTAAAAGGAAAGAGGTTAATTAGCAGTGGCCAGGAAGGAAAGTAATAGAAGTTAGTGAAAGTATACAGTATGTCAGCTTTCTCAGAGGATAAAGCAAAGAGAGTCACTGACTGTTGTGTTTCTTTGGAATTTTTTTGTGTGTGAGTGTACAAAGAAATTGAATTTTAAAGTGTTAAAACTCAAAAACTGCTACTTCGAGTTTGCTAGAAGTTTCAGTTGTGGAGAGAGGGGGTAGAAATTGGACTTTGTGTTTGCTTGCACTGACTAGGAAGGAAGCTTAGTACTCTGGTTTTCTCTATCACTCATGCATATATAAAGCAAGTATCTACCCTCTCCTTATAGTGTAACCCTGAAAAAGATAAGTAATCAAAATTCAGCTGCTTTCAACCAAGATGTGTTTTGTTTAATGATAGAAGTTAGGTTTATCTTATGCAAAACTGTATCCCTGCTGAGATAGAGAAATGAATTCATTTTCTTGAATCTGGAAATATCCTATCCCATGACTGACAACTATTATTTGTCCTTGGGAGATGGTGTTCTTTTTACATCCAAACATTTACTCACATTTATTGGAAGAACAGATCACTCTAGGAAGGATGTGTAAAACAGACAGTGTCTTCATCCCATATTATTAGAAGGACTGTAAGCTGGATTGAGGTTGCCATGGTCTGATTTGTGCTGCTTTATTAGTATGCCACATACAATGTTATTTAATATTTCAAAAGCCAGATCCAGGAAATAATGTCAACTATTATTAGCAGCATGATTATCTTGATTCCCAGATCCTATTTTGTGAGTGAAAATGAGAATTTCCCTAGAAAAGAATTAAAAACTGCCTCTCTTGAGAAGGATTCTCTTCTGTGGTAGGAAATAATGAAGTCTTGGACTGGATCAGAGAGAATTTCTTTTGTTTTTGGGATAGGAACAGAGCGGTATTGTGACACTAAAGTCAGAGATAACTTTGGTATAGACACAGTTGGCTTTCTCATGTCAGTTTGCTGAAAGCTAGGCTGGGACATAGGCTGTGCTTACTTTTCTTATCCTTTCCATGAAAATATTTTAAAAATATTATGGCTTGGTCTAAGGCGTGCTTGGAGGAATGAAAAAAGCAACTCATTAACAATATTTGTATTGTGTGAATGACAGGAGTGTCAGGAAGCCACTTACTTGTAGCAGGGGTGACCTGCTGGTTGGGAGCATCATTGGTCCAAATTGAAATCAGGTGGTGAAAGTGACAAGCAGGATGGATTTGAGGGGCACGTGTGCTTTAGAGGCTCTCAGAAATTGTGTGGAGTAGAGAACTTAGTAGAAATGGACTTCATGAAGACTATGTAACATGGCCTCTATAACAGAGAATTTAAATAAAATTGAAAGTCAACAACTTCTGGGACGTGGTTATGGGAAAATATAAAGTTTTATTATAATTGGCCAAAGTGCAGGACACTCTTTTTACCCAAAAGGGCATTCATATATAAAACCATATTATAATCAGTTTTTCTTACTTGTAAGTGTCTCTTAAATTGGAGTGTGCTTTATAAACCATATGAGATTTTTGTAATTATTAAGGCTCATGTAACCAAGCAATTAATCTCAACTCACTCACATTTTTAAAAATGAAAAAGCAGTGTATAAAAACAGATTATAGAAATGAAACAAAATACTTGAATAAATTGAAATGTCGGGACCCAATATTTTTCAAAATCTAAAGTATGTATTCTTCAGGTACTCAGGGGATTCTGTAGATGAAACCTGATATTAATAATGGTCTCAGTGAGACTACTTCAGGTGTTTGCTTTAATACTTCATGAGACTGTCTGTATAGAACTGATTTAATTAATATTCTACATCAGAGTACATAGCATTAGAAATGAAAGATTAGTGGGGGTGTGGTGAATCACTGAAATGCTCTAGCCCTCTAAATGGCACAAGTATATGCTAGGATTATTAATGGTGCTTGAAAAATGTTCATCTCTGCCTCCCTTTTTTAGTGACATTTGAAACTACAATGTTTTGATATGTATTATTCAAACCCTTCTTTATACATCCTGACTTATAGCCTGTTTTCTGCCAGTGTCTTAGAGAACTTGTTGGCTAAGCAGCCTCTTTGTAGCTCAGATTTCCTTGGTTCAAAATGGTGTAAACACTGCTTTACCATGGTGTTAAGTAATAATGAAATGGTGTACCCTTTCTGTGCCAAATATTTGCTTAAACAGCAGCGAAGTACTTGAGTATAAAGTTACCCATAGTTCATTTCTCTTAGATCAATTAATCAAATTATGCAAAAACAAACAAAATAAAAACAACTTTTGTTAGTATTTTTATTATTAATTAAGAATAGCAGATGTGGCGAAATGCATTATATCTAAACTAAATGAATGTTTAAAAACCAAACACAGTATTAATTAATTAAGTAAGTAATTTTGAGTCTACTGTTTTCCAAGCATTGTGTTCAGCCTTGGGGATATAACGGTGAACAAATGGTGATTGATCTTACAGTCTAATGGAAAAGACAAACACTGAACTAGAAATTAGACCTGTAATATGTTTAAAAAGTTGAAGTATAGAGTAATACAGAAACATAAAACAATAGGGTGAGCTTAGTATGAGAGCTCATTTAAGGCCTCCTCTGGCAAAAATGTAGTATATTTGCAGGCAGAGAAAACATCATGAATAAAAATCCTAAAATGAGAAGGGTTGGGAGGGGAGTAGTTTCAAGAAATTGAAATACAAAGAGAATAGTCATATTTATAGGACCATGGCATGACCATAGAATAAGATATGCTACTGTTTCTACAAATGCAGCATAATGTATTTATAGGATAACTATATATAAGAGAAAAAGCCAGGACTTATAAATGCATTACATTATATATGAGGATAGGAGGATTTTGGCCTTTGTCTTACTTATTTGTAAGAAGATATCAAAAGGTGAGTGACAGGATCCAATTTATATTTCAAAATATCTTTCTGGTAAAATGTAAAAAGAAGGTTGGAAAGGAATAAAAGAAGTGAAGACTCATTAGGAGAAATGATTGTGGCTTGGATTAATATGGGGAATGGCGACGGGGAGAAATGGACATTTTAAGAAGTACTTGGCAGAAGTAATTGGAAATGATAGGACTCTGGAGTTGAAGGAAGAAAGCATTTTGAGAAGGTCAAGTAGTCAATATTGTGGAGCACTGGCAAATAATGCCACATATAAATGCATATATCTATAGTAAAATCACACTAGTTAGGACTAATTATTGGATGTCTAGATTGAATGAAGAGTTAACAACTTTTTCTTTCCATATTACCCAAATTTAAAAAAATTATTTATTTATTTTAAAGAGAGAGAGAGAGTGAGTGAGCAGGGAGGGGCAAGAGGGAGAGGGAGAGAATCCTTAAGTGGACCTCTCGCTGAGCATGGAACCCAACAAGTGGCTTGATACCAGGACCCCGAGATCAGGACCTGAGCCTAAATCAAGAGTCAGTCACTCAACCGACTGAGCCGCCCAAGCACCCCCATATTACCCAAATTTTTAAACTTTGTTTTGGAAGCACTTGACCCCAAACATCTGATCAATTGTCATATTTCTCCAATATGTATTTCGTTTCTGCTTTCAGAGTCACTTCACCATCTCTGCTCTAGTTTAATGCCTTACTATGGTCTTCTAAGAACTTCTCATCCAGTTCACATGTGTCTGTCTCATCACCTTCTGCTTTAATGCATCCAGTGTACTAATGGATTCATCTTTCTAATTTATAATTCTAATTTTACCACTATCTTCCTTATAAATCCTCGTTGGTGCTTTTTCTGCTAAATTTATGACAAATTCCTAATGACAGAGTTAAGAGAATACATAATGTATTACAAAGTTTAATCCCCCTCTTCCACCACATCTTAAGGAAAATTGGTTTTGCTTACTGGATGTCAATCAGGAGTTGGTTTTCTTTCAGTTTATAAAACAGTTATGAATAAGGAAAAATGTGAAGAAGCAAGAAATGTTGATTTGCATAAATAAGCATCAAGTAAGAGAAAGCAGGAGAGCTCATGTGTCTGTCTATGTTTGCTTTACAGAGAGTGTTTTGTGGAGTTGAAAAAAGGAAGATATTTGAGGGTTACTATGCTGTATACATAAGTGAAGAATGAGAGAAATGAAGAAGAGGAGGGAATAATTTTAGGAAGTTTTTAATCAGATCTATTTTGATGTTCTTCTAGAGAATTCAGTAAATATTTGGATTGGAATTTTAATTACATAATTTTGTAAATGTTAATCTATAAATATAGCTGATACATTCTTTTCTAATTTAGACCCTCACTTTTTCCCAGAAATCATAAATTATAGCCAACTGAGAATTTCTACTCATCTGCTATGTCCAGTGTTTTCTCATCTTGATTGTGTTTACTCCTGTTTTTCTTTCAGTAATTTTTTAAGTTTTTATTTAAATTCCAGTTAGTTAGCATAGAGTGTAATATTAGCTTCAAATGTACAATACAGTGATTCAGTACTTCCAAACATCACCTTGTGCTCATCACAAGTGCCCTCCTTAATCCCCATCACCTATTAAACCATCCTCCCACCCACCTCCATTCTGGTAACCATGTTTGTTTTCTATAGTTCAAAGTCTGTTTCTTGTTTTGCCTCTCCTTTCCCTTTTTCCCCCTTTGCTCATTTATTTTGTTTCTTACATTCCACATATGAGTGAAACCATACGGTATTAGTCTTTCTCTGACTGAATTATTTCACTTAGTTTAATACTCTTTAGCTCCATTCATGTTGTTGCAAATAGCAAGATTTCATTCTTTTTTTGTGGCTGAGTAATATTCCATTATATATGTGATCTATAAATATATATGTATATACTTACATATAATATATATAAAACATCTTCTTTATCCATTTGTTAGTTGATGGACGTGGGCTAGTTTCATATTTTGGTTATTGTAGATAATGCTGCTATAAATATTGGGGTGCATATAGTCCTTTGAATTAGTACTTTTTGTAAGCTTTGGTTATATACCTAGTAGTGAAATTGTAGGATCATAAGGTAGTTCTATTTTTAATTTTTTGAGGAGCCTCTATACCATTCTCCAGAGTAGCTGCTCTAGCTTGCATTCCTACCAACAGTGCAAGAGGGTTCCTTTTTCTCCACATCCTTACCAACACCTGTTATTTTTTTGCATTGTTGATTTTAGCCTTTCTGATAGGAAACAAAAGCAAAAATAAAATACTGGGACATTATCGAAATAAAAAGGTTCTGTCCAGTGAAGAAAACAACCAACTGAAGGGTAACTTACAGAATTGGAGAAGATATTTTCAAATGACTTTTATTTTCATATCTAGAACATCCTCTTCTTCCAACAAGCCTGAAGAATTCCTGTTATACTTTCAATGATATGAAATGGCACCATCTCTATAAAAGATTACTTTAACCACAAAATTGGATCTTAACTTTGTTTTTCAGTATAGCTCATGGAACTTGAGTTTTATTTTTCTTGGGGACTTGATGTTACTCTAGATTGCATTATAGCCATTAGTGTGAGTGTGAGTGTGTGTGCGTGTGTGGCCTTAATCTCTACTAACACAGAAAGAACATTAAGAAGAGAGACTATTTCTTATTCTCATTTATATCCTTCTATCCTGTTTAGTACGATGACCTAAAAAATGTATTGTTATAAACAAATAAAATATACATGTCATGTTGTACGCAATTTTATTAGTGTAAGACATTACCATTTTCAAAAATTTTATTAATGATGTGTTTCCTTTACTGGTATATTATAAGTTGTCTTCTTCAATTAAAAGATGAAAAAAATTTGACTTTATAGAAATTATATATACTTAAACAAATGACACTGTGTATTATTAAGTTTATATCTATGTTCATAATTTGCTAGAACACATGAGATCTCCAAATCACAGAAGTGACCTTTTACTACTTAAGCTTAAACAGCAGACAGAGTTGCAACTTACATTGGTTGCATTAGCTTTGATATCCACAGATGACACAGTAAGGTCCAGATGTACCTTAGTGTGCAGTGGGATTGCACCCCAGGAGAGGAACCCCACAATTAATAGGCACAGTTCTAATATAGGATGGTTAGCACATCTGTCCTTCCTTCAGCCTAGAGAGAATGAGACACCTTGGATCTGAAATATGTCCAACTTTTCCCTGGGGAAGAGAAGGAAAAATCTCAACTCTGGAATGTGATCAAATGGCTCTGGAGAGATATGTCTTTATATATCTGTGGGGCAAGTCACTGCGTCTAACTTCCAAGGTAAGTTTGACATTTAATCATTCTTTAATCTATGACATTTTCTCAGACAACCTGGGTCATGTAGAAATAGGAAAATATGTTTGGAATCTTATCCCACGACATATATTTAACTATATAAAAAAATTTCACACCTAAACAATAAATGATGTTTTAAAAGTCTATTTTCTTTTCTTTATAGTTTGTTATTCAATTGTGTCAATAAGAAGAAAAAACAAGTTCTATTTGTATACTGATATTTATATTTTTTAATTATTATAATCTAAATTTATAGTGATTTAATGGAGCATATTATCTTTTTATGTCTTTAAGTATTAAAACATTTATTAATATATCTAATGTTAAATTCATTACTATCACAAAATCTAAAATCTAATATTCAATAGTCAGATTGAGTATTACAGAGTTTTTGATAAATCAAAGAGTCCTTTGTATCAAATTTACTTTGTCAATTTGTACTTTTATAAGAAATTTGTGAATCTAGGTGAAATAAAAAGTAGGATACTTCAAACATATATTAAATTCAGCATTTAATAAAGACCTCTTATTATAAGACTATTTTACAAGATGCTCCTGTTTATATATTCCAAATTGCACTATTTTATGTTTATTTTCATTATAAAATATGTCAAGTACACCAAGAAGTATAGAGAATCATCTTACATAATCTAGTCATTAAATCTTAATATTTTGCCTCATTTACTTTAGGATATTTTATAATTTAACATCCTCAAACCCATTCCCTTTTTTCCTCTCTGTTGTAAACTCTATTTTGATTGCCATATGATGAATTGTTTTATATTTAATTATTGAGTTCATAAATGTGAACAACACAGAATATTGGTTTTGCATGTTCAAAATTTTTATGTAAATGGAATCACTATCCACAGATGATTTTTCAACCTTTTTAATTTGTGATACTGAGATTTAGTCATACTGACACTTTTACCCAAGTCATTCAGTTTAACTGTTCTGAAATGTTTTATTGTTCAAATACCGCATTAAAAAAATTATTCTGCTGTAGGATAATTACAGTGTTTCTGACTTTTCACCATTATGAACAATGCTTCAATGAATATTCTTATACACACATTTTAAGCCCATCTGCAAAATATATTTTAGAAATATATTCTAGAAAGGGGCCTCCTGAATGTTAGTGAGTAAAAATGATCAACTTTGTTACATAGAATGAATTATTTCTCTAAGATAGTTGTTTGTATTAATGCACACTCCCCACAGCATTGAATGAGAGTTTCTATTCAACATTCTTACCAAGACTTGGAATAATTAGGTTCTTCAGAGAGGTAATAAGGAATAGGAATAAAAGATTCACTTTGGAGCTGAACTGCATTGGTTGCAATTCCAGCTCTGCCCCATATTAGCTTTGTGATGATGCTAACAACTTTACTTTGTACATAATTTTTCTCATCTTCAAAATGAGAATAAGGACACCTTTCTCAAGGAGTTGTTGTGAGGGTCAAAAAGTTAATAGAAGTTAACCATGTAATATAGTTTCTAACATGTAGAAAGTATAAGTTAAATATAAAAACACCATATTTTATGGAAAGTAGTATTGTATTATCTCATCGAAGCTTGTCTTAATTTGAAGTTCTATAAGTACTAGTGAAATATATTGCAATTTCTCCTCTTTGAAGTGTATGTTAACATTGTTCCTCTTTATGGTTAGGCTTTTGGTCTTTTTTTATTATTTATATATGGGCTTTTTGCTTGCTATGTTTTGGCATGTAAAGGTGTTGCTAATATGTTACAAGCTAAATTATTTTTATTTATTTATTTATTTATTTATTTATTTGACACAGAGAGAGAGAGAGAGAGCACAAGCAGTGAGGAGCAGCAGATGAAGAGAGAGAAGCAGGCTCCCTGCAGAGCAGGGAGCCCAATGTGGGGCTCGATCTCAGGACCCTGGGATCATGACCTCAGTCGAAGGCAGAGGCTTAACCAACTGAGCCACTCAGGTGCCCCCTAAATTATTCTTTTAAGCTTTATCATCTTATTTGCAGAAATTTTAATTTTAATAGAGTCCAATTAATCAATATACTGTTTACTGGTTCTTAACTTTTTTGTTTCTAGGAAATCCTTCCCTACTTGTGTTTATAAATATGATTTCCCATGAAGTCTTACAAAAGCTTTGAAATATTCTTTTTTCACTTTTGGCTCTTTAATTCAATTGGATTTTATTTTGGGGTATCATATAAAAAGAATAAAATCTTACTTTTTTTCATATGGAAAACAACACATTTTGATACTATTTTTTATATAGGTCAAACTTTTACCTCTGATTTGTAATACCGGCTCCATCACATATAAAAATTCTGTCTCTGTGTGAGCTTATATCTAGATTCAGTGTCTTTGTTCTGTGTTTTCTTGCATTGATATATATGTCCATTGTTGAACTTAAATTGCTTTTAATACAACTGAATTTTAAAAACTCTTGGCAATTTTGCATATACACACATACACAGAGACACACACATGCATGAAATAAGTTGGGATTTTCATTGGAATTTGAATGTATATAATAATTAACAAGTTATAATATTGAGATTTTTCCATGTCTGAATATGGTATTATTCTTGATTTACTCCAGTATTTTAAAATTTCTTTCAATAACATTTAATAATCTTCTTCATAAAGTTCTTATACTTCTTCTGCTATCTTCGTTCATAAATAATTTGTAGGTGTCTCTTTTCTTTTCTTTGTAATTATAAATGGGATTTTTTAAATTGTATTTTTAAAATAGTCATTACTGGTGCAGGAAAATACTTTTTTTAAAGATTTTATTTCTTTATTTGACACAGAGAGAGAAAGAGAGAGCAGCAGAGGGAGGAGAAGCAGAGGGAGAGGGAGAAGCAGACTCCCTGCTGAGCAGGGGCCCATGTATGACTTGATCCCAGGACCCCAGGATCATGACCTGAGCCAAAGGCAGATTCTAACTGACTGAGCCACCCAGGCACCCAGAAAAACACTGTTTTTAAATTTAATCTTATACCTAACAATGCTGATAAATTCTCTTCTTAAAAATTTGAAATTTGGTTTTTGTATGTAGATGACCACAAATTTTAACAAATTTGAGAGTTTCTTTTCAAATACCATACCATGTATTATTTTTCTTACTTTATTGTTTTGCCTTATATTTTCAGTTGATTTAAGCTTACATAGTAGGCGTCCTTGGCCAACTTTTGAATTTCAATTAATGGAAATGCTTCCAGAGTTTCAAACATTAACTATTGAGCCTGACACTGTTTTCTATACATGAATATCTTAGGAACAAAATGCAGAGAATTTCTATTTTTGTGAAGATATATTCTACTAAGGGAGTCAGTAAATGGTAAACTTAGCAGATTAGCATGTGATATGTTAGGAGATAATACATACATTAAAAAAACACATCTAATATAGAAGAGAGACTGGGAGCTAGGTGTAGTATTAAATAAAGTGGTAGGATAGGCCCTACTAAGAATTTGAGATTTTGGCAAATATTTGAAGCCAATGAAGGAGTTATTTAGTCCAGTGGAGAGATGGCAAAAAAGTGTTTAGAGAACCCCTTAAGCACAGATTCTAAGATGCACATCAAGATGAGAATGTTGACCAGTTTGACTGGCAGGAGAAGAACAGTAGGATTTCAGACTCCAAAGGTAAGAAGTGGGGTAGAACATGAGGACATTGTGGCCCATTGTAAGAATTTTAACTTCTCTAAGTGTAATGGAAAACCACTGGAGAGAAGTGTCGTGAAAAATAAGATGATCTGTCATAAGCTTTAAAAGGATCACTCTTGGGGCACCTGGGTGGGTCAGTAGGTTAAGCCTCTGCCTTTGGCTCAGGTCATGATGTCAGGGTCCTGGGATGGTGGCCCGCGTCAGGCTGTCTGCTAGACGGAGAGCCTGCTTCCCCCTCTCTCTCTGTCTGCCTCTCTGCCTACTTGTGATCTCTCCTTCTGTCAAATAAATAAATAAAATATTTTTAAAAATAAAAAATATATAAAAGGATCACTCTTTCTGCTGTATTGAAGATAGACTACAAGTGCATGAAGGCACAAGTAGTTAGAAAGATATTACAGTGGCCTGAGCATGTGATTCATACTAAGTTGGTATCAGTGAATATGGTCAGAAGTAGTCAGATTTCAGATATATTTTGAAGGAATCATCAACAGTATTTGATAATGGGTTTTACATGTTGTGTCAGAGAAGAATGAACTGAAGTTTGCTTCTTTGTCTTTCTCTGTCTCTGTCTCTCTTTCTCTGGATGAGAATCTTCTTGTATCTGGGGATCCCAAGTGTCATGAATTGTTACACTAGCCCACACTGAGTCTTTAAAGTTTGTTGAATTTTAGTTATTTTCTTCCTGACTCTAATTCAAAATGAAGCTATGCGTTCTACTTCTCAAAAGTTCTTATTACTTTTTAGAATACAGTTTGTCCAGTTTCCTTGTAACTTCAGCTCTGTAAAGGGCTCTACAAATTATAATTTGGTGATTTATTAAGCTTTTCTCATTAGAAGAGCTTTAGGTTCTCACTCAGCACCAAGTAATATGGCATTGTAATGTATAAAGCAAACAGGACATAAGGTAGGACAGTCTATTAAGCCAATAATCAGAATCTATGATGAAGTAGTTGCATGTTCTCGGCTAGTTGATACTTCAATGCTTAAAGGGAAAACTTTAAAGATATGAGTATTTGTCACAACCCATGCATGTCCACAAATATATGCATGTATATATCAAAAGTAACCCAACACAATACTAACCATTTCTACATCTGATGAGTTTTGACTTTTACTGTTTTCTATTCTAATTTCTACTTGATAAATTGATTTTCTCATAAAACTATAGTTTGCAAAACTTTGCCTTAGACTATATTTCTAGAAGTGAGCTGTTGTTTCAAAGGTAAATACATTTAGTAAATAATTAAGAAATATAATAAAATTTGTTAAATTTTATTAAAAGAGAGGTACTATCAAAAACCCCTGATTAAAATTACGATAGGAGTGAGAAAAAGAAATAAATACATCAGGGAGTGTTGAGATCAATACCTAAACATAGAAAATATATGTGTGTGTGTGTGTGTGTGTGTGTGTGTGTGTGTGTGTATACACAGTAAATAGTAATATATGTAGTACCTATAATATATATATATAGTATATATGGTATATAGTGTATATAGCATAGTGTATATAGTATCTATAATAATCCATGCATATAGCAATTAAAAACAAATAGAAATGTAAAATATGAATAGTAAACTTTTCTCTCCCTTCTTTCTCTGTCTCACTCACCAAATTAATTACTTTAATGACTTTAATGATTTCTTGTATATCCTTCTTAAACTTCTAAATGCAAGTTCAAGAAAAAATACATGCACCTTTTCTGCAGCTGGTATCAACAACTCACTTTATTCTATGCTGTTCTATAACATAATTTTCCCCCAGTTAATCCATCTTAGAGATATTAGACATCTACTTATTCATGTTTATTACATAACAATGCTACAATCAATAGTCTGTATTGATTGTACATTACTCCATTTTTTTGTTTCAGTCTTTCCATCAGATAAATATCTAATAATGGAATTCCTAGGTTAAAAAAAAAGCATATGGATGTTAAACTTTGATTTTGACACTTGCCTTTCCAAAAGTTGTTCCAGTTTATTTCCTCATTATATATGAGAATTCTCAAGTCTTCATTGTATCTAGTATTGTACTGTCCTTGTTTTGCTGGGATGAACCACTCTTGCTTGCATTTACTATTCTTTGAATGTATAACTTGTTTCTATTTGATAATATTTTGTAGGTGTCTGTGTGTGTATGGCCTTTCCACTACTATTTCATGGGAAACTGAGTTATGACATTAAATGTTTTCACATTTTGATATCAATGTAGAAAAATTTAAACAAACTTAGAGGAAATTTCAAAATTTTCATTATTTTCTATCCTAGGTTTTTAGATTCATATTGTAACATAAAGACCATCCCAAAACTTAGTGGCTTAAAAACAGTAATTTATTATCTCTAATAATTCTACAACATGTTTTTTTCTCCTGGCCTTTTTAGAGATTATCAGTATTGTTGAGAGCAATTTAAATTTGCTAAAAAGAAATAATTAGGTGCTTTTAAGGTATTACTATAGAAGATTAAAATGGCACAAGAAGGGAAATTAATGAATATGGGCACTTTTTGATACAAAACCTGATGATCAAATAAATATTTAAAAATAATATTTCCACAGGTAATTGATTTTTGCCTGTGTTAATGACACCGAGTAATCGAATCTGCTCTTAATGACAACATACTTTGTATAAAGTTCCCTTCGAGCAGCCTGATGGCAGTATCGATAAATGGTTGTTTCTTCTGTTTCCCGCCCTAAGTGCCCTGGTGTAATCTTGCCTCTTTAGTTATTATATATCACCTGCCATCTTCGCTCCAAAGCACTTTGTGGACAGAGCACATTCAATCAAACGTAGGCAAGGAAATGCAGCTCTCTTGAGTAAGCTGATTCGTGAATTTCTCTCTAGGGCACAGCCTTAAAACACAACCTGCAACAACATTTTGGTATTTAATTCATCAGCAGAAAAGTAGTTATGCTGAGATGAAATAAAGTTAGGACTGCCTAGATTAACATGGCCATTCTGTATTAACAGTGATCAGAGTTACCTAATTGCCCTTTCAAAGAAGAACCAGTGAGGGTGCCTGGGTGGCTCTGTGGGTTAAAGCCTCTGCCTTCGGCTCAGGTCATGATCTCAGGGTCTTGGGATGGAGTCCCGCATGGGGCTCTCTGCTCAGCAGGGAGCCTGCTTCCCCCACCCCTGCCTGCCTCTCTGCCTACTTGTGATTTCTCTCTCTGTCTGTCAAAAAAAAAAAAAAAGACCAATGTTGCCAGATTCATGAATTATAATTGTGAACATACATTCTGATACTGTGGATGGAGCTTGTGCTGTGGTTCCAAGGTGAGGAAAAGGGGGAAAATAACTGGTACAGGAAAATTGGCATCTCTCTGAGGAGCCAAGTTAGAAACTCAAATCAGGGTATTCAGTATTCAAATCAGCATAGATTACTTTCTGGATGCCCAGTCAGTGTTTTTATTATTATTTTTTGAAATTGCATTATTCTAGCTGATGATTCTTCCTTTCTGTTCAATCATGAGCCCATTGTCCTGACTTCTGCCCTCATCACTTCTATAGTATTTAGACAGCCTTGGAAGTATTTTCATAGCTTTACATTTTCCTCACTTTGTCGAGGGTGGGGCTAAGTAAATTTGTTATTAGTTTCTCCTGTGCAAGGTTTCAGCACTGAATTTAGTCGTGTAGAGGGAGTCGTTTTAATATTTGGTGCTAACTACTATCAGCACTGTTCTATAATCTCTTTCTGGTTTTTTCTCTCTCCTGTGTTATTAATAAACTTCATACCTTTTAACCAAATTATTAATTTAGTTGCCACCTTAGCAGCATGCAGCTAAAAAGGAGACAGTTGGTGTTTTACATTTCAAGAAATAGGTCTTTAATCCTTTAAAGTTTTGGTAATATTATCAATACCTGAGGATAGAAAAAGTCCTTCTGTTCAACTGATATCTCACTTTCATCCCTTGTGTTTGTATTTTGCTACAGACAAGTGGCTCTACCTTATAAGATTCTTCATCCTAGACCATGCAAGCCTGCTAAAAGTAGAAGCCCACAAAAATACAGTGTGATGGAAACTTCAAAGAGAGGATTATAGCCTGCTCCCACTGAGACACATTTTTTTTAAAAAAGTGTGTGCATATAGTCTGTAAAATTATTTTTTGTAGCTAGTTCTTTCTATTTTTTGAAGTTTTTATTTAAATTCCAGTTAGTGAATATACAGTGTTAATATTAGTTTCAGGTGTACAACTTAGTGACTCAACACTCCCTTACAACACCCAGCGCTTATTGCAGCAAGTTCACTCCTTACTCCCTATCCCTTATTTAACCCATCCATCCACCCACCTCCCCTGTTTCATGCCCTAAGTGCCCCAATGTAATATTGCCTTTTTAGTTATATATCACCTACCATCTTTGCTCCAAAGCACTTTGTGGACAGAGCACATTCAATCAAACATAACCATCAGCTCTCTATAGTTAAGAGTCTGTTTCTTGGTTTGCCGCTCTCTCTCTTTCTGTTTTTTTCTCTTGCTTGTTTGTAAAATTATTTTATTACATTTCAAAAGTATAGGTATATTGTAAATGTGTATAACATATAAAAGTATTTATGCATGGAGCTATAGGTACATACATAGAAATGTATTAATAAACAGAAATAGAGAGACAGAGAGAATGCACACTGATAAGATGATAAAATTTCAGTCTGCTTTCTGGGGTTCTACTGAGTGTAACAGGAACCATTTAAAGCCTAATGCAAGTCTATTGATTTTTTTGAATATGAGACTGCATGTTTATCATCGTACTCTCTGGCTCTGGTTCCTTTCAGTTCTTTACTACAGTTTTTCAGTTCAAGTGCTAGAATAAATTAGGGAATACTTAACAGTCCCTCTTAACTCTTAAAGGTTTCAGAGACAAGTCTAGGTAAGAACTAAAAAAGCTTATAATTTTAATGCCTACTTTACCTTCTTTTTGTCCATCATTTAAATATCTTATTTTTTGAATCTGCCTTTAATACATTCTCCTCTGTAGGGTAATTAAATGACGTTATTATGACCACCCCATAACTGTGTCGAACCTATGGCAAATACTTCCTTCTGGATACCTTATTCAGTAGGCCTTCTATTTTGATTCTGTCCAATATTATATTTCATGATAATTACTTCTATCAGTTCACTGAGAATAACCAAAACATGGTGCATGATATAATTTTGAAATTTAATAATTAAAACATCTAGAAATGTTTCTTTTTTCTTTCTAGATTCTAGAGAATCTAAAAATTCCATTAAGAAACTCTCTTTTGCTTGGCTAATGTTGTATAAGAACAGTTTGAGTCATAGATGATGGTTCCTTTTGGAAGAAATCAATTACTGTCTCATCTGTTCTTTCCCTGTGGAAGTAGGAGGCATGGCAATGCAATTCCATTTGGCAAAAAACCTTGCAAAATGTCTTCCTTTTCTGCCTAATATTTGAAAGCATTTCCAATAAAAGAAAGCACTAACTCTATTGTTTACCTAAGTTCTTCTATTCCTTTCACTGGATCACAGAAATAATGCAAATTATATGTATTAATATAATTCAGTTATTGTACTCTGCATTGTTTAATTTACCTTCATTGTAATAATTTTGGAAATAGTTAAATCATCTTTTGTTTTTAACTGATTTAAAATCCAGTAAGATAACTCTAAAACAGGGTTAAAATTTTTAATTTATATGAAAAATTTGAACCTCTACCTGATGGGGTTGGTGAAGCAAGAGAAATGAGAAATTAATGTGTCTTTTTCTTTAATTATTGTATCTGCCAACAACCTATCTGTCTCAAACTTGGCTGTAGACTGAAGTTGTAACCCTCTTGAATGTGAAAACCATAAATAATCTAGGGATCATGTCTTTTAGCACAAGTAACCCTAAAATGGTAGTGGAGCATTAAAGATTCTCTTACCTTACACAACCATTTGGTGTAGGTCCAATTCAAGCAAGCTATCTCTGGCCAAAAATGTCTGTTCATTCTGAAGAAATTATGCTCCTCTAAGGCCATGAAGCTTCCCACTAAACTTCATATGGTATTTAAAACCAGTCCAAAAGACAGTAAAAAACTCAATAAACTTTATATGTTAGATGGATGAGTGAGTAAAGGAAACTTGTAACACAGAAAGAAATACCTAAGACTAAGTATACTGGGGACAAACCACATTGCCGAATAAAACTCATCTGAAGTCAATGAGGCTGTACTGGGCCACCAAAGTTTTGCAACTCTAGAGTTTGTAACCGCTGGAGAATATATTAATATTTTTAAGGTGGACTCTAAGATACACTCACCTTAGAAGATTCATGATTAAAACAAAACAAAACAAAACAAAACTTCCATGGTCACATGTGTTGGAGCAATGGCACATAATGACTCCCTTTTGCAGATTTATAATGTATATCAACACGTTGCAGTGCTCTCCAGATGGGATGCATCTACATTACCGGGTGCACAAAATAAGTCAGTAGGAAGTAGAAAGGAAACTTGACAACACCTTTAAAACGTTTATTTTTATAACATTTTAAATCTTTTTATTTTTGTATATTTTATAATGTATATAACATTAATATAAGAGTGTAGTTATTTAATTTATGTTTGAATACCTATACATCTATTAGGGCTATGGGCTCAAAATTGTTATTGAGCCAGTGACTGAAGAAAAAAATTTGGACTTCTTCATTAAAGAATCTTAGATTTTTCACAGTAAATTACTTTGAACTTATATCAACTTAGGTGACTTTAAGTGTATTATTTTTAAAAAGACAATCCAACTGAGTAAACTTAAAAGGATTTAATGGCTTTATTCAATGACTCATGAATTAGGAAACATCCCACCTAGCAAAAAGAAGTGAGCTTTGAGGAGTTGTAAAAAATGAAAGGCTGTTACAGGCAGAAATGGGGTGGGACAAGGAAGTTATTAGCAAAAGGAAAGAGGAATATTTTAGTCAAGGTTGCAGGGCAGGAGGTCTTATCGGGCAGATTGCCTCACTAGTGCTGGTCAGGAAATTCCACACTGATTATTTTAAAATTCTACTGGAAGAGGCTGAAACTGCATTTAAGTCAGGCATTAAGTACTGGTGGAATTTAGCAAAATGACTCCATTTTGGGCCTATTATTTCTTTTTTACAGTATGTATGTTCCATCCATTATGATCCAATGAAGCACATTTTGTGAGTCACTGTTTTTTAGAAGCCAGATGCTTTTATTGTAGACAGCATGCTTCCATTTACTGTATCTGTTAACAGGGGAATAATAATGACCTGGATTTTAAAGTGTGTTTTGCAAATTCAGTTATTCCTGGAAATTCTTGATCAGAGAGGACAGAACTACAGCAAAATTATCAAAAAGCAGGATTTTTACCTTAATTGCAACCTAACAAGTTGGTCTGCCAAACTTTAATGGATGCTGTTAAAAGACATGAGATCCCTGGGTCAGAGATGAATGATTGTCTAACTGGTAGCCAGAGTATCAGCGTTTATTTTATGCATGTATATATGTACATATGGATGGATGGATGGATGGATGGATGGTTGGATGGACTGATTGATTTTGCCAGTTCTCTAAGCTCCAGTTCCCACAGGGA
Organism: Ailurus styani; assembly: GCA_002007465.1. Classification (NCBI taxonomy): domain Eukaryota; kingdom Metazoa; phylum Chordata; class Mammalia; order Carnivora; family Ailuridae; genus Ailurus; species Ailurus styani. The sequence continues at coordinate 1,405,900 of LNAC01000051.1, forward strand.
CACACGAGGATGACTAGATGACAGCTGCGCACATCATGAACTGCTTATAGAAGAGGAAGCCCAAGTTTAGGGAGCCTAGATCTTTCATAATGGGAAGAAGCGTGCTTCCTCTTTGCTTTGGATAAAGACACTATCTCTGTTTTTCAAGGCTGTTCACTATACAAATACCCTTGAAAAGATTATCTCAAACTAAAGGCAATTGGTGACTCTGCTTGCAAGGTATGCAGAAATATAAGACATTCATGGAGAAATATTTCTCAGTTAAACTGTGCTAATGGGTTAGGTTTCACAGAGAGCAAGCCAGCATACCTGAACCTGGTCCAATGCTCTCTTTAAAGCCTCTTCACACAGGATCATCTTTGTGGATACACAACCAGTAGAAACACACAAAACCCTCTGCTTAGAATCCCATCCCCTTCTGTGGCTTAATGGTTTGTGATTTCCTGTGGTTGCTGTCTTGAAATTCCTAATAATGGGGCACCTGGGTGGCTCAGTGGGTTAAAGCCTCTGCCTTCAGCTCAGGTCATGATCTCAGGGTCCTGGGATCGAGACCCACGTCGGGCTCTCTGCTCGGCGGGGAGCCTGCTTCCTCCTCTCTCTCTGCCTGCCTCTCTGCCTACTTGTGGTCTCTCTCTCTCTGTCATATAAATGGATAAAATCTTTAAAAAAAAATTCCTAATAATGTTATCTTAGACATTATGTTTTGTTAAGTGAAGTCCTTCCTATAAGATCAAAGACTAATGGCAAGAGCCTTGGAGTCTTGGCTTATGCATACTCCTGCCTCTTGCCCATCTCTCTGCTTCCTGGGAATGAGTTCTAGGCCATTTCCCTAACACCCCATACCCTGCCCAGCCTCTCTACCTTAGGAAGGCTTTTGGTCTTTCTCTCTGGGGCAGTGATTGGGTTGTGTTAGTTGGGGGAGGCCCTCATTTACTGTTTTCTTTCTCTCCATGCAAAGGCCTGGGGTGGGACATGATGGTAGTTAGTAGAATTTTCATAATTCTTTCTTTACTTCTATTTTTTTTAAAGATGTATTTATTTGAGAGAGAGAGAGAGAGAGAGAGAGTGAGAGCACATGAGTGGAGAGAGGGGCAGAGGGACACGATCTCAAGCAGACTCCCTGCTGAGCATGGAGTCTGATGTGGGGCTCCATCTCACGACCCATGAGTTCATGACCTGAGCAGAAAACCACATTTGGATGTTTACACAAATGAGCCACTCAGCTGCCTCAAATTTTAGTAATTCTTTAAATGAGTTAATGCTCTTACATTTCCAGTTAAAACTGGCATTGACAATATAAAAATTCATGGTTAAATTCATGCTAGTAATTTAATATTTTAATTTTACTTAGAGAGAGACATTAAACAACAAGGAAAACATAATGACAAGGTGAGAGAGCAGAAGAAAGGAAAAGTTTATATTTATTAATTTTAGTATTTATGTCCTGCCTTTTCAATGAGGGTCCTTGCATTTTCATTTTGCCCTTAGACTCTATAATTTATGTGGCTAGTCCTGCTCACACAGGTATCTATCTCTGCTTCACCTCACCCAATGCCCTTCACCTTGGAATTCACTGAATATAAAAACTGTTAGAGGAGATACTCATATTCTGCATTCGTACTCTGTTCTTTCCACTTTGTTCAGTGGAAAAAAAGTTCCTGATTCTATCCTGGGCCAACCTATCCTCTTATATTCTGCACCTTTACTCTTGTTCTTATCAGGATGTCACACTTGCGTTTATCCTTTCTCTCACCTGAATCATGAAAACTTCAGATTTTTTATTTCTTTTGTATGATTGCCATTAATAGGCAAACATGCTTAGTATAATGCACTTTTAATGTTAACATACACAAACAACAACAACCATACATAAAACAAGAAAATCTCTTGACCCCACAACTCTGCTTTAGCATTTCTCTGCTCTGTTTTGCAGCCAAAATTCTCAAAAGCTGTGTACACAAATTACTTCCCTGTCTTCACTACAAATCCATTCCACTCCACTACAGTTAATGTCCATATGACTCGACCAAAATTGCTTATTAAATTAACAAGTGATCTCTTAATGCCAAGTTCCATGCTCACTTATCTGGCCCCCATCACACTTGGCTTTTGTGTAACATTCAACATACCTGACAACTCCTTCCTTCTTGGAGTTCTTGGTGTCCATGACTTCTCACTCTCCTCACTAATCATCCACCTCGTTGGCTATTTATTAGTCTCTTTTCTGCTGATTCCTCCTCTATCAAATCTTTACATGTTGGAATGCATCCAAAACTTAATACTTGTCTCTCAAGTCTTCTTTATACATTCTCTTCCTTTATATCTCCCTTTCCCTCGATATATAATCTCCAGTTTGAACCTCAAGATTATATATTCAATGGCCTCATCTTAGATCTCTGACAGGCATTTCAGAATTAAAATGACTAAAATGCAACCCTTGACTTTCCCCAAGTGTGCTGTTTTTATGAGCTCAGTAAATGATATCATCATCAAGTCAATTACTCAACTCCTTGGATTATCTTCCATTTAACTCTCACATGCTGTCCATCAGCTAGCAATGGTTTTGAACCTATTAACTTAGTTGGAGTCCTTTTTTTTTTTTTCCTCCATCTGCTCAGATACCACCATAGCATAAGCTACCAACCAATGTCTCCTGCTGGCAAGACTGTTGACTAGTCTCCTCATGTCCATACTTGCCTTCTGTAAACCTGACAATGATTGGAGTAATTTTTTGAAAACATATATGAGACTCTGTTTATATTCAACAACTGAGATGATCACACATTCTTTGGGACCTACTTATACTTCCAAACTCATTGTGCTCATTGTGTTTTATTTTCCCTGCATATTCCAGGCACAGGAGTCTCCACATTTCTCTCATCAACCAGAGTTCCTTTTCTTGGGGGCAGGCACTTTAGAGGACTGGCCGGTACTTGGAAACAGTACTTGGAATTTTCAATAAATAAGTATATTATTTATCTATCTACCCATCTTTTTTCTAATATGAATTTATTAAGTACCTACTATGTTATTATTTGAGGATAAATTTAATATTTTCATTTTTGAAAATACCATGAAAATCTCTTTGAAATACATACTTTTATATATGATTGTCTCTGTTTTTAATTATATATAATTTTCTCTGGTGCTCATGTCATTCCCTTAAACAGAGACACTTATTTGTTACTTTAATATTGTGGTTTGATTGTTTCCTTTAGACTATTACTGTAATTGATTGGTAGAATCATGGTTGTGGGAAACCATATAGCTTAATGGAATTCTCAAGAACCAGGAATTAAAGTCCATCCTGACTTTATGTCTTTATTATTCTTAACCCTATGCATATCCTTATCTAGAGAATGGTATAGATATAGAGAGTAGTGTAATATCTATATCAGGGATGAGCAATTTTATGAAGCATTTAGCATGTAGCCCCATCCCACTTCTGGTAAAATGAGGCTGAATAGCAAATATGAATAGGCTCGATGCACAAGAGCACTTATATTTTCATCTGCTTTTTTACATTTTGGAGATTTCAGTGTATTAAATCATTTCCTCTGTATAAATTTGGATGTTCTCTGGAATATCATTCAATTACATTAATAAGATTACCAAATTGTTTATTGATTAGGAACATCAGGAGAATGGGTAGAGGGCAGTAGCTTTTTAGAGTGTGGGATACCTCAGAAGTTGACTGAGCAAGGTTGTCTGACAGTGAAGTACAGGGGACAGGACCCTTCCTCTTTTTTTCTGCCAAGCATATGTGACTAAATCCTCATCTTCAAGTCTGTTTCCTCTGGGGTGCCCCTCACATTGCCCAAGTCTCAAATTCCCTTACCGTGTGCCGTACCAGCTTTTCATCCATCTATATCGTCTATTAGGTAATAAATTCTGTGAAAATGAGAACTATAAATGCCCTTACTATAGCTATTTCTCTACAGGTGGAATTTAATGAATGAATGGAGTGTTAATGCAATATTATCATCTGGAAGAATAGCAAGAGGGTATACAAAAAGCTAGAAGAGATCTCTCATGTTTGGCCTCTCTTATCTGAATAAGATAAAAGGAAATGTAAAAGCTAGGAAAGATGTCTACCTAATTTGCACCCTAAGTGAGGCAGTTTGCTGGGTTTTGACAATGAAAAAGGAATAAGAGAAAAAGGAAAAAGAGAAATGAGAAATCTCATGATATAATCCTGACTTTATTTCTTATTATACATTTATTGGTTATGGTTGATAAAATTAAGAAAGAAAATCATATGTGGCTTGAAACCTAAGTATGAAGTTAGTAAAATTAGCAAATCATTGGCCATTCAATTAATGGTAGATATTATCATTATTTGCTTGTACAACTTGGATGGTAATTTGCTAAAGTTTTACAATATTAAATATTGAGAGTTTTTTCATCTTTTTTCCATAACTTAATCCATGTGTAAGATAAAGCAATGATACTTAGAGCAATATATAAAATAAAGCAATGATCTTTAGAATGGCTTCAATAAATTATTAATTAGCAGGCATCTGTATATGCATTTGTATTTATCCGTTCTCTTGTAATAGAGATATTTTTTTTTCTATATCGGACTAAGTTTAAGTTCTAAGGTCTTGAAGTTAGAATGTTTAGTTTCAAAGGTAGTTGACATTTAACCTTTGAAAGCAGAATTAAGATAGTATTGCTTCTTCTAAAAATCACAAATGTGTTCAAGTAACTATTTTACAGAATGGCTTATTTTAACACCCACTTGCCCTCTTGACTATCTCCTTATAATAAACATTATCTGCCATGCTCGTTATATGTCTTTTTAAAATCCCATCTCATTTCTGCTATCTCCTCAATTTGCAGACAGAGATTATGTTACATGAGGTAATCTGTTTTGAAAAAAACAAAAAGCTATTGCACTCAAGCCCTACCCTCCTACATTATTCCTGACCTCCCAACCTGAAATTAGATCTTTCATACACACTTGAAAAAATCATATATATTAGTGTAAACAGCAGACTTAAAAAGAGATTAAGCCCTTATTTTGTGAAGGGTTAAATGGTTAATGTGATTTTTAAAAATGACTTTTTAGAGGTGGATCATAGGTAAGGTAGAAATGAACAGAAGTTATTACCCTCTAAAAGTTCAGTGGTGATTTTGGTCCAGTTCCTGGCTTCTCCATGGACGCGTGCCCGGCATCAGCAATCACATGTAATTTAGCACTGCTGATGGGAGCCTCCCCTGAAAGGGAACATGTGAATGGTCCCTGGGGTCTGATGCTAGAGAGCCATCATTCTAACGCAGGAATGAAGTGCAGCTGAAAATTTTCCGTGTAACCTTTTGGTAATTTCACGATGTGTAACCTCCTCAATTCGATCCAGTTAGATGAAATAAATACTTATATACAGTAACATGCAACGTACACAGAGATTAATAAATATTAAGAAGTATTATAGAGAGAATATCGACATGCAGGCTTTCACCTCAGCTTTTATGTTGTGTTTTTAGAATGCTATAGCCTTCCATTGATAATGGTTTTATATATATATATAAAATTATATGTATATATTTAAATATATACACACACATATATATGTATATATATATAATTTATATGTATATATATATAAATCATCCTTACTCCAATTTCTCTCCATGGAGGTAGGTTGAGTTGTAGTCGAATTTAATCAGGGAGAATTAATTGATCCTTACTTGGACACTGGGGTGTTAGCGATGTTTCTTAAAATCTGCTAGGGTCCAGTATTTCCTTAATAAACCATACCAGTTTATATTTGTCAAATTGGAACAAAGACCTCTAGGAATAACTCAGTAAGCACAATTTGGGGGAAATTAGAAATCAAACATAATTTAAAGAGCTAACATCTTTATTTAAGAGTGGGCGTCATTATTACTAAATATTCTCTGTGTGAGTTTAATTTACCAGGAATACCTGACACTACCTTCATCCTCCCATCCTTTGTCGTTGAAGCATGGTAGTCATTTGCCTGAGTCTGCTACTGCAGCAGATTCGTGCTTCAGGGGCTGGATTCACAATTCATAGCCTTTTGTATGGGTGTGCATGTGCATGTGCATGTGTGTGTATTTCAGTTTTTGCTGATCCTATTGGTTAAGCTGGTTATATCTTCCTGCAATGTCTTTGTTCAGGTTGCTCGTGAATTGGAGTCCCTCAGGCACCTTCTACAACATCTCAAAGTCAAACCAATAATTGCTCCTGAGCTTGCGGACCTTAATGCAAATCTTTACAAATATTGTTGCTTATCTGTTTGGTCATTTGTGTTGTTTCATTCCCCCCACCCCCATGCTTACCTAATTTTTCTCCAGTTGTTCATTGCCGTCCTGGGGCTGAAAACTCTCCATGAAAACTCTCAAAACTCTGAGCTTTCTTATTTCCCACTTTCTCAATGCGACTGGGAGACTTTATTAAAAATTTGGGAAAAACCCATCCTGAGGTAGGAAAGGTCTGGCTTTATTACTAGGAAGTATTATTATTATAAAACAAAACAGAAAATTTTGGACACATTTTCTTGCCTTTTTCTTGCTCCCTCATTAAAAAGAAGTATATATTAATTACAGAAAAAATCAATATAAAATGTATAAAAGAAAAATAGAAATCACTCCAATGTTCAAGTCCTAGAAAGAACCCTTATTAACTACTCTGCCCTACTGCTTTCTGATCCTTTCCTAGTAAATGTGAGTGCTAGCTTGTGTACATTTTAAAACTTAAGTGAAATGCATTTGTATATACATGTACATGTATATAAATACACATATACTTGTATCCCGACATCATAGTGTACATATGATTTTTTAAATTCATTAAACATTTTTTAGAAAGCATTACTTTAAAACTTCTTTACTATAAAAAGAAACATGTAGTTATGGAAGCATGGTCTCTATGGGCAAACACAAAGAAAGAAACTCAGCAGCTTGTACCCCCTAGAGATATCTTTCACTGGTAACATTTTCTTCTGTTTTTATCTGGACTTTTCCATATACTTATAGAAAATTTTAAAAATAAACACTGGTATACAGTACAAACCATTTTTTCAATTTATTTTAAATATTTCTGTCATAATTTTTAATGTCATCATTTTAATGTCATCATTTTAAGTAATTGCATAATAACCCAATTCCTCATTTTTAAACTTTTCTGCCAACCAAGCAGAGGCAACAATGATTAAATCTTCTATTCACCTGCTGGCAAAAATACCAACTTGCAAATCTTAACTATTTGTTGCCCATTGCGAATTTAGTAAGGTCCAGATGAAAAAGGAAAACAAAAATTTAGAATAGACCTCTGTACTTTGTCCTTTCTCTCTTTGGAGTTCAGTGTTGTATTATGGGATCTTAGTGTTATTTGTGGTGAATATTTACTCAGCCATAAGATCATTAAATCAGTTATGGATTAGCTGGTGTTATCTATTCTGTGTTGTAATTTGATTTCTCTCCCCATGAATGGAAGTCTTATTTCCAGAGATTTAGAGGCAATAATATAAATAACGTTATAGTTGATTGACAAATTGTTACAAGATCTAATGTTGGTTAGGAGGGAAATGAGTGATAAGGAAACTATCAGTTCTTTCTGGAACTTTAGGTTCAAGTGTTTCAAAGGAATTAATCTATTAACACAAATAGGGAAGTAGTGAAGAGTAGCTGGTAGGGGTGATGCTGAGGATGGATGGGTGCAACATAACAAGGATTGTGTGACATCCTAGGAATGTAGGGAGGGGGCATTATTACCTATAAGAATAACCCTTGAAAGGACTTGTTGGAGGGCCAAATCCCTCCTGTTTTGTGGAGATTGAATCTCATCTTATTTTGCATGTCCTCCTTAAGAAAAAAGATCACAAAATTATGATTATAATTTTGGGGGGGAAAGTGAGTATTTAAAATGAAAAATCGTGGTAAGTTATAAATTCTAAAATGTTAAAATATATCACAACCATCACAAAATCCAGAGTAATAACCTAATATATCCATTAATGAAAGTCCTGATAGACATCTGTAATCATTTTTCTACATTTTTGGCAGCATATTCTTTGATTGCTTTTTTCATATGATAAATGTTTTGAAATAACATCTTCTATGAAGAATAGAATGATAATCAAGTCTTTCCTCGAGGAAGGTTGATATGAAGTTGTTCCATTTATTTATTTAGAGAAAGAGAGAGGGAGAGGGAAAAAGAAGAGAGACCACCATGGGGGAGGGGCAGAGGGAAAAGGAGACAGAATCTGAAGCAGGCGCCATGCCCAGGAAGAGCCTGATGCAGGGCTTGATCTCATGACCCCAAGCTTACGACCTGAGCTGAAATCAAGAATCTGACCCTTAACCAATTGAGCCACCGAGGTGTCCCTGAAGTTGTTCTTTTTTACTGGTAGCTTTAAAAAGTTTCTTTCTGCTTCCATAATTTATTAGTGATAATGTCATGTAATGTTTCAGGATTGTTGTCAGGTTTAAGAAAGTCTCTTTGAATTATCTTTTAAGTGTTAACAGGAAATTTAAAGTTTCTTTGTGTAATAACTAATCTTACTTCCTGAATTCATGACATTCATAAACCACCCTGCCATCAGTGTCCTCGATGACCTTGTTGGGGCATATTATGTTACCTTCATTGATAGAAGTTTTCATGTCAAGTCAGCAAAAAATTAAAATCGTTTTCCAATGATTCATTCTTTTATTACTTAGATTATTTATTAAAAATCCTCAAATATATTTATTATTTCTATTTGAAATGCTTCTGTTCCACGAAACACTGCTTTGGCATAATCTGAAATTTTTCTTTTGTGATAATTCACTTCCTAGAATTGGAATAATTTTTATTTATTTAATTTATTTTATTTCATTGAGGAAGAATATTTACATACACATGCAAATATCTTAAATAGAGAATTCAGAGTTTTGACAAATATATATCCATGTAACCAACATCTTAATAAAGATATAGATCATTTTCAGGAGCTCAGGAATTTCCTTTTTGTGCCTTTTCAATCAATCTCTTCCCCACACACCCTTGTAGGTAACTATTCCCATTTCTAACATGATAGATTAGTTTTGCCTATTTTTGTACTTCATATAAATGATGTCATATAATATTTTCTCTTTTATTTTGCTCAAAATAATGTTTTTGAGAGTCATGTATGTTTTTACATGTAACAAAAATTCATTCTGTTTTTTATTGGAGTAGAATTCCATTGTAGATGGTAATTTGTTTATCTAACTTCTTTTGATGGAGTTTTGAGTTGTTTTCAGGTGCAAGCTATTATGAACATATTTATCAAGTTGTTCCTACACTATTTGTTAGAAAGCCTTTCCCCCTTGAATGAACTTGTCTTTAGGAATCAACTATTCCTTGAATTATTTTCTACCCTTACATGAATTCACACTGTCTCAATTACTGTAAAGTTTGAATAGAGCTGCTATAATGATTCTTGTGTAATTCTTTCTGTATATACATTTTTAATTTCTCTTTTGTAGAGAAGTGGAAGTCCTATGTCATAAGGTTGATGTATGTTTAAGTTTATAAGAAAATACCAAACAATATTTCAAAGTGATTTTATCATTTTTCACTGTTCTTCATCAATATTTGCTGGTGTAAGTCTAAATTTTTTTTCCATTCCAGTGGGTGGAGCTCTCTATGTTTTTTTAAATAGGCCACACACCTGTGTGTGGAGCCCAACACGGGCTTGAACTCACGGCCCTGAAGTAAAGACTTAAGCTGAGATCAAGAGTTGGACACTTAACCCAGGTGCCCCTCCCTATGTTTTAATTTGCATTTCCCCATCCCTAATGATTTCTATTTCCCCAATAATTAATGATGTGGAACATCTTTTAATAAGTTTTAAAAATCACTGTCTGCCTCTTCTTTTATGTAATTTCTGTTTAAATATTTTATAGATCATTTTTGTTTCTTTATATATTTGCTATTGATTTGTAAGGGTGCTTTATTTTCTCTGTACAGTCTTTTCTCCATATGTGTATTGGACATATATTTTCCCAGGTCCTGGATTACTTTTCATTTTCTTAATGATAATTTTTGAGGAAAGAATGACCTTAACAGTTATCCCAAATTATGGAAAACAAGCTAGGCTTTTATAGTCCTGCATCACTCAATTGCTTTCAGCAGTTTGGGAGAATGAACGCTTCAGTCCAGAGGAGGGTGGGGAAGCTGAGAAATCTGTGGCTGGCAGGTCGGACAAGAGGAAATGACAATACCTAGATTAGCAATAGTACCTAGATCAGGGGAGTGCGAGCCCAGGATGTTGGGCCCGTATACCGTTTCCATACTTGGTCACCATGTATTCATCGTGCTAGCACAAGCCAAAAACAAAGTCTAACTGAGGTTAACTGGCTACGTAAAACCATTTAGTTTTCTGTTATTTGTTTGTTTTTTCCTAATAGATTCCCCTGGATTTCCTACCTAGGACATCATAGCATCTGCAAATAGGGACAGCTTTATCTCTCCCTTTCTAATCAGTAGACCTTTTAAAATTATTATTCAAGTATAATTAATATACAGTGTTATATTCATTTCAGGTGTATAATATAATGATTCAACAATTCTATACATTTCTCAGTGCTCATCAAGATAAGTGTATTTTACCCCTCTTTATATATTTCCCCCACCCTTCAACCCACCTCATTTAGTTGTTTTTGACTCTTCAGCGAAGGTTGCTTTCCAGTGGGCATTAAAATGGTTTACAAAGATCTTCCAACTTTGTGCCCATTCCCATGGGTTTGGCATTAAACTGTGATGAAAGGATTATTTACTTGACATAAGTGGTTTATACCCTGAAATTACCTTCTACTCTAGTAATGCAGATTTTATATGAAAAGAGTATGTGGTTGAATGAACATATATGGATTGGGTATTCAGTTATATATGGGGAATATTGGGTGAGGCTGTGGTGCCAATATTATTAGTGAGATAATTCCACCCCTTCATCTTCTGTTTTGTCTTCTGGAGTCAGAGATTTTGTGTCTCACTCTATGTCTGGGAATAAAATAAGAAGAGCCTAATATATAGTGTTATTTTGTTACCTACCTCTGATATTATCAGAAATAATGACTACCTATGGAGGCGAATAAAATGTTATGGGGATTTCGTGTTTCTTTTTATGCTTTTTGCTTTTAAGCCTAGTGTCAGACTGATCTTTCCATCCAATGAAGTAGCATTAGCTAGCAGGAAGAGTGGTCCTAAACTTGAGAACTAGGGAGCAATTATCACTAAATGTAGCTAATATAAATATTATAAGCTCAACTCTAAGCTACTTCCAGTAAGAGGAATAGTGAATGTCCTTGTTATGCCTCCGTGTGTGTCTTCAGAGAACTAAAACTGAAAGTTTCATTTGTATAAATTGGAAAGGATATTAACTATAACTTTGAATATATGTAACACCTTGCTGCTGAATTCACACCCTGAGTATCACAGAGATTAAGGAAATGAACAATGTTCAGAAAGTATGCAAAAGAGACCTATTTGCCTAAGTAGTATTTCATCAGACGCAGAATTTCCCTTTAGAGGACTGCCAACTGATCACCTCAGTCATGAACTCAGGACTGGGAAACCTGGTTTGGTTTTTGTGTGACCAAGCCAAGAGTGGGTCTTCTAAGACTGAGCCTCAGGTATGACACACCGTACTATATCCAGACCCCCTTTACAATGTTATTATCTCCCCTACTGATTTAATTTATGTATTTAATTTTAGTTTCCAGGGTGCAATATGGTTAATTACTTGAAAACTGCAGAACCTTACAAGTGAAATTTTTGCTTCTATGATTTGTGGCACATCAAGTATAATAATGTACATTTAATTTCCTCAAAAAAAGATAATTATGCTAATAGAATTATTTGAATAAAAATTTGTACTTTGTGGTGGATTATGTTCTCTACCTACTAATTTATATTATTACAAGTCAGTAAGGAATTTTTAATAAGCTATTTTAACCCTGGGCGGGGGCAAGTCTGGGAACATCATGCAGGCACGATCCTCTCCATTAACATCCTGCGTAGTAAGGAGTGTCTCGGGGCACCTGGGTGGCTCAGTGGGTTAAAGTCTCTGCCTTCGGCTCAGGTCATGATCTCAGGGTCCTTGGATGGAGCTGCCTGCCCAGCAGGGAGCCTGCTTCCTCCTCTCTCTCTGCCTGCCTCTCTGCTTACTTGTATTCTCTCTCTCTCTCTGCCAAATAAATAAATAAAAATCTTAAAAAAAAAAAAAAGAGGAGTGTCTCACAGTATCAGAGGGCTGGGATTCCTATTAGATAGAAGTTAATAGGGAATATTATTTAGCTGTAATGTGTAAGGCAGACTATTTGGATATATGGACTTTGATGGACGGAATAAATTGATTTGTGGAAATCTGAGAACAAAGCCAAGTTCTTTTTTTTTTTTTTAAAGATTTTATTTATTTATTTGACAGAGAGAGAGAGAGAGAGAGATCACAAGCAGGCAGAGAGGCAGGCAGAGAGAGGAGGAAGCAGGCTCTCTGCCGAGCAGAGAGCCCGATGCGGGCCTCGATCCCAGGACCCTGAGATCATGACCTGAGCCGAAGGCAGAGGCTTTAACCCACTGAGCCACCCAGGCGCCCCAAAGCCAAGTTCTTTGATAATAATTTTGTATTGTTACAAAAATCAATTAAGAGTGGTACGTGGGAGCATTTTAAGATAAGAGATCTTTATTCTACTTTGATTTTGTAAGGAAGAGTGATTTTTAAACTGAAATTCAGACTCCTAACAGTTTCCACATGGCCATGGTAGAATATAGGGATGGAGGGAAGGTGAAGATTAACATTACGAACCCAGTACTTTGGGTCTATAGCTGCCATTTTTACTCATTTAATACACTTGAAAAAAAATTTTAAGTTCCATGCCTTGGTTTTGTGTGTGTGTGTGTGTGTGTTTAAGTAAAACAACTAATTTAGGGAAACACTAATATCTGAGTCACCATTATGTGTAGAGTATATAATTAATATACATGAATGGAAGGCAAGTGCTAGTCACTAGTCATGGGAGTACTTCTTTTCCATAGGTAATAGTTTGGTTGATTTTTATTGCTGTATTATTAAAGGAATTTAGTTTGTGTTTATAAACCCATGCCTATTTTTCTACTTACATGACTACCATGATACAGAGTGAGTAAAATTTCTCATGCATTTCTTTTTTGTTGTCATTAATTCATTAAAATCCAGTGATTTAACAAATGTCCATATTATGGGTCCATTATGGGTTCACTATGTACTTACTGTTTGTTACTTATGATAAATGCTATGGTGGTAAAACCAGGCCAAATGTTTGCCTTCTTGGTGCTATTAAACATGTATTATCATAGATTTAATGGCTCAAAATTAGAACTATCCATTATTGTTCCAGTTCACAAATATGATAAGCTACTAGGGCAACATCCAAATAATATAGAACTTTAAGGAATGAAAAGCACGCTATTAGGGCTATACCCAAAGTTCATGACTAAGAGAGGGATTTGAGGTATAGAATCAAAAACACAGGTACATATTCTGCCATGGACATGCATTAGTTCTGTGTTCTTGGGCAAGTAATTTCTATCCTCTAAGTCTTTTTTTTTATTATTTTATAATAGAGACAGTTATGATACCTACCATATACAGTTGCTATAGGGATGAAATGAAATAATATATATTAAAGGATTAGCAAAGTCTACCACATACCAAGCATTCCATAATGAGTAGCTGTTAAAAACACAGTTTGTAAATCACCTGAATAACTCATCTAGCATATGTAACATACATATACATCCTTGCAGTTTAATATTTTTTTTTAATTTTAGAAAGAGACAAAGAGACAGCACATGAGAGTAGGGGAGGGGAAGAGAGGGAAGGAGAGGGAGAGAATCTCAAGCTGACTCCGCTGAGCCCAGAGTCCAGCATGGGGCTCAATCTCACAATCCTGAGATCATGACCTGGGCCAAAAACAAGAGTTGGACGCTTAACCAACTGAACTACCCAAGTGCTCCCATCCTTGCATTTTAAACAAATTGCCTACTTCAACTGAATAGAAATAAAATAATAATCACCTTCTTACCCAATTGGTGGGAAAAGCTCAAATCATTGCAAGATTAAAAATAAATATTCCAGCATCATGATTCACTTAAAATCTGTGATGGGTAAGGTGCCACTAATGACTCTTCAATAGAGGCAGTGTGGTTGGTGACAGTAAAAACCTCAGTGATGAAATAGAAATAAATTGTAGCATCAGAAGGGTGGTCAAAACAACCTTATTTCAGAGATGAGAAAACAGAGAGATGGGACATGAAGGATACCGAGACTTATTTTTGTCTAATGATGTCTATAATTTAAAATTTGGGAGAAAACAGATAATTTTCCTCAATACACTTTAGACATCTGTTTAATTTTATGCAATGCTTTTCAAATCCACAAGAGATAAACCCAGGAAAAGAGGAGGTAAATTTATGTAAACACTGTGAATTCTAGTGACATTCTTATACCAGTTGCTCATACTGTTAAGATGTTTGAAATTTGGCCTTTGTGCTTGGGAAAACTCCTCCTTTTCCCTCTTTGATGATATTTACATTACTTTTTTTACACAAGAGTTTCGATAAAAATCCATGGTGGCATGAAGCCAAAATTTGAGACATTCCGTGAAAGTAAGTCTCATGAGATCCATTCTCGAAGAATATAGTCAAAATCATTGTTCCCTGATGAGGGGTTTGGTGCTTTTAAGTCAGCAATGTTGACGTTTCATACTGCAGATTCAATAACCTTTTTCATGAGTTTTGGCCTGTGTATACCTGAGTTTTGTTTGCCTATAAATTACTTATAAAATTAATAAGAAAAATGTTCTTGTACTTTTGGGGCTTTGTGCTACAGTAAAACCTAGTTATATTTTAGCTTACAGGAAATTCTAGGTTTTTGGTATTATTTTTGTAAAATGAACCCACAAGAGATGTTACCCGTACTTTGGAAAATTATGGGTGTTTTATTAATTGTTCCTTTAAATTAGTCTATCTGAAGTTACTCTGTCCTTGAACAGTTAATTGTTCCTTTCTTTGTGTTCTCATAACACTTTGTTCACACAATTATTTTAGTACAGAACACACTGTCCTAGAATTATCGATTTACATTATCTGTTTTCCCCATTAGGCTTGGAACCACTTGAGAGTAGAGACCTGGTAGACTTTACTGTTAATAAGCTAACATCTAACTCTTGTGAGGATCCAGAAAAGACTTGGAACAAATACTGATGCACATTCCTGGAAGTTTTCTATATTAGACATTCCTCATGGATCAAATGAAAGTTTCTGTGGTAATAGCATATGTCGGGATAAATGGCAAGTGGACCGTTAGTATTTATTGAATGCCCACTGCTTGCACTGTTTATAGATACCTCATTTAGTCATCACAGTAGCACCTGGGAAGGGATAGCATCCACACCCTTACTTCTTTTTTTTTTTTTAATATTAGGAAGTTTTTACTCAACATAGTTTAGAAAGGTCCTAAGTAGTCAGAATTTGAAATCATAACTTTAGCCCTCCAAAGTCATCATGCTATCATACAACCATTGGCCAGTCATAAAGGATCAGATCAAGGTTAGGGAGAGGGTGGCAGTTAAAAAAAATCCAAGAGATTTTCTAAAAGGACACAGTACAGCATAATCACGAGGAAGTAATCTTATGTATAATACAATGAAAGGAGAAAGAATTTTCTATTTTAGGTGTTTAGTGACCATTTATTTATTGATTGTTTATTGCATACTGTGTGTCAAATATTATACTGAAATATGGAGATTATAAGAAATCATTTCAAAAGGAGTTTATTACTTTAGTGGAAGGAGATCGGAAATTTAGTGAAATACATTTCCTGCTTTAGGGATTATAAGTATATATATGACATATATATGAGACAATATCAGAGGATATTTAAAAGTGTGAACACTGGTATCAGACCTGAGTTCAAGTGCTGACCTTGTTATTCAAATAAATGTAAGACCTTGGACAAATTATAAACACTTTGCATCAAGTTATTCTGTTGTAAAAATGGAAAAATAATAACGCATTCACTCATGTGACTATTTTGAAGATAGTTTAATTGTTGTATGTCTTTCACATAGAAAAGTGCCAATTATTATTAGTTATTATTAAGTGCAGGCTATACTAGCTACACAAAATTAAGTAGGTAAAGAAAAATTAAGTAGGTAATTACTAGGTTGATGAAATAAGGGAGAACTTAACAAAAACTGCAGCTTATAAGAAAGGAAGGATGTGGTTTGGGTTTCATTTAGTTTTTAAAAAACAAAGATTAGGGGTTCTCTGATAAATAGCATACCATTGGAATTATGTAAGTTCCCCAAAGCCCCAGTCCCCACCACCTAAAGAAAATAATGGATATGAAGACTTTTTTAATAACCAAACCTCATATGCAGGAATTTAGTTTGCGGTTGACTAAATAAAGACAAGACACTTCCAATTCACCCATTTCTAGTTAAAATATTTTGTAATCTACGTGTATATGGAATTTGAATGAAATTGCTAGTATCTGTGTTAACAAGTAGTATTCAAAAGAGTTTCTTTGCCCAGGAAAGTATAGAATAAAGTAAACATTTCAAATGAGAGTAGATAATGAGTACTGGGTTATCTAAAGGAGTACAGTCATATTATTATATGAATGTGGCTGATTAGCATGCATTCAGAGGAGCCACATATGTGCTTACAAATAAAGAAGCCAGTCTTCACTAAATACAATCCATTTTGGAGAATCGTCTGGATATATTTAAAACCCAATGCATGGTCACTTATTATTTATACACATTTACAGTTGAACTTGCGTTGTGATATAGTGATCATCAGAAGACACCAAAAGAATTACGATGTTTGCTCAAGAAAAGTCAATATTTGGAATTCTTTTTTAAAAGTCATAGAATCTTTGTTGCTTGAAAAAAGATGATCTCAACCACTCCTATCACTGTGATAGCAACTTAGCCCTTGGGTCTGACTGATTTCTTCTCTGACCTTTCGTACTCTGTCTGTAGGAAGAGCAATTCATGGACTACTCTTGGGAGTTAAGCTTATTGTCCAATTGTTCATGGTATTAAAAAAAAATTTTCCCCCAAATATAAGTTTAAAGTACCTTTTCTTTAGCTTCAGGGCACTGATCTTTTCCCTACTACATTCGGAGATTGTGAATAACTCCCTT
Source organism: Ailurus styani (assembly GCA_002007465.1). NCBI lineage: Eukaryota > Metazoa > Chordata > Mammalia > Carnivora > Ailuridae > Ailurus > Ailurus styani. The sequence goes on from LNAC01000051.1 coordinate 1,423,080, forward strand.
CCTTCATTTATATTTTTAACTTGAAGTTAAAGACTGTGATCAAGTGTCTACTAGTGATCTTTTTTGTGGCCTCCTAGAGAGATATGGTGCCCTCTCAGTATTTCTCTACTTTTTATCATTCAACCTTTTTGTCAGTTCTGCTACCTTTTCCCCTCCAGGTGTTTCAGTCCCTTTCACTAATCTGCAGGGGTTTGGTCTGTACCACAATATTACTTCTGATTGTCTCGCCAGGATGAAGTGGCCCATGCTATTCATCTGCTACACAGCCCCTTTGTCATGTAGTCCTTGTATTGTACCTCTACCAGCTGCGTATTTTTCTTCTTTTGTAATGCTAGTGATACTCAGGAGATGGTTTAAGTGTCCACAGTCACGTTCCAACGTTATTCAGAATTGTGTCTTTTCCTCAGGCTGAAATTCCATTTGACCTGAGAAAGAGAATATAGGTGATTTCATGTTTCTAAACTTGTTCCTAAGATTTTATCAGGGTCAAGTTTGGAGGCCCGGCAGCCTTCATTAAACGTTAGTTGAAGGGAGGATTTTTTGAAGAGTTAGAAACAATTCTCAATTCTTATATTATCATACATTCTGATTTTAATAGATAATTGCGGAACAGTTTATGGGTATGTAGTATGTGTAATGCTTTAGCTCAAGAGTTGCAAGAATTAAAAATATCAGTAAGAAAGCCACTTTTCATTTATTTCTGAATTGTTTTTTGGGGGATAAAAATGTATTGGGGCTGATGGAGCCACATTTCTTCTCTTTGTCAACCATGTAACTAATATTACATTTTTTTGAAAGGTTGTAGATATAATAGATAATAGTCCAACTTCATGTGTTATACCTGAATTCACCATTCACAACGTAAGTACACTTATCTGACTTGTCTAAATCTTTTGTTTCTCCTCTGTAAAACTGAATATAAAAACAATGCCTAACTTATGGTATTGTCGAAGGGTTTAAATGAGGTCATCTATGTGAAACATATAAGTGCTTCCACATAGGAAGCACTCAGTAGTACTTACTATATTTATTTCATGCTTGTGGGGGACACTTGTTATTTTGGTTGACCAGCAATCATATATTCTTCTTATGTGGGGGAGATCACAATAGAAAATAGGAGAATATAGAGGCCAAAAAGCTTGTCCCAGAGTGGGAAGAAAGGGAAAATAATTGTCTTCCCCACCTCCAGAAATTGCAACATTGTGTCCTGAGATTGACACAAAATCACATGATAGGTTATTAAAGATTAGTATTTATAGGTATAATGGAGATTATAAGCAGGAAAATGAAATACCCAAACCTATTTGTGTTTTGCGGTATTGTGCCTTTGTAGGTAAATGATTTTTTTGTCTCCCCAGATTTTCATCTTCTTCTTCAACTCAGACTTTCTGGCTGTCTGGGTTTCCCATCTTTGCATGGGAACTCTCAAGATGCAAAAAGATGGGGGCAATGATAAGTCTCATTTCATTCTTTTTCTTGTATCTAAGGGGTTACTGACCTTTGTTGCCTGATGTCCACTCTTGATTGCCCTTTATTTTCATATATTTTGTCCAAGATTTTCAGATGTTTCAGGTGAGAGGGAAAATCTAGTCTGTTACTCCATCTTGCCTAGAAGTGGAAGTCTGTAACCTAGTTTTAGTCAACTACACAGATATAAATCAAATGACTTTTATCAGATTAGGCTGTATGTTGATGCCCTTTGTTCCTATCTGGTCTCAATAATATATTCATAAAAAATGAAATTTTTGCATAAGTAGAGCTGGTTTCTTTTATGTAATTTAGGAACCAGAAGAGGTGTTACAAACTGTTGAGTATGTATGGCTTCAGTTGTAATTGAGGGGCTCTATTACCCACTTAGTTGTTGGGAGTCTAGATTCAAAATTGATTTAACAAATATTTCTTTCCAAATATTTATTTAGAATTTTGTTTTACTTTGCTGAAGATGGCAGCTTTGTAATAACCTATAACTAATATATTTTATTATTAAATATTTTGTTTATGCACTTTCATAGTGATATGTACCCTGTATATAATTATGACATTACTTTGAACTACTGATTTTGGATATGAAGGAAGGACTTAGTTATGCCACGAGTGCCATTGGGATTTTTAATAAATTTAATAAAATTATAAATCATAAGGAGAAAAAAGCAGGGGCTTCTCAGGACAATGTTTTTAATACAACAGTGAGAAGACTGTGATAGGGTCTTTCTTTTCTTTTAAACATTCCAAGTATATCCATAAAGAAAGTTAAAATGTTCATATCTAATTTCAAGAGGAGATTCTGGAAAGACATTTTGATGCTACTGTAATGAAGTTACCAAGAACCAGGAATAGGGCAGAACTACTCATGGAAGAATCCTGGAACTTGCTCAGAAATCTGCAGTGGCTCCTTGTTTCTTAAAGAATTGTGTTCAGACTCTTTGAGCTGGAATACAAAGATATCAGGATGCTGACCTTGGTGCTACATGCGGCATAAAATTGTGACTCTCCCGTTCTCAGACTACAAGGTTTCTGTTAATCACTCTGTCTTTCATATTCGTTATCTGTAAAACTGGAGGTCATAAAATTATAATAAAGATTACATAAGAAAAACTCAATTAATTGTGTCTATTATTATTTTTCAACTCCTCTGTACAAATTTTTCCCAAATGTCACTTCATGCTATGTCGAACTATGGCTGCAAATATCTTATAAGAATAGCCTTTAGATACTTCTGTAGTCTCAAAATTTCAGTGTAAAACAAGACCTTGATTGTTATATCCTTACTTATTTTTTCCCTTTTATTTTTTATATATACATGTGTATTCTATCCCTCTCAATAATATTTGTCCTACATGGCTTTCATTTTTTCATCTCATGTCTACCGCAAAAACTTTTTGTGCTTCATGTCTCTAATAAACACTCTTTTCTTACAGCTCACCAAAATGTTTCTCACCTTTAATTCATTATTCCTATAATTGTGTATTTTATAATATTCTTTACTTACTACTCAAGCTTAGTTTTCCAGTCTCTATTACATTGAAACATAGTAAAAAATAAAATTACTTCATCACTCATCACTTTTAAATATGGACTTTACTCTGACTTATTGTTTGTTTTACATATTTTAGTATTTTGCTCAATGGTTTATTTAGTTTATTTTAAACAACAAATTACTAAGAGTATCTGTACATAGTGTTATTTTTAAATAGAGCTACAGGTTTTGACATTTTTACTTAAGAAAAACATTCTATTTAAAAAAATCCATTATGGCTTCCTCCTGTATCCACCTCTATATCAGAAGATGAGTGACATTTCTGGGGGGAAAAAAGACCATGATGGAGATATCCCCCCTTATTTATTTAATTATCTCTTTGTTCTCTATTTAAAGGCTTACAGCTTGGAGGACAACCACATTTACACTGAATGTGATACAGAAATTCTATTACTTGCTGTAGATTCCCACGGTTTTTTTTCTTCACTCAAATTCTATAGGGTAATATATCATTTATATATTCATATGAATAAAAGATGTATATTTTTATTAGACCAATCCAATCTCTGTAATTAGAGCAGACACTAGAGCAAGAATAAGAGAGCAATCTGTCTAAAGCCCACCAGAGAGAAATGTGAGGAGTCAAATGATTTAGTGTACACTCAAATCAAAACCAATACATATTTGAAAATCTAAAACAGAGTAAACTTTAAAGTACATAAAGTTGAATAATTAAGTCACATTGATTTTACTTTGTACTTTCATTTTATATGAATTAGGGCTTTTCAAAACACTATTTCCATACTGTATTTTGTGTCATTCAATGAGGAACCCTGGCTAAACTTGCTAATCAATATCCCTGATTAGTTCTCATTATGCATTTATAGAGACATGTGTTTATGGGCCACCTGCTATTATAGTGAATAATGATCTTTCATGAAACATTAAATTTAAAAGACCTTATTGGTATTAGAATGTAGTATAAATAGCTCTTCAGAGTTCTCTATCAAAACAAAAGTATTACTCAGTATTTAGCATATTTAAGACACTGGTTTGGTGCATTAACAATATAAAACATGACCATTGCCTAAGAATCTGGAAATTTCGTTGCAGAGATGTGGACACATATGCGAACAAGTGAAAAATGGTTATTAATTTACTGAATATTTACTATGTGTTAGCTACAGTTCCAAGCATTTAAGATATAAGAGTAAATAAAATAGATAAAGTCCATAGAATTATATCAAATGGCTGATAATAATGTCTTCAAGAAGAGTTTAACTGGTTATTTGGAAATGAATAGTGTTGAATACTAACATAAATGTGTAATTAAGAAATGCAGTAGATAAATCTACATGTATTTTCAACAAAAATATAATAAGATGCAGTCCTAGGTAGGATAGGTGCATTTAAAATCTGAGATTTTAGGGTGCCTGGGTGGCTTAGTCATTTAAGCATCTTCCTTCGGCTCAGATCATGATCCCAGGTCCTGGGATTGAGCTCCACAGCGGTCTCTCTGCTTTTCCCTCTCTCTTTGCCCCTCCCCCCTGATCATACTCTCTCTCAAATAAATAAAATCTTAAAAAAATAAAAATAAAATATGATATTTTAATTATTTACTACAGCTATTTTAACTATGGGTGATTTTCAACTTAATTAAACTTAAATTTAGCTAAAAGGACACTCAATTGGCATAAAGCAAAAAGTAAAGTGTTTTCTTCTAGTAAAACAGTTGGCTTTTAAATATTTAATGTGATTTAAAAAATATACATTCAAAGATTGTCTGAGTCCTCCAGCCTTATCCAGGAAGTATAGTTTATCAGATATAGAACTCAAACTGATCTTGGGCAAATCATTTAATCTAACTAAAACTGAATTTTCTCACCTATAAAATGGAGATAATATGGGTGCTGGCCATTTGAAGTCATTAGAGATAGCTAATGAGATAATATAATTTGTGAGACTTAGTAACACACACATATACATATATAATATATATACACATATGCATATAATGTGTATATATACTGTTTTACATATTAAATATTATCAATATACAGTAATCAATGTATAATATACTTATTACTATTATTACCTTACATTTCTACTTTGTAATTTGAAGATCTTAAGATCATTTTATAATGCCAATCCAAGCCCCTCTAGGCCATATGAGTCTACATTTCTTCTAAGAGGTGAATATTAGGAAGAAATTATTATTTGCCACATTCAAAGTAAGAAAAACACAATCCTATCCATTAAGAGAATAATCAGTAAAATACACCCCTAATAGGTATTATTATTTAACCATGTTTTAGGGCTAAGCATTGGTACTTAAGTAGTTCTATGAGGTAAGTACTATTGACCTTGGCTTAAAGATGAAGAAACTGAGGCTCAGAGTGCTTAGATGAATCATCCAAAATTACATTACTGGTAATGAGAAAACAGAAATTTCAATCTAGTCTTACCTATCTTCAAAGATCATACATGAAATTCTGAATTGGAGACTCTGAGAGACATGTTGATGCACTGCCTAGATCACTCTGATTGATGATATGTTGTGCCAGCTGCTCCCTAAAGAATCCCTCAGTGGCAGGGAGATTCTTTGTTCAAGGCTATGGTGTTTCCAGGTGGCCCATATCCACTCATTGACTGATGGGGCAAAAATAATCCCAGTATTTTGACAGGACAGGAGACAACTCTGATGGGCTAATTTAATACCAGAGCTTCTAGTATGCTTGGTTGAAGTGCTTGGCCTGCCCATATTAATCAGCCTCCCTCTCAGCCTGACCTTAATTCCTACTCTACACACCCACAAGTGTTGATTCCAAGGGTACTCCCTCAAACATGCTAAACATTATGGTCAATCTCAGGTTTGTTTTCTGGAGAAGCCAATGTGCTACACAGCAGATCAGTCAGAGAATAGTTTATTGCATCCTTTAGACTATCTCTTAGTTTCACAAAAAAATTAAATTTTTATTATTTTGAAGAAGACCTTTCATGCTAACCTTTTAAGTGACCTTTATGCATCCCTTCCGTTCTCCTTTATTTTCAACGATTTTGATCTGATTAAGTAAGTGATAAAACTGACAATTCTTTATTCGCAATTGAAAATAAGTGAAATGAATCTTCACTCTAGAATACATATTGTACAGAAAAGTCTCTTGGCAACCACATTTGCGAACTGAATATCTAGCCGGTTTTGGTGTAATGGATGGACCTTTAGACTATGGGCGGGAAAGGCTGAGTTTTTGTTTTGCCCATTTGGGTTGCTGGCTGGGTGACACAAGGTAGCTCTACCTTCTCTTCACTCCTTATCTCCAAAAATAAAATGTGTTTACCTGCTCTTTTAGGGCCCTTCCAATTCCAGAAATATTTTGTTATTTATTTCTGGTTGATCTTCAGAATTTTTTAAGTATTTAGGTTCTCTGTTTCCTCTCGTCTTTCTAAGAAGTAGTTAATGGACTATAAACAATTACTTAAAATTGCTAGTAGAGCCTTAAAAGAACCCTGGAATGAATCATTTGTAGTGTGAATAATTACCTCCTAATTTATGTGTTTTGTAAACTCAGATTTATCTACGGGGATATGTTACTTATTCTAAGAAAATTTGACCTTTGACAAGTGAGGTAGAGGTAGCTTTTAAAAACCATCATTCTTTGGAATGTAATTTCCAAGGTGAAAAATGACACAACATTGAGGTTACATTTTTAACATTTTAACTTTCCTCACCAATAAAAATTCTTCTCTTTCAGGAAATTTACTAGTTTTTGTGACTGAGAACAGTATTTCTTAGTAAACTGAAATCTCTAGAACTTCTGAGCTGTATTCAAAGGCAGTTAGTTATACATGTGCTTAAAAATAGCTTTGGCATCCTTAATACCCTCTGAGAACACGGTGGTACACAGAGGCTTTATTTTCAATGCTTTGGGAATAATGTACACTGTGCTTCATTTCTCCAAATGAAACTATGTAAAGATGATTTATTTTGCCAGGTTATGTTGGAGGAAATATTTATTCTATCTACTAATCTGGGCTCAAGTTAAATATCAAAACTGATGATGCATCATGAAGCATAAAGGTTTAGCCAAACAAGAAATGAACAGATAAAGCAAAAGAGACTCCTCTGAAGGAAATGTGCTATATATTAGGAATTATATATAAATTCAAAATTAAAGAAACATATAATTTCCAGGATGTCTCTTAATCACAGCAGCAGAGAGAATATAAAATTTATTGTATGTCAATTTGTAGGTCATTTATCTACATAGCCTCAACAATCAACTTTAATAGTCTCTAGATAGGGCTACTTCATCTTGAAGTCCCTAGATTGCCATCATCAAAATTAATTGCTTCTCCTCTTCTCTCTCGAAACTTTATTTTCATTGCACTCAATTTCTCTTCTTCCTATTACATGCTGTTGTTTATATATTTATACATTATATCTTTTCTTATGAGATTATAAACTTTTGAGACTAGAATTTTATTCTCCCCTGAATCCATGGAAATATGATTGCACAATGATGACAGCAAGCACAAAATAAGCATTAGTTGAGAAATGGATTAAATCTAGTCTGAAAAATATATTTTGCCTTAACCTTTTCTTAGGTTAGTAAGCTAATATAAAGCAACAATCAGAAAGAACATAATATAATTTTGATGATAGAACATTTTTTTTTAAGATTTCGTTTATTTGAGAGAGAGAACGAGTGGTGGGGAGGGGCAGAGGGAGGGATAGAGAGAGAAGCAGACTCCCTGCTGAGCAGGATGCGGGGCTAAATCCCAGGACCCTGGGATCATGACCTGAGCTGAAGGCAGACAGACGCTTAACCAACTGAGCCACTCAGGCACCCCAATGATGATAGAACATTTCTTTTTCTTTTTTAAAAAGATTTTATTTATTTATTTGACACACAGAGAGAGATCACAAGTAGACAGAGAGGCAGGCAGAGAGAGAGGGGGAAGCAGGCTCTCTGCTGAGCAGAGAGCCCGATGTGGGGCTCGATCCCAGGACCCTGAGATCATGACCTGAGCCGAAGGCAGAGGTTAAACCCACTGAGCCATCCAGGCGCCCACCAGTTCTATTTTCAAAGAACAAGAACGTTTCTAAGAGTGAATGTTGTTCTAAAGAATGGAGAATGCTTTAAAAGGTAGAACCCAAACTGAGTATGAACATAATGTCAGAGAAGAAGTATGAGGCATACCTATGTTATGGTAATTATTAGTATCATCTTATAAATGATTTAATTTTTATCTATCCATACATTTTAGAAAAAATCTCTAAAGGTAAATTTATTTTTCCAAAATCCTGATAGAATTTGAAATTTAGTATATTGATTCTATATTTCATCTGAAAGTATAAAGAAACATAAATAAAAACCTTCCATTATTTTAACTGTTCATTAAAAAAACTGAAGTAAGAAAGATACGGTTAGGAATCTGTCCTTTCCTAAAGCTTTCAATAGTTTCTGTTGTTTATTTCTTTTTCCTTCCTTAGCAAAATCTCTTGAAGATCTCAGTACTTTGTGATCATTTGGAGAGAGAAAACCATCTCATTTATGTGTAATAAAAAATCTAGTTCTATGTAAGTCAAACATTTCACTCTTCTCACCAGTTCCCCTTAGTTTTCCCCTACCAGCCCACTCAGAATGGTGAAGGGACTATTACCTGTTCTACTGTCCACTTTTGCTAGACTATTTCCAACTCCTCTAGGACTGGGAATGAATAAGGAGTACTAGCAGGGAAAGGCAACTAGGAGTATTGGAATCTTGTAGTAGGTACTCTTCATGTGTCTATATGTCCATCTTGTAGTAGGTACCCAGATGTCCATATGTCTTATAAACTACTTTTGTTAACTCTTCCATGAACCCCCTCATTAGGGACTCCCACAGCACATTCTTTACATGGGTGACAGACTTCTTGATTAAATTCCCATTATACCTCTTAGCTCCTATACTCAAATGACGTATCTTCATGAAACTTTTTCTCCTGGGGTCCTCATGCTTCAGCAGTTAGCCCTCTTAAGTAGGGTTATTGCAAGATTGCCTCTAGCCTGTTAAAGTTTATAGTATCTATGATGTAAGAAAAAACTACATATTTTTGGTCTAAAATTGAATGATTTTTAGGATAATATAAATTGTGTGAAAAAATATGCTTGGTATGATTTATCTCATAAGAAATGCATATAGATGTTTGCCCAAACTAGTAAAAGCACTTACTGAAATATATTAAGAATCTTTAGGTCTGAGATTACATGTGGTTTTTATTTTCTCCTTTGTGGTTTTCCACATTTTCCAAATTTTCAATGATGAACCTTTATTGCTTTGGTAAAAAGAACAAGAATGAACGCCTTTTAAAAAAATAGCATTTTAGAGAATTTTGAACTGAAAGACAAAGGCTCTTTTAAAAGTTAACTATTACAGCAGTGTTGGATGGAGTCAGTAACAGCACCATGAGGAAAAAGAACAGGTGATGCTAAATCATATTTTAGAGGTAATTTCTAAGGTGGCTGTAGTGGTTTGAATAATGTTTCCCCAAAATTCATATCCACACAGAAGCTCAGAAGGTGACTTTATTTTATACAAATGTCTTTCTAATTTTTTTGTAAACGTGTAATTAAGATAAAGATCTTGGGGCGAAATTATCCTGGATTCAAGTGGCCCCTGAATTCAGTGATTGGGGTCCTTATAAAATAAAAGAAAGGTAGATTTGAAGCTCATAGAGACACAGAGAAAAGGTCATATGAAGATGGAGGCAATGCTGGAGGAGGTATCAAGGCCCAAGCCAAGAAACATCAAGGTTGCCTCAACCACCAGAAGCTAGGAGAAAGGAAGAGAACAGTTTCTCTCTCAGAGTCTCCAGAGGGCACCAACCCCTGGATACCTGGGTTTTGGACTTCGGATTTCAGAACTATGAGAAAAATACATGCCTGCTGTTTTAAACCTCGAAGTTTATGAAGATTTGTTATAGCAGCCTTAGGAAACTAATATAGCAAGAGCCAGGAGCACCTTCATTGGATGCTCAGTCTACTTTGGATTTACTTCTTAATGCTTTAGGAAATATTCAATAACATGAATATCAACTCTACAAAATATGGTGATCGAAAAATTATGGCTAAAAGAGAAAGAATTACAAAAACATTTGCTTTATTTTCTTTGTGGTGGATATGCAGAGATGAGTAAGAGAGAAATTTAATATGTGAATGATGTTCAACAAGCTATTTTGTTCTTTCTTACTGTGTGCTCACATACTGTGTTGCATACATTAGGGGTGGAGTGGGTGGCCTTTTTTTGTTTTTTGTGTTTTTTTTCACACAGAATTTTAATTTTTCTTCTTTTTTAAAATCTAAAATGGCAAATAATATTTTTTAAAGTATTCACTAAAGATGTGAATCGTACTCTATCTGAAATATCTAAATCAAGGGGTTTCTTAAAAAAAATCACCGCTTGCCGTAACACTTCCAGCTGAGAAGCAGAGAGTGGTAATAAATACCGGTCACTTTAGAGCATGTCAATATATTGAATGGAATAACAAAGCATATTATGAGCTATGATGATGACTTCAAAGAGATTGTTCATATCTAATTTTAGTTTATTATCAATCATTGGTTTCTAAGTCTGGGACTTGGGAAATGATTCTCAAGGTCTATCCAAATCAAGGGGCACAGTGAACAATCGAGGAATCTGGAGCCTACTGTGTGGCATAACCAGTTTTACAGCTTGAATGAGAGGTATGAAGGGATATATTATTAATATTCAGGATGTAGTATATAAAATATTGAGTCTTCGTTTATTTCTTTGCCCTATCACTGCCCACCCTTAACAAAAAGAAAGAAGGAAAATAGTATAAACAAGACTTTAATTTGTTAATGCTGCTTGAGATTAATGAGACTTTAATAAGTTATTACTATTTGTTATTATTATTGTTATTTTTATATTAATATTCTTATTATTTTATTATTTTAAGACTATTTTAATTTAGAACTTATACCTCATTTTCTACTAAAGAACTTGTAAATAATTTTATAAGCTCAAAATCAATACTGCAAAGATTAAAAAAAAAAAGAAGCAAATCAGAAATGCTTGAAAAGAGGAGTTCTTAACTTAGTGTCCATAGTTGGGATCCTTGAAATCTCTGAAAGTTTATGTTCAATTTGATGTGTAGGTTTTCATTAATCTCGGGAATTACTTCATGACTTTGATCATGTTCACAAAGAATTAGCAGGCCCAGAACTGTTAGGGACCCCTACTTTAGAGAAAGAAAAAAGATCATTGTATCAGTAACCCAGAATAGTTAGTTACATTCATTGAGTATTGGATTCCGCTCTCAAAATTCCAAAGTAAAACACATACACACATAGAAGCTATAAATAATTCTTGTATAATAAAGAGGTAGAATTTCATTTTCAGAGGCCAGATTTTTTCTAATGCCTTTTCAATAGAAATCAATCATACAGCTGGTTCTACAATAAATATAACATAATTTAATGTCCAAATATCTTTGACAGCGGGATTACAAAAGATATGTACCTTTTTAAGTGATCCTTCCAGTGAAATACAATGAAAAAAAAAGCTGAAGACATAGCTTTACATCTTAGCAGTGAAGGCATAACTCTGTGCATGTAGGGGGCAAGATAATACAGACCAGATGTAATAATATAGAAATGCAGTTCCGGCCTAGAGAAATGGAAATTTAACATATCTTTTAGATGAACTTTCTCAAATATCAGAGAGAGCATGTGGTGAATGTCAGTCATTGCATTATTGAATTCTTTGGCACTGTCCTAAAGAGAAATTGGTTGAAGAGGAATCATTTATTCTATGAACTTGATATTAAAATGACAACATTGGTTTATGTTATGATGAAGAGACCACCTAAAATATGTATAGGTGTGGGGAATAGATGTGCCTAAAAGCAAGACTGAAATTTTCTCAAAAGTGAGGTGTTTTATTTCAAACACTTAGACAATTATTCAAAGCAGATGTTAGAATTTAAATTCAAGGCTTATCAAACTGCCTGAAACCATTAAAAATTCATCTTTATGAGCCTATAGGATATTTAGTCCTTACAGAACAAAATATTAATGGGTTCACCAATATATATTTGGGATTTTATTTATATTATCCATTTAAACAACTGCAAATATTTAACAAAGTTAATATAGTTCAAGCATAGCTGTAGCAAACATTTTTTTCTCACTGATTATTTTATTGAAACTACCTTCAGTTTTAATACATTTTTTAGTATGAGATTCCTTCCTTTGATTTTTTCTTAGAAATGAATATGTATCCAATTAATCTATTGCCAACTATTATATTCATATTCTTATTCATTACCTGCTTCATTCCAAAAATTTCTGAGAGAGTTAAAGACAGCTATGTGGATATTGTCTTAAAAGGTGTTGAGAGACTCTCTAAGGTGCTACTTCTCCCTCTCAGATGAGAAGGCCATAAATAAATACATTTGGAAGAAATTAGGATTTTAAAAATGTATCTTTCTCTAATTTGGCTTCTTTATCTATTTTGCTCATTAAGATATAGAGAAAACATGGGGGAAAATCTTAGTAATGATTTTTTGGATATGACACCAAGAGCATAGGCAATAAAAGCAAAAATAAACATATGGGACATCAAAATAAAGGCTCTGTATAGTAAAGGAGACACCCAACAAAATGAAAAGGCAACCTATGGCTTGGGAGAAACATTTACAAGTCGCATTCTGATGAGATGTTAATATTCAAAATGTACAAGGAAGTCATATAACTCAGTGAGCAGAAAAACAAATAGCCCAATTAAGAATTGAGCAAAGGGCCTGAATAGACATTGTCCCAAAGAAGACATATGAATAGACAAGAGGTACATGAAAAGAGGATCAACATCATTAACCACCAGGGAAATGCAAATAAAACCATTATGAGATAATTACCTCATACCTGTTAGAATGGCTGTTATCAAAAAGATATAGTAAGTGTTGGCAAGGATGTAGAGAAAAGGGAACCCTTATGCACTGTTGGTGAGAATGTAAACTGGTGTAGGCACTATGGAAAACAGTATGGAGTTTCCTCAAAAAAATTAAAACAGAGCTACCATATAATCCAGCAATCTCACTGCTGGGTATATATCCAAAGGAAATTAAATCACTACCTCAAAAAGATAACTTCACCCTCATGTTCACAAATTAACTAAGATGTGAAAATAACCTATGTGTTTATCACCAGGTGAATGGATAAAGATGATGTGGTATGTGTATGGGTGGTGGAATATTATTCAGTCATAAAAAAGAAGAAATCCTGCCACTGTGACAACATGATGAACTTGGGAGGCATTTTGCTAAAAAAATAAGTCAGAGAGAGAAAGACAAAGATTGTATAATGTCATTTATATGTGGAATCTAAAAAACTTGAAGTTAGAACCAGAGAATAGAATGCTTGTTAATAGGGGTGGAAGAGTAGCAAAACTGAGAACAGGTTGGTCAAAGATATAAACTTTGAGCTCTAAGATGAGTAATTCCTGGGGGTGTAATGTACAGCACAGTGACCAGTTAATAATACTGTTTTGTATAATGAAATTTACTGAGAGTAGATATAAGTGTCTGTACCACATACATGCACACACACACACACAAAGGTAACTATGTAAGATGATGATGTGTTCATCAGCTTGATTGTGGTAATCACTGCAGAGTATATGTGTATCAGACCATCACATTATACATCTTAAATATATATAATTTTTCTTTGTCGATTATGCTCAATAAAACTGTAAAAGATACTACACAAGATTATTTTATATATATGAATGTACTCAATCCAAATTTAATGAATATATATATGCATACACACATACATATTTGCAAATGGGTAGATATTGAGTGTTTGTTTAAATGGCCATATCATTTTTTATAATCCAGATCCAGATTGTGCCTCAATATGAATGACAAAGGTAAAATCATGAGGAAAAGATAATTTCTCAAAAATCATTACATTGAAAATGCCAATATTAATTATAATTTTGCCTCTTTTTTTAAAAAAAAGATTTTATTTATTTATTTGACAGAGAGAGAGAGATCACAAGTAGGCAGAGAGGCAGGCAGAGGGAGAAGGGGAAGCAGGCTTCTCACTGAGCAGGGAGCCTGATACGGGCCCTGATTCCAGGACCCCGAGATCATGACCTGAGCCTAAAGCAGAGGCTTAACCCACTGAGCCACCCAGGCGCCCCTTTTTTGCCCCTGTTTGATTGGATAACATCTAGACAAGTGTTTTACTTTTACGTAAATTTCAAAAGCAATAGATTCAAATGTGTCTAAGTTAGTTAAATGGTCTGAAATTGAATTGGATAGTTATGTGAACCTTTTAAAAATATTTCCAAATATATATACAGTTTATCATATGGTATATGAACACACAGAGAGCATATTGAAAATATATTTATCCTGTACCATGCAAACCTAAATACCATTACATGAGAATGTTTACATGATGTTTAGCACATTAACAAAAACCAGAATACTTATATTACTTCTCAAATATTTCTAAAACTGCAAAGTAAAAGGCATTTTCCATGTTCGTCTAAAATGTCACATCCTGATGAATCCTAAGCTGTAAGTATGGTTTGGAAAATAACATTTTTGTCTCTCAACTGGCAGCCATGAAAATGTACAAAAGTTCCAATCGCTATTCTGTGTTCTTAATGACTGTCATCCACTAGTCGTCATGGCACCAGAACTGTGATGTGCATATGTGCTTAGTCGCACAGATTTCTGCAGTGGGATGAATGAATCTCATGTGGACACTGGCAGGACAGAGCTTAAAATGACATCTCAAGCAGTCATTGGCCCCTGCTGCTCCACTAGCAAGTGTGAGTGGAGCAGCAGGGGACCCGCAGGAGTGTGCTGATGAGCGTAATCAGCGACAGCCCTGGGTTCCCTGGGTGCACCCATGGACGCAAGTATAAGAGGAGAAAATGAAGACCTGAAAGTACACCTCGTGGCCATTGCGCCTTCACAGCAATGAAGGCGCAATTCATGTTGGTGAAAATCCAAGCAGTTGCCATTGAAGAACCAGACTGAGAGAAAGTGTTACCTTAGCCTTCAGGTCTTGAGTTCTTAATTCTTTAGTCACAAAATGAGATCTGTGAGTTGGATAACTTCCCTTGAAATTTAGACCTTGGGGAAAAAAAAAAAATATATATATATATATATAGTCTATATGAGGAAAGAATGCTGTAATGGAACGAGTCTGCTTATGGAATCAGAAATACAAGGATTTGACTGATCATCCTTCTATTGCTGTGTACCATGAACCTAGTTGCAACTGTAAGGGAAACTTAAATAGAAATCAGAAAATATATAATAGTCCCCCGTTCTCTGTGAGACTCTCTCAAAATGTCTTGTCAGACTGTACTCACTGCTCTTGTGATGATGTGAGATGATAAAATACCTACTTGCTGAGGTGAAGTGAGGCAAATGAGGTAGGCATTGTGGCATAGTGGTGAGACTGCTATTGATCTTCTGACAATACATCAGAAGGAGGATCTTCTGTTTCAGGACCACAGTTGACTGCAGATAACTGAAAGCATGAAAAGTGAAACTACGGACAAGGGGGACTATTGTTTTTACATGTTGCACAAAAAAAGATTCTTTACTGAGATGACTAAAAATATTGTGATTTCCTTAATTATATCTCATCTCTTAGAGTCTTTGATGGTATATCCAGGATTTCATACCTATGCTTTAATTTTGTACTTTTAATTCATGTTTAAATCCACATTTGACAACCTTAAGTCTTATGACTGAAGTTTTTTCACACCTAATGATTTTCATATTTGGCATATCTGATGATTGCAATCATTATCTCAATTATATTAAGTTTAAGAGAATACCTTTTATACTAGAACAACACATTCTTTTCTACTGTTTTATATTTGCTTTCAAAATAATAGAGCAAAATCAAAGATGGTAAATCCTGAAATGTTGGTTTGTCTGCTGGTACAAAATTCTGAATTCTGTGTGTAGAAAACAAAAGGGTGCAAGTAATAACACAGGAAAGCATGGAGAGTATAAAACCCAAATTTATAAATGTCTAGTACCTATATATATGACATAACCCTCAAATGTTTCAAGTCACTTTTTGATAAAACTATTTTCCGGTTTCTTATTTTGCCATTTTATTTTTAAAGATTTATTCATTTATTTGAGAGAAAGAGCATAAGCATGCGCATGAACTTGATCAGAGGGAAAGAGGCAGAGGGAGAGGAAGAAACAGACTCCTTTCTGAGCAGGGAGTCTGTTGTGGGGCTGGATCCCAGGACCCTGAGATCATGACCTGAGCTGAAGGCAGGCGCCTAACTAAGACACCCAGGTGTCCCTTATTTTGCCATTTTAAGGTAAATTTGAAGCAGTGTACATTTTTTCATTTACAAGTTAAAAGGTCATCATCTAGTGGAAAATTTGAGAAATTTTACTATGTGTTTACCTGTTTCCTTTTTTTCAAAAGTATATATCAAACTCTTTAAACTAGTTTCTCTTAGGCTCTTTTAATGTGTAGAAGACTTGATTTACTTTTTAAAAATTATTTATGGTGTACGTTTTCAATTTAGAAACAAAGACGATAAAGGAAGCAAAGATTAGCAATGCAGAAATAATCCTTATTAACATTTTGGTGTATAACTCTCTAGATGTTTCTTTTTATAACTATGCAGTAATTTATTGGGAAAGTATGTGACTAAACTATATTTCCATATTTATGAATTAACTGACACAATGTATTCATTTACAAAATATTATTGTTGAGCCCTTTCAAAAAAAGTTACTGGTAGTAGAGATCTTTGAAGATTAGGAACATTTATCTCTATTGATTGTATTAAATAATCCATATTTGTATTCCTTAGGAAAAATACACCCAGCAAAAAACAATTTCTATAACTTGATAATCAAGTTTCAAAAGTTTTAGAGTTAACAAATTCTTTGTAGTATTTGACCCCAGTGTGGACTACCAAATTTAGTCCTTTCTCTAAGCACTAAAGGTAACAGCAAGTATCTTCTGTAGCTCTCAGTATGGAATTGAAATTAGCTTTATACAGGCAAATGTAAATAGTCATGATTGTAAGAAATAAAGAGACTGCAAGAGATTCCATGAATAAAAAAATGTTTCCCATAATTTTAACACTTAGATTAATTAACATTAAATGAATCAAAATTACAGATGGGGACTTTCTCCTCTTTGAAAATACGTTTTAGTTGAAACCTTAATAGTGGAAGTATTTGGCAAGATACTGTTGTTACTTTATCAATCCAAACCATACTATTAGCTATGTGATGTTTGATAAAGGCATAATTCTATCACCTCTAGTAGGGTAGAATTTTTTAAAGTGGAGCTTTTAAGGTTGAAAAGGCATCTGCTATACATCTCTTGTGAATCTTCACTGTGAATTCATTATAGTGGATTATTATGAAATGGCTAGAATGAAAGCAGCAATTTCATCTGCTGAAAAGCTCCCTTCTCCCAAAGGTGTGCTATGGAATTTAAACCACAGAGGAGGGCTATTGTCACATTCAAGTGCAAAATTAAGTACTCCTGAGTGATGGCATTTGGTGACTTCAAATGTTGTCTGTGCTTCCATATTTGTATTTTTAAAGGGTGATGTGAACGGTGGCATTCATTATTTACTTTTGCTGTGTCCCCTTCTCATTACTGACATGGTGAATATTTTGTGGGAGTAAACAAAATCTAACTCGGTAAAATGACAACAGCTGCGGATGAAATTTTAGGTGATACTTGGACTAAGTATATGTCAGAATTTAAAATATGGTTGTTTTTAATTATATGAGGTCAACTGGATCATTGTTTTAGCTTCTTCACTGATTCTAAAGCAGCATGACTTGTTTGCTTAGGGAAAAAATTATATATACATATTTTTAAACCTAAGGGCACCCAAATATTTTAAATACTTTAAAAACTCTGCATTTAAGATTATTTTGTCATGGGAGGGTTAAAAACAAAATGAATTTTAAAAAGAAACCAAGAGCGTCATGCTTTTCTAAGTTAACTCATATCTACATGTTAAAAGGTATTAGTGTCTGTAAAAGCTTATGTTGCCTAATCACTTAGAAATATTTCTTTGGTGCCTGGGTTGCTCAGTCAAGAAAGCATCCTATTCTTGATTTCAGCTCAGGTCATGATCTCAGGGTCATAGGATCAAGTGTTTCCCCCCCACCCCCCACCCTCATCAGGCTCTCCCTCTGCCCCTCCCCCACTCCAAACAACAAAAAAAATTTTTTTTAAGAAATATTTCTTTTATACAAATGTAGTGTAGGACCAGTACAGAACATCAGTTCTTGATTGTTCACTTCAATGGAGAAAAAAAAAGAATGAAAAACTTTGAAATATATTCCATGATCTTTTTAAAATGCCATAGTCAACATTCCTTTCTTTCTTAGGTCATCTTCAGTGTAATTGCAATCCTTGTGCTTAGGGGTAACGCAATCTCTTAGTGAAATTGAGACATTGTAAAGGCAACTCACAGTGATTAAAAAAAGAAAAAAGTATTTTTATTCTTTACATGCATTTCTAGGAAAATTTTGCAAGATTTTTTTGTTCTTCTTTCTGTGAGTTAGGAAGTCCCTAAAAAGCTGTCTCAGTCTTCAGCCAACACAGTTTTAATTGTTTCCCTCTTCCTTTCTCCTTTGCCCTACTTCCCTTTCTTTATTGCAATCAGTTTGGCTCTTTCTAATGCAATTTCCTAAATCCAAATCCATGTCTAGTGTTCTCTCCCTTAGGCCACTCTTCGGGATAAGGCTTGAGTGTGTAGGCGCACACACATGGAGGAA
This sequence comes from Ailurus styani, assembly GCA_002007465.1. Lineage (NCBI taxonomy): Eukaryota > Metazoa > Chordata > Mammalia > Carnivora > Ailuridae > Ailurus > Ailurus styani. The sequence continues at coordinate 1,441,879 of LNAC01000051.1, forward strand.
GGGTTGCTTGTTGTCAATCAGGCAAAACCAAAAATTTTCCTTAGCAGATATTAGAGGGAACAAGAATCTAACTACTCACGTCTGAATTATTTTCTTCATTTCAAAAAATAAATTGGTAGGCATTTTTCAAAGAAATATAGGGAGGTAGATACCTGGTATTTTGATATGGCCTATTTTCTCACAATTATTTTTTCTTCCTTTTTAAATGTCTGGATTATTTAACTGGGTTTAAAATCAAACTATAAACTTCTAGTTTGATAAAAACAGTGCCAAATAAAGTGTGTAACAGATGCCTCTGCTTAACAATGACAGCCATTCAAAAATATTTTGTCGAATAAAGGAAAAAGTAAATAAACAGACATCCCCTCTCCATTTTTGAGATTAACTTCACTCAAACTTTTTCCTAATTCTTCACATGCCTGGCCTGTTATTCTTTTCACTTCTAGAGATCAGGCTAAGGTAATTAAGAATGATTGTTTGCATACATTTTCAATAATTAGAACAAGTGTGTTCACATTTGATGCTACTGAATCAAATACCAGTATAAATATGTCTAACTATATGAGTATTACTTTGCATCTGGCCATTTAAATCAGGCCAGTCCATTTATGCACCATGTCCAAATTTACTTTTAAGTGAAAGCTAGGGATGGATCCTAGCCTTTTGTTTAATGACCTCCAGGTTTCACCATTGTTTCCTATCTCCCAGCCATTAAAATATCTCATTAACTTTGGTGAATGCTGTGAAAGATGTAAGCCTGATGATTCACAGACCTGTACCCCTTGGGCAAAGAATAAAAATAAAATTTAAAAAAAATCTCCTTAATTAGAGAGGTTCAATTCTATGAATGTGAATCCTGGATCCTTTTTTCATAGATTTGTTGACTACATGAAACTCTCTCTCTCTCATTTTAGACTCTAGATTTTTCAGAATAACCCTTGGATTTACTTAGTCATTTGAACGTGAGGTCTTCTGCTATCTATACTTGGGTCCCATTCCAATAGCAAATAAATTCAAGTCTACTCCTGGCCTAATTTTCAAAAGGCTAGAGTTTATACAGGTAGGACTAGAGTAAGAAGAAATAAGGAAATACACTCTGTATCCCTAGAAATAATAAAGTTTGGTTGAATGGTTAAAATTCACTCCAGATCTCATTCAAGGTGGAGTGCCCTTACAAAGGCAAATGTGAGTTGAGTATCCTTAGCTTTGTATTGGCATAGTTGCTAACACTGGTGATGTAGTTTTCAGCATGGAGATAAATCCATATTGAGGGAAGAGGTAGTAATACCATTTTCCATTCTTCTATGCCATGGTAACAAACACAGGATTAAATGTTTAACCAGAAAACAAATTGAGGACTGTTACACAGAGCAGGATTATTTAATAGCGTATGATATAGAAACTATCACAGTAATAATTTATGTTCACCGAGGAAGACTAAGCACTGTTACTTGCCTAGTAGCTTTAATTTGCCAACCAAAAACACCAGGGAATTTTTAAAGTCCCCCTGTTACCACCACTTATGCCATAGCAGGAAGTGTTTTGCAGCCATTTTCAAGAAAAGAGACAGACAACATATATTTTCCAGTGCATACTTCCCTAAGATTCTACATTGCCCATTTATGTACAGTTGAATGTTAGTACTGGCAGCAGCCAGGTTATGAGAATTCAGTTAATAAAACCTCTATGTTTAAAACATAAACACATAAGGCACAGGTCCCTGAAAATTTACCATGATTTCTATTGAGTTTCAACTGTCTGTGTTCACCAGTTGGTGGTTGCATTTGTGGTCCCCAAATATAAAAAGTTCTTTGCCATTTTCCCCATGGTTGAAAGCATACACACTTTTTTTCAGAGTTCCCCACCTAAGTAAGTAATTTTGGGGATCCTACGTGCCCAGAGGTCTGTTCTGATTGTTGCTCGTTTCTGTTGAGTGAAGATACTCATGTTAGTAGTCTCTAACATTTCCACAACAGTGCTCACTCAGCTAGAAGGTTGCTGCCATCAACACTGCCAATATTGCCACTTACTTTTCCTCCTTGCGTGTATGGGTATGACTTGACATAAACGACGCCCAGTGCCAGTGTCATCAGTAACAGATTGTTGTGCTTCAATCACATATATTTGTACTGGAGGGGCTGAGGTGGCAAGGAGAACTTTCCTTCTTTGTTAGTCTTCCTCAAGGGCTTGGGCAAATTACTTGAGCCTTAATATGCCAGTGGTCAGTGACAAATTTTTTTAAGGCACTCTCACAGTTAGTCAGGTGTGCACTCTGCAATCTCAATTTCTCAGGAGTGCAGCTTCAAGACATAACGTTCCTGTCTTTATGAATCCAAACCCGAGTGGAGGCAGAGTATAAATCTGCTGTGTCCTTTGAGAACTAGTGCCGGTAGAGTTTAAATTCTGCCACCTGTCACTGTCACTAGGTGTCACCTGTGGATATGAAAGTCTGTCTTGATCATAATGCTCTCATGAAGTGAGAGGAAGGTTTTGGCTCTCAAAGCAAATTTTTATGAGAGCTCCAAATGTCACAGATGCAGTCTTTCAACAACTCTTAGAACACAGTAGTATGTTACCCAAGGGTAAGGGAACTTGATGCCAGAGCAAGGACTACATTAATGGTTAATCTGAGACTTTGATACTGAAACGTGTTCTCAGGCCTTGTCACTGTTCCCTGCATCTCCCCTTATAATGACTCACTGCACCTTGCCTTACAGCAAGATTTCTCTCAGTATGCCCCAGTCTAGTGAACATATATGTGTATGTCTGAACATCATTGTTGAAAGCCTTCCTTCCCCATCTCCTCGGCCTACCCTTTTAGGAAGCATCTCATTCCTTATTTGAGTAAGTCAATTCATCTATTCAAGAAACATGAATTCATTGTTCACCATATTTAGGCAATGATGTAGGCATAGAGAATACAAGAGTTAAACAATAAGAGCAAAAATTTGTGAACTTGTATAGCTTTCTCTCTGCAGTGATGATAGAATAAATGAGTAAAAAATAACATGTCAGATGGTAGTAAGTGCTAAAGAGATAAATAAGATAAGAAAGTGGATTGTAAAGCTTCTTAGGAGTGAAGGAGATTTTCAATTTTACATGGAGTTTTCGGGGATGTCCTGCACATGAAGGGCACATTTGAGCCAAGATAGAAGGAAAATGAGGAAGTGACAAGATGTCTGAAAGATCATTCCAGGAAGAGTGTGCAAAAATGTACAGTCGCTGAGGAGGGGTATCCTGGTTGCTAAGGAAGGAATAGATCATAGGACGGGAATCTGAGCTCTGCAGAATAGTCAACCTTAATGTTCCTTCTCCAGCCTAGTCAAGACTCTTATTTATAATAAAAGGAAATAGAATAGTTGACATGATCAATCTATTGCAGATTAACATGATACACAGATGGGGATCAGCAGACCATGAAGAACCAAGATAAAGAAAAGATGCTGAGACAGCAAGGTAGAATAATGTGCCTTGCCATATCTAGCAAAGGATATAATTCCTTAATGAGAAGTGATTAAAAGATAATGTAGGACTAGCATGTATTTACATTTGAAAGCATTGGCCCAAGTTTTCTGCTTAGTAAGCAGTGGATACAGTGTATAGACTAGCAGTCTTAGAGGAATTAAATCATTTTCAATTGATTTAGTGTTTTATTTACAAGTTTTATCAAAGACAGGAACTTTTAGCAATGAAAATCCAATTATAAGTACATTCAAACTCTGCTGCTTTTAATAAATAACTAGAGCAAAATTAAACCTGGAAATATTCACAGATGCTATTTTAAAGAATGCATTATATTTTTACATGCCCAATTTAGCACAACTCTGCTGATTTGGGGCCACATTAATTCATTTAACAAATATTTCACAAGTACCTATTATGTGCAAGGCTCTGTTCTAGGTGCTCAGGATATAACACTGATCCAAACTATGTCCTTACCTCATATGCTAGTAGACAAGGCAAAATGCATGTCAGATACTAAATACTATAAAGAAAAAGCTGGGTAAGTGCATAGAAAATTTCAATGGGAAAGGTCTTTGGGAAGGCGTATTAATGAGAATATGCTGTAATAACAGATAAACCTTCAAAACTTAGTGGCTTTAAAAACATAGGTTTCCCAAACCGTAAGAGACTCTTAATCTCGTGAAACAAACTAAGGGTTATTGGTGGGCAGGGGAGGTAGGGATAGGATGGCTGGGTGATGGACATTGGGGAGGGTATGTGCTATGGTGAGTGCTGTGAATTGTGTAAGACTGATGAATCACAGACCTGTACCCCTGAAACAAATAATACACTATATGTTAATTTAAAAAAATTAAAAAAAAAAAAAACAACAGGAAAAAAAGCATAGCTTTCCTCTTTTGGTAGCTGTGAGTGCTGGAAAGGTGAGATTCTGGCCAGACCCAGGACGTTCGTTTTCATTGTCCTCATTCCCTTTGACCTTTCTCGGAAGTCCCTCAATAAAATGACTTGATCAACAAACAAACAAATAAAAAAAAAAAATGCAGGTTTCCTGGTCATGTTATATGTACGTTGTAGGTTGGCACCAGCCTCTACTTATTGAAATCTTTCAGTGATCCAGATTGAAGGGTTAGGCTCTGTCTTGTTTGTTGCTGGTCATTGTGCTAAAGGAAACAGTTCTAGAGGAACTTGAACCAGAAAGAAGTGTGGTCTTTCTCTCTTCCACTTATAACTCATCACCCAGAGCTAATGGCATGGCCCACCCTGCCATAGGGTAGCCAGGAAGTATCTTTGTTAAATAGCTTTAACGACCACCAAAAAGGAACGTGAACTTTCTGAGAAAGTAACATTTGAACTGAGACCTGAAGGAAATGAGGGAGTGAGAACAGGGAACAGAACCCTAGCAAAAAGAAGATGAAGCTAATACCTATTTGGTTTGTTCAAAAAGGAGTTAAGACTTCATAAAAATAAATAAATAAACAAATAGAAAATACAACTAATAAAATGTAAGAAAGTAAAAAAGAAAGCTATAGATTGGGAGCAAGTAATTGTAAATTATATATTTAGTAGAGGACATATGCCAAACTTAAACAAAAGACGTAAATTAATAATAAAACAACCCAAATTTTTAAAAGAATGGGCAACATATGAGATATTTAACCAAAGAAGATATAGGAATGTTACTGAACACGTAAAAAAGGCTTTAAGGATTGTCATTAGGAAACTTCACATTAAACTATAATGAGACACTCTACACGCTCAAGAATTATGACTGACAATACCTAGTATTGTTAAGCTATGGAGAAATTGGAAACTGTTGCTGGTAGAAATAAAATGATACAGTTACTTTGGAAAACAGTTTGGCAGTTTCTTAAAAAGCTAAACATAAGCTTGTCATATGACACAATAATTATATTCTTAGTTATCTACCAAAGAAAAACAAAAGCGTACATCCACACAAACAGCTGGACATTAGTATTCAAAGTAACACTATTCAAAAGTGTCAAAAATAGAGAAAACTCAATGTCCATGAAATGATTAATAGAAGCGCAAAATATAGTATAGCTATAAAATGGATACTAGTCACCAATAAAAAGAAATGAACTACTGATATATGCTACAATATAGAGAAGCCTCAGGAACACTATGCTAAAGGAAAGAAACCAGAGCCAAAAGGTAATATATTACATGATTTTATTTATATTTAATTACCAGAAAGGGCAAGAACTATAGATACACAAAGCAAATCAGTAGTCTCTTAAAACTTGGGTGCTAGTAGGAATTAATTGCAAATGGGTGCAAGATACCTTTCTTGAGATAAACAAAGTATTCTTAGACTGTACTGCTAATTGCACAAAGGTGTAAACATACTGAAACTTATCAAAACGTACACTTAAAAAAAAAAAAAAAACAAAAAACAAAAAACGTACACTTAATATTGGTGGATTTTGGGGTTTGCACTGTATGCTGCAATAAAACTGGTAAAAAAAATAAAAAGAAAGAAAAGAAACAGGGAGGGGGACAATGGGGCTTTCATAGAGTAAAGAATGAAAAGAGCTGTGCGAGATACAGTCAAAGATGGAGCCAGTGGTCCTACTGCATAATCACTGAGGCCTTGGTATCAGAGTTTATGCATTTTTATGTTTATGGGGAGTCATTGGATGCTTTGAGTATTAGAGAGACTGAAAGTAATTTATGTTTTTAAAGGATGCTCTAAGTTACAGTGGTCAGGCAAGAAATTATGGAAGGTAGAGCAAGAATGGTGCAGACAGTTGGTAAAAAAGTAGTTTATTTGGAGATATGTTTGAAAAGTAGAACTTCCTAGTTAATGGACGTGTTTGGACCACTAGAGTTTTGACATTTTTATTGCCAAGTACCATGAATAAATAACATCCCTATCCCATTCCTGCTTTTCAGCCCAAGGCTGAACACAATTCTAAATCAATACTCAAGTCTCAACCTTAGGAATTATGTTTAAAAGGAGGAGCCATGGGTAGGAAGCAGATCAGGGAAGTTCAATGCATACACATTGTAATTGTTAAAAGTAATAATTTTGTGTCTTTCTTTTTTTCTTTTTTTCTTTTTTAAAGATTTTATTTATTTATTTGACACACAGAGAGATCAGATCACAAGTAGGCAGAGAGACAGGCAGAGAGAGAGGAGGAAGCAGGCTCCCCGCCGAGCAGGGAGCCTGATGCAGGCCTCGATCCCAGGACCCTGAGATCATGACCTGAGCCGAAAGCAGAGGCTTTAACCCACTGAGCCACCCAGGTGCCCAATTTTGTGTCTTTCATGTTGAATGGTCATGTCAAGTTTCTTCACTCTTACAATGTTGTATTCTTATTTGGGACTGCAAAATATTATCCGATAGATTCATAATAGTCATCCTAAATAGTTGACTAGAATTAAGCAAATGGACCCCAATTTTTATAATACATGATGTATAAGTTGGGTTAACTGTTTAGTACTCAATTAAGTATGCATTATAGAAATTTATGAGTAAAATTTTTCCTCTCAAATTCGAAGTATGATTTTCTATGACAAGAAGGCATTTTATTTTTGAGGAATAATTTCAGTGTAATTTTAAGTAATTAAAAATTGAAAAGTAATTTTGAAAATTATATGAAGGAAGTAGTTACAGCAACTTATCTTTGTTTTTTTATAGGTTGAACTTATGAAACTAAACATAAAATCTTTAAATTTTGACATAACGATTTAGGAAGAAACAAATTGTAAAATGTGCTTCAAGTATTTTCACATTAGAGGTTTTGTAATTTCTCTTATTTAGGAAATTGAGGTAAAAGAAAAGTTTGTATTACTACCAATTATTGCATGTAGAAAATTTAGACGTTTTTTTCCAAGAAGTTTAAATCATAAACTCAACACCTAAATGTACAAGTATTTTTTTTAATATAGTGAATGCTAGATGACACTTTAATGACTATTTAGAGAGTCAGTTTGGGGGGGATACAAGCTCTGTTATCTGAGGTAAAATAATTTTTCCCTTAAGACACTTCTGATTATTTTGATTTTCTCATAATGGTTATTAATTTGGAATTTACCTAGCAAGAATAATTTTATAATTAAACAACATCAACAATAAAAAATTTCTCTAGAGTAACAGATAAACCCCAATATCTTAGTGGCAGAAAATAATAAAAGTTTGTTTCTTACTTACTTAAATACCAAACCAGATGTGAATGATTGTGTGAGAAGCTCTCTTCTGATAACTATTTGGTCAGTCTCTTTCCTTGTATCTATGCCATCTTTAGCACTTGACTTTCTTCTTGCTTGTCTGTATTAAGCTAAAGAATAGGAAAAACTGTGGAGGATCTCACATGAGAGTTTTATTTGGCCAGAATGGGACGATGTGTATGTCAGCACTTTTCTTTCCATAACTGGTTAGGACTCATGCGCCTGGTCACAAATAATAATTTCGTTCTTTTTTTTTTTTTCTAAGATTTTATTTATTTCTTTGACAGAGAGAGTGGACAAGCAGGGGAGCAGCAGGCAGAGGGAGAGGGAGAAGCAGGCTCCCCACTGAGCAAGGAGCCCGGTGTGGGCCTTGATACCAGGACCCTGGGATCATGACCTGAGCCTAAGGCAGATGCTTAACCGACTGAGCCACCACCAGGTGCCCCCCAATAATTTTCTTTGTCCAAATAACAAGAAAATGAGTTTGGTGAATAGTCAGCAGTCTCTTTCTCAACCACGAAGGATGTGTATATTACTTTCAGATATCTAGAGAAAGAATCCTCATTTAAAAATTACTCTGTTCAATACTTATATAATGTCCAGATCAGGATGAGATTCTTTCATCTTACTATTTTTTCTTTCTGTTTTTTTCTTTAAATAATTGCTTTATTGAGGTATAATTCATACACCATAAAATTAATCCTTTTAAAATGTATATTTCAGTGGTTTTTAGAGTATTCACAATGTTGTTCATCCAGCACCACTATCTAATTCTAGAACAATTTTGCAAACCCCCAAAGAGATTCTGTACCCATTAGCAGTCATTCTCCCCTGTCCCCTGCTCCCAGCTGCTAGAAACCACTAATACATTCTCTGTCTCTATGGAATTCCCTATTCAGGATATTTCAGATAAATGGAATCCTCTCGTATGGGTACACATATTATATACCTTTTTTTTTTTTAAGATTTTATTTATTTATTTGACAGAGAGAGAGAGAGAGATCACAAGTAGGCAGAGAGGCAGGCAGAGAGAGAGGAGGAAGCAGGCTCCCCGCTGAGCAGAGAGCCCAGTGCGGGCCTCTATCCCAGGACCCTGAGATCATGACCTGAGCTGAAGGCAGAGGCTTTAACCCATGGAGCCACCCAGGCGCCCCCATATTTAACCTTGTCAAGAACCTCTAAAATGTTTTCCAAGACTGCTACAATATAGTGCATTTTCACCATTGATATATGAGGTTTCCAATTTCTCCATATGGTCATCAACACTTGTTATTGTTCCTCTTTATGGTAATAGGCATTCCAGAGGTGTAAAGTGGTATCTCAATTTGGAAGGTATTGTCATCTTATCAATAGTAAGTCTTCCTACCCATGAAAATGGGAAGTCTTTCCATTGATTTTGGTCCACTTTCAATTCTTTCAACAGTGTTTTATAGTTTTCATATAGTTTTATATTTCTTTTGTTAAATTTATTCCTAAGAATTTTATTCTTTTTGGTGCTACTGCAATTAGAACTATTCTGTCCATTTTATTTCTGGATTATTCCTTGCTCAAATATAGAAATACAGTTGATATTTGTGTGATCCTGTATCTTCGGCTTTGCAGATCTCATTATTATTTCTAATTGTGTGTGTGTGTGTGTGTGTGTGTGTCTCTATGTGTGTGTGCCTTAGGATTTTCTATATAAAAGATTACATCATTTGCAAGTACAGATCATTTTATTTTTACTTTTCCAAACTGAATGTCTTTATTTCTTTTTCTTGTATAATTTCCTTGGCTAGAACCATCAGCACAATGTTGAATAGAACTGTTGAGAGCAGGTATCTTTGTTTTGATCCCAATGTTAGGGGGAAGTATTCAGTCATTCACCACTTATATGATGTTAGCTGTGGGTTACACAGCTATATTGGGTTGGAGAAATTTCCCTTTATTTCTAGTTGGTTAGAATTTTTTTTTCCTGTTCTTATGTTTTCTTTGTTTCGATTCGAGACAACAGAGAAGTCCTGTGTAAGGCAGAGTTTCCTGAGCTCCAAAAGGAAGTTAAACTTTTGGCTCACTTATTAAAAGATTATACATTTTAATATGCAGTACTTTGCTGCATGGATGAGTCAACATTCCTATGGCAACACGTACTTTTTTAGTTAGTCTGCCAATTTGTGTGCTTAATTCACAATGTCACAACATGCTAAGTACTGTGCTTTTTAAACAATGCATTACAGTACTTAAGAATTATTAACTAATGTTTATCTAGAAAAACTGCATGCACTGAGAATGGTATAATTTAGCCTTTAATTCTAGAATGAAAATCATTAAGCTTTGCTTACTAGACAATAAAAAAAAATAAGAGGTAAGATCAAGACTAAAATTAGACCCTTAGTTGACATCACATACAGATTTTAAAATAGCAGTTAAAAATTATTTTACTCGGGTGCCTGGGTGGTTCAGTGGGTTAAAGCCCCTGCCTTCGGCTCAGATCATCATCTCAGGGTCCTGGGATCGAGGCCCGCATCGGGCTCCCTGCTCGGCAGGGAACCTGCTTCCTACTCCTCTCTCTCTGCCTGCCTCTCAGCCTACTTGTGATCTGATCTCTCTGTGTCAAATAAATAAATAAAATCTTTAAAAATATTATTTTACTCATTTTATGTTCTGCATATCAGTAGAAAATAGTTTTTCATTGTTTATTAAGACAAGGGAATCTATATATCTAGTTTTCTGAGAAGAATAACTTTAGAGTATCGAGATATGCTTATACCTTATTAGTATATTATATCCATGTTAGTATTTAATAATTTAATAAATAGTATATAAATGTATAACACTACATCATTATGCTTATGAATCTATAGAATTAAAGTATTTCGCCTAAACCATTATTACTGCTTTCCACAGAATGGATGCCGACCTATAATTATAGAAGGCGGGGATACCAAAAGCTTTACCAAATTTGCCATTAGAAAAACATCTACTATAAAACATCTACCGTATTTTAGGTAAATAAATTAGCTTATACAGTATCATTCCATTAAAATATGTATGTAAGAAATAACTTTTTTAAGAGTGTATTTCTAGATTTTACTTTACCGTAGGTGGTAGGAGAAATAACTCTTAAAAAGATACACCTTGAAAACGCTTTGATTTCATTTCTTAGCTCGAGATATAATTTTGCATATATATTGTTAGTGACAAAAATCATTAGTCAGAGTTCACTTTGTTATAAGTGATAAAATCTAAATGTCTCTAACCAAAACAAACAAAGTGAATTTTTGGTTTCTATATTTAGGATGCTTTAGCCATGATGTTGGTTTTGGCACAGTTAAAGTAAAGGTTCAAATCATAGACTTTATCATTCAATGAGTGAAGATCTGTCTTTTAATTCATATAAAGCTTCATTTCTTTGCTGATATTCGTAGGCAGTCCCTCACCAAATGCTAGCAGCAGAGACATATATGATTTTTTCAGCTATTGATCCTGGTAGAAAAAAGATTTTTTTCTGCACAGTTGCCTCAGTTGGTATTATTTACCAGTCTCTTAATCAAAGGATATAGTTGCATTAACCAGGCTTGGACTACATAATATCCATAGTTTCTAGAAAATATGTCCAGTCTTGACCAAAAGGGGACTGAAAATATGACAGAGTAGTTCCTCAAAAGAAATGTTCTATAGTAGAAAAAAATGAAAGAAAGGAAACAGATAATCTTTACCCTGTGGAAAGAAAACTATTGCAATATTTTTGTTGTTTTTCAAAATCTTCAGATTCTGAGAATGGAGAAAGCCATCTAATTCATATAACTGTTTTTACTGAGTCACCTAGAAAATTGAACCAAATAATAAAAAATTGTCAAGTCCCACTTTCAGGAATGATAGACTAAACAGTCTAGAACACCTTCCTCTGCAGAAAATAACTAACAACCTAGACATAATGCAAAAATTAGCTATCTGAAACTACCACGGAGTAAAGAGAAGTAGCTGGGCTCTGGTGAGGAGTTCACATAGGCATGGAAGAATAGACAGAGATCTTTGCAAGGAAGCAACAAAATCTGTTGCCAGCCATCCTGCACAATAACAAATTCTAAATGAAGTTCTTCAGGATGAAGGGAAAAAATTTCCTCAAGAAAGAATGAAGAACATAAAGTAATGGAAAATAGCTGGATCAAGGCTAAATCCATGGACATAAGACCAAGGAAATTTTATAGGACTCCAAGCTCAGAAGGAAGCTCTATGCTTGGGAATAAATACTCCGTGGTCACCTTCTTGGATTTTCTAATAATTTTATCTTTGAATTTTTCTTTCGTGTGTGAAGTCTGAGGGATAATGGAGCACTTGAAGCACGTGGGAGTTTGAAGCCTCAGCTCCCACATGGTCCCACTTCCAACACCACTATAAGATGGGTTCTCAGCTGCTTACTCTACCACCACACCCAGAAATCACTGTTATCTGTCCCCAGCACAGGCCTGTGTACAGGCCTGGCTACGGTCAGGTGCATGTGACCTGCACACTGAGTTGAGTGGGAGCTGGTCAGGACTCTGTGAAGGTTTGCACTCACCCCCTGAATATTCCCAAGCTGAGGAGAGCATAACATTAAATAGTAAATTAAAACAAATCCTGACAAGTTAGGAGAGAGAAAGTATGGTAAAAGGAGAAGCTTTATTTCTGCATTTTTAAAAGCATAGCCCCCAATTTCATTTTATCTTGGTCTTACAAATTATGTAGTTGGCCCCGATCTGAGTAAATACCAAAGTTTATTTATATTTGCTTTTATTCTCTTAATTTATGAAACATACAATTATTGAAAAACTAAAAATATAACATTGTCTTATGTAACTTATGACATGCAAAACCAACCACAAAAAAGACTTAGAGAAAAATCTGAACTGAGTCTAGGCTATTGCTTTGCATATGTGGGTATGTGAATAATGGAGGGTAGATGTGGCGGGGAGTGCACACTCAACTGGAGAATTGAAACGAGGGCTTCCCAGTAAGTTTTCTTCTCTATAACTTTTGAACTAGGGATTGTTGCTATCTTCACAGTATGCACAAGAGTGAGGAGGGGGCAGGTGGACTTCCTGAAAAACTTTGCCATATTTCTGGCTAGAGAATCAGAAAAGTAGAGCCAAGAAACCATGTAGGAATTCCAGAAGAGAAAAGAGCTAGAGAAAAGAATCCCCAAATCTGCCTATCTATATCTGTGATTGACCCCCAAAACATGCATGTACAAAAGAGACTGAAAGAAACCAAATTAAAAAAAAAAAAACTCTCAGAACAAAACCCAGAGTTGTTGCATACTAAACAAAGTATTTCAGTTCAAGTGCAGCCAAGAAAATTATCTCCTAAGACAAACAAAAATATGCAATGTAGTAAAATCCTGAATTTTTGCAATTAAACATTGATCATGTCCAGAATGAAGTTCAAAATGATCTGATATGGGAATAACCAAGAAAATGAAACCCAGTTTCAAGAGAAAAGGAAATCAATTATTCTGGCCTTGAGATGAAACCAAACGTTTGAGCTAGAAGACATAATTTTTTTTTATTTTATTTTTTTTTNNTTACAAGTAGGCAGAGAGGCAGGCAGAGAGAGAGGAGAGAGGAGGAAGCAGGCTCCCTGCTGAGCAGAGAGCCCGATGCGGGCCTCGATCCCAGGACCCTGGGATCATGACCTGAGCCGAAGGCAGCGGCTTTAACCCACTGAGCCACCCAGGCGCCCGAAGACATAATTTTTAAAAAAACTTTTTATTTTTTATTCTGGCAGAGCAGAGAGCCTGATGTGGGCTTCAATTGCAGGGCCTTGGGATCATGACCTGAGCCAACTGAGACTCTTAACCAATTGAGCCACCCAGGTATCCCTAGAAGACATTAATTTTAAAGAGGTTATTATAACTATCATCAATGAGGAAAAACAAAATATGTTTCCAAAGCATGAATATCTTAATAGCAAAATAAAATAAGGGAAAAGAACCAAATTAAAATTTTAGAACTAAAAATATACAATATCCAAAATAAAAAGTTCAATGGGTGGACTTAATAGCCAAATGAACATGAAAAACAAAAAAATGAACTTAAATATGGAATCGCTACAAATATTACAAGGTGGATAACAGAAACAAAATTTGAATGAGCAGGGTTTCATGAATCTGTTAGGTGATACCAAATGATTAAATTAATCTGTAATTGAAATACCAGAGAGACTAGAGAGATTGGGGCAGAAAAATATTTAAAGAAATAATGGCTGAAAATTTTTCAAATTTCATCAAAGTCAGATAGTTGCAGAGACTGTGTTAAATACCATACATATATGAGAACCACTATGAAAATAGTGCACAAAAGAATAGCCAAAAAGGCAGCAAGAAAAATAAAATTAAATGAACACTAAGAAGAGTGAACTCAAAAAAATCCCATGCTAAGATACATTATAGCCAAACTCTTAAAAGCTAAAGATAAACAGCATTTCAAAGTAGCAGGGGAAAAAAATAAAAACAAAAACAAACATTTTCCAAACAATGTCCAAATTTATAGCTAACTAAAATGTCAGATACCATGAAATCCCCCAAAAAGGAATGGAAAAATATCGTAAGTGGTTAATGAAAAAGTCTTTTAACCTAGAATTCTATATCTGGCTAAATTTTCTTTCAAGAATGAAGACAAATTAATAATTTTTAAAAGATAAAATAAAGTTCTGTTGCTAGGGCAATTGTAAGAACTGCTAAAGGAAGTTCTTTTAAGGAGAGGGGAAATGATAACACTGAAAAACTGAGAAAGAACAAAGAAATGATAAATAAGTGATAATTCTTTTTTTACTTTTTTCCTCCTAACTTTATTATAAAACATATAACTGCTAGAAAATAAATGATCATTGCCCATGGGATTTATAACTTATACACATATACATATATATAGTTGTATTATATAAAAATTATAACATGAAGTAATAGATACAGATGTATGTTTAAAAATGTTTATATTTTACATTGTACATATAGTAATGAGGCTGTGTTAAACACCATATTTATATGAGAACCACTATGAAAATAATGTGCAAAAGAATAGCAAAAAGGCAACGGGAAAATTAAAATTAAAAAAGAATTCTGAAAATATTTAAATTATATTGTAAAAAGTTAGGAAAGGAGAAACAGAAGATGAAAAAATGACACAAGTAGAAAACAAGAAGTAAAATGTTAGACCTATGTTATTTTAAACTTTAGTTGACTAAATACTCCAAATAAAAGTCAGGGACTATCTGACTAGCCAAAAAACAGATACAAAAACAAATGCAAATCTGTTGTCTTCATGAGACATTTTCAATACATACACAAGATGAAAGTAAATGAATGAGAAAAATGTATCAGGCAAACAGTAATCTTATGAAGGCCAGAGAGATTATATTAATATCAGAAAAATGGGTTTTAAAGTAAAATTTATTAGCAAACATAAGAGGGACATTTTGTAATGAGGAAAGTTCAGCACTACACGAAGATCGAACAATTATAAATATATATATTCTCAATAACAAAGCTTCAAAGGACATGGAACAATTTTGACAGAATTAAAAGAAGAAACAATTCCACAATCATAGTTGCTCTCTCAGCAATTGAAAGAATTAGTCAAAACAGGAGGAAAGACTGAGGTCTGAACAGTACTATCAATCACAATGACTTAATTGATATATATTTAAAAATTTACAACAGAATACACATTCTCCTTCAGTGCATATTATATATTACCCAAGATACAAACATTCATGAACTCAACACAATAAATTTACAGAAAGTGTTTACTGACCACAATGGAATTCAGCTAGAAACATTCATAAGAAGATAACAAGAAAAGCCTCAAGTATTTGAAACTAACCATGCACTTCTAATTATAGGATCAAGAGAGAAATCAGAATTCAGATTTAGAAAGGTTAGAAGTGAAAAGAATAAATTAGAAAATTGTGAAATGAATGTGAAAATACAGTACATAAAAATTTGTAGGATACAGGAAAAAGCAGTGCTTTGAAAGAACTTAATGGTTTTAAATGCCATTATTAGAAAGAACAATCTCAAATCAATGATTTAATCTTCTACCTTAAGAAACTGGGAATAAGATAGCAAGTAAGACCCAAAGCACACATATAAAAGTAAATACTGAAGGAAAAATCAGAAATCGACAAAATAGAACACAGAAAACAATAGGGAAAAATCAATGAAACCAAATTCTAGTTCTTTGAAAAATTTCCAAACTAGCCCAACAATAGTAGAAAATTCGAATAGTCTTAGGTAAATGAAATAAACTGAGTTTGTAAACTAGAAATCTTCCCCCTAAGACAACTTCAGACCAAGCTGGCTTCACTAGTAAATTCTATACAAAATATAAAGGAGAAATAATACCAATTTCAGACAAACTCTTTAATAAAATAGAATAGGAGAGCACACTTCTCACCTCATTTTATGAGGTTAGGATTATTCTAATTACAAAATTAGACAGAGATTAACACAATAAAAGGGAACTACAAACCAATATCCCACAAAGCATAGATGCAAAAACCCTTGAAAATATGTACAAATTGAATGCAACAATATTTTAAAAGGAAAATTCGTCATGACCAAGTGGAATTTATTTTTAAAATGCCAAGTTTGGCTAAACGTGTAAAAATCAATTAATGTAATTTACCATATTAATAGATGAAAGAAAAATATATGTTTATTTCCATGGATGCAAAAAGAATGACAAATTCCAAAAGTTTTATTATATAAACTCTGAACACACTAAAAATAAAAGTGGAATTCTTCACCTGATTAAACAGCATCTATGAAATATTTACAGTTAGCCTCATATTCCATTGTGAAAAACTCAATGCTTTCTAACTAAGGTCAGGAACAAAGCAAAAATGTCTGCTCTTACCATTTTAATATTGTTCCAGAGGTCATATCCAGTGTTTCAGGGTGAGGAAAAGAAATAAAGGCATAAGACATAATCTAATATGTGGAAGACTCTAAAGGAAATCAGAATAAAGCTATTAGAACTATTAACTGACTGTAACAAGGTCCAAGATGCAAGGTCAATATATAAAAGTCAAATGTATTTTAATGTTCTAGCAATGAAAACTGAGAAAATGACATAATTTTTAAATTCATGATAGCATCAAAATATTACTTAGGAATAAAGGCCTGTATTATGACAACTATAAAACACTGGAAATGGAAAGTTAAGTGTACCTAAATATATAGAGAGATGTGCCTGACCATGGATTGAAAGACTCAATATTGTTAAATGGCAGTTCTCCCCAAGTAGGTTTATATATTCATGCGATCTCAATCAAAATAAATTTAATGTTTCCTAAAGAAATTGAAAAGCTGATTAATATATACATGAAATGGCAAAATCACTTAGAAAAAAAACACTTTCGAAAATGATTAATGTATATAGGGAACTTTTACTACCTGATTTCAAGGCTTAACTATAAATTTACGCTAACCAACAAAAAACATAAATACAGATGAATTAAACAGATACTCAGTAATAGACATGACTTACCTGGTCATTGATTTTAGACAAAAGTGCAACATTAAATCAGTGGAGAAAGTGTGACCTTTTCAACGGATGGTTCTAAGAAATTTTTTTTTGTGTGTGTACAAAATAAGCCTCAATCCTTACTTCACATGATATGCAAATATTAACTCCAAATGGATCATAGTCCTAAAGGTAACAGAAAACAAAAAGCACACATGAATGCAAGAAAGGAAAGAAAAAAATACATGAGATAGCACAAATTGAAAGGAAACTGTAATACTATACATCTAAATTCAAGTATTTTGGCCATTATATGTCAAGGTATGTCAGTGAGATTAAAATTATGACTATTAGAGAGGTGAAAATTATGTGAAAATTTAGAAAATTTAATTGCATATATAGAAAAACCAAGGGAATATATGGATAACATATTAGAGTTAATAGCGATTTTATAAGGCTGATGTATACTAAGTCAATATACAAAAATCATCAATATTTGTATGAACTGCAGGAAAGAACATGAATGTAAAGTCACCTAACAGCATAAAATATGACATATTTATAAATTATCCTAACCAGAGATATCTAATATCTTCATATAGAAAAATTTATTTTAATAAGTTACTATAGGATTATAGAGATAATTAAATAAAAACCTAGCCAGATGAAAAGGTCTACTCTATTTTATAGATTTGAGTAATCAGTCTTGTAAAGAAGTCGATTATCCCAAACTTGAGCTATAGTTTCAAAGCAATCTTAATTGTTTTGTGTGTGTGAATGTGCATGTGAGTTTGTGTGCATGTCTTTAGGGCTGTGTAAGCTAATGCTAAAATTTATGTACAAATTCCAAAAATAAGGTTTTTGTTTTTTGAAAAACTGTGAAAGGAAAATAAGCAGTCAGAACAACTTGCTCTACCAGATTTCAAGACTTGTTTTAAAGCTACAGTAACATAGTGTGGCACTGTTTCCAGACAAGACTGATAAAGGAACATAAGAAAATATTGATTTTATATGCAGACCCATAAATATTTAGACAGTTGATGTTTGATAAAGAGGGGAAAGGCTAGTGTTTTCAACAAATGATCTGTGGAAATGTAACCTCTACATCATTTCATATACAAAAATAAATTTCAGGTAGATTGAAGGTTCAAATGACTTCTATAAGGTAGTAGTGGAAAACATGTTCATGTCTTTAGGGTAAGGTGATATTTTCTCAACAAGTGACAAAAAAGAACTAACCACAGAGAAAATGATAGGCAAAGTTAACTGTACTCAGCTTCTTTTTTCAAAATCCTGCAGTGCAGGAGATGGTATTTGAAACATATATAACTAACAAAAGATTCATATAAAGGATCCTACAGAGTGTAAAAAAAATATACAGACAACCTACTAAGGAAATCCACAGAAGTCTTGAACAGGCACTGTTCAAGATACTGTTAAAATGAAATATTTGAAAAGGAATAATCAGGAAATGGCCAGTATGAAGAAGACTGACGATAGGGAAAGTGGGAAACAATGTAAAACTATGATGACTCCTACACTGATGATAGAAATATAAATTTTCATAACCAGCTTGGAAAATGGTTTGATATCATCTATTAAAAATGAAGGTTATTCATATCTATAATCTAATAATTTTATTACTAAATATAGCACAACAGAAAAATGTCCACGTGGGCAGCAAAAGACATGTACAATAGTTTTCAGTGCAGATTTTTTTTCTGTCAGCTGCAAACTGGAAACAATCCAAATGTTCATTGTCATTGAAATGGTTACATAAATTTTGTCGTAGTTATATAAAGGAATTCTGTGTGGTAATGAATGAACCACAACACATAGCCTCATGATAAACATCACAGACATAAAATTGAGCAAAAGATGCCAGATACACAAAAAATACATAGTGTTTGATACTATTTATAAAAGCTGAAAAGACTGGTAATGTCCAGCAGTAGTGTTTAGAGATGTATAGGGGTCTACACTTGATGGATAAAGACAAGAATACAGCACACAAACGATTATTATTGAAATCAGGACAGTGGTCTCCTTTGGAGAAGTATTTGGGAGGAAGCATGAGGTAAGCTTCTGAGGTACTGATGATGTTCTTCTATTTCTTGGCCAGGCTGACAGTGGCAAAATTAAGATAATCCTTGCATTGGTATATTTATATTTTGTGTACTTTTCATATGTGTTATATTTCACAACAAAATAAACAACTATATGTTACATTGTATATCTGTATATAGATGTCTAAGTATAGATATATTAGATCTATATATAGATGTCTAGGTGTAGATATCTCAACAGTACAGAAGTCTATATTTTATTAGAGTTGGGATGTATAAATAGTAATTCCTTAAATTTGCCAAGGCGTGTAGCAGTGCACCGACAGGGTGTTGAAAGCTACATGTTGAATGTGACACACCACTTTTACTTGAAGTCCAGGGATGGAAAGGGAGAATTTTCATCACTGCATATCAGCCATGGCTTTATATTAAACTGGCCACAGATACAGTAAAGAATGCAAGGTTGCATGGCTTTTAAAACTAACCTGGGTCTTTAAATATTTTTCACTGTTAAAAAATTTCTAATTTTTCATATGCCACTTCGAACTATATTCCTTCAAATTCCACCCAAAATATCCCAACCATCCTCCTCCACTGAACACCCATCCACCCACACACACACACATGCACACATGCACACACATACAAACTAGAGTGACAAACTTTCTCCTGGCTTGCCTGGAACTTTGGGGGTTCACAGCTAAAAGTCAGTGCTGAAAAATCTTTCAATTCCTGGCCGTTCGGGAAGGTTTGTCAGAGATGCTTTAGGAGAAAAGTTTGAAAAGGTCATTCTTTATACCATTGTTTTATGCTTTGAACATTAACAACTGAAAAATGAAGAAAGAAATTTATAATTCTAGAATTGTGCTAACACCAAGAAATATTTTGACCTTAAATTGTGTTATTTGATAAATTAAGCTTGAGTATTTTCTGCTATTTTGCCCAAATTAAGTTTCTGCTCATGCTCGGTGGTATTGGTGAACCTTACCCACCAGGTTTATTTTACCTGATCTGAGGTGAAGCAAGGCTAAACTAATTTTAGCTGGAGGCAATTCTAAAGCAAGGTTAGGAAATGACTCAGGTTTGAAAGATATATAACAATGAAATAAGAGAGAAGAACAAGACATCTGAGAAAGGATAATAGAATAAGTTATTGGAAGAATATTACGTGATTTATGGTAAAAAAAAAGGGCTGGAATATATGGGAAGGAATGATGGAGGCATTAAAACTTTTAAGTATATAACATTTTTATATGAGATGAGATGAGAGCATTTAGTGTCAATACATTGCATTTTGAATTGCCGATTCATTTGAGGAGATTTTATTCTCCTTTACTTCTTTACTTAAAATTCATTTTTATCATACTCCTTCCTGTCTCTGTCTTATGATCCCTTTACATTTTGGCATACACCAGTATTGGGGCTAAGAAAGTCATCCTGATTTGGAAATTTTAACTCTATTTCTTGATTTTCTAATTTGAAAAGTCATAATTTAATATCTCTTTTTTTATTGTATCACACCATAAATAAATTAATTCCACAGAGACTGAAATGACTATGAAATTGGTAAGATACAGAATATAGCAAAAAATGGGTCTTATTTTCTATTAAATTGCTATATAAGGAAGCTGCATCTCCTGTAGGTATTGATGAGCTCCCGAGGACTAGATGCCCTTGCAATTTACTTACACGTGCAAAGGTCAGTTTGGCTTTTGGTGAGACAAAACCAAGCAAATGGAATTATCTTTAATTGAGTGATACAGTCTATTGAACCTGCCATTAGAGCTGGTGAAAAAGTTCATTGTTTCTGAACTGGAGTGTGGAGGAGATGTGGCCAGAGCCTCTGTGTTACGCTTTGGAGTAGGCTTAAAATCTGTGAAGTCCTACTTTATCCTCTCACCTTTCCCCAAAATGATATTTCCATGATGCTTTGGTATTTTATGTTATTAAATCTTGCTTCTTTCTATAATGTAGCTTTCAATCCCATAGCTAAGAATGTCATTCTAGATAGTAAGGATTTTCTGAGCCCTCCTATATCTTTTTATGACTAACTTTGGGAGCTGCTGAGGCAGACAATCACCCTGTTTTCAACCCAAAAAGGGCAGAAAGGTGGGAATATGTTTTATAACATTCTCAGCTCTTTTTAACTTGGAGGCATGCTGACTTTCTGGCCTTATGCCCATGGAAAGAGACAAATGAGACGAAGCCTGTTTTTATTCCTGTTCCCAGTGCTCCCCCACCTAAAAATGACAAAAAAAGTAAACTCTTCTGTTGGAAAGAGGCCCTATTTCCTTCACCAGGTCAGAAGTTTAAAAGAAAATAATTGGACACAGTCCTTAAACTGAGCATTTGCTTAAGAACAACTTGGCTGCTATTTTTGGTATTATAATAAGGAAGTAAAGAATTTGTTAAAGAGTTTGAAAAATTCAAGTAAAGAAAGGAACTTTTGAAAGAAATTTCCTATTGTTTGCCTTCAATATCATTGTTACATTATAGTACAAATAGCAAAACAAAGGGCCAAACATATTCACCCTTTATTTGTTTGGAATATTTAGCATGAAACTCTGTGATTTCTACTGGCTTCCAAAAAGTATTCTTCAATTTCAAATTTATAGGAAATTAGATACATTATGGAGTGAATGCTGTGAAATGTAGAGTATAGACTAGTATGTTCTCAAGCTACAATATATGAAAACATTTGTGAGAAGTTAGTTTTTTTTAATGTCTCAAGAATAATGATTTTTTAAAAAGATTTTATTTATTTATTAGAGAGAGAGAGTGAGTGAGCACACAAGCAGGAAGAGTGGCAGGCAGAGAGAGAAGCAGGCTTGCCGTGGAGCAGGGAGCCCTGTGGGGGCTCAGTCCAAGGACCCTGGGATCATGACCTGAGCCAGGGTAGATTTTAGCCCACTGAGCCACCCAGGCACCCCAAAAATAATGATCATAGATTTCAAAGTTGTTACGAAAGGAAGAGGTAAAGTCAGGTAGAAATGCCTAAGTTATTGGTGCCTCTTCAACAGAACCTGCTTACCTCTAATGATCAGGATTAACTGAATCTTACACAGTGGCATCCAAATAGGAGTGGACGCAGATAGCTTACAAGTTGGACAAAAGACACCGTCTTTTATTGGCTTATTCCATTTGAAAGACTTCTGAGGATATTTGCTTTTTTTAACATTTAATAATATTGAGACTATTTTTTTAAAGCAGTAAGCTTCACAGCAAAATGGACAGGAAGGCGCAAAAATTTCATGGGTAGCCCTTGCCCCACGTACATAGACGCTGTTATTAACATCCCCCACATGAGTGATATATTTGTTACAAATGATAAACTATATTGACACTGCATAACCACCCAAAGTTCATAGTTTATGTTACAATTCACTATTGGTGTTGTACATTGTGTGGGCTAGGACAGATGCACAAGGACAAATAAGCATCATCACAGTATCATACAGAGGATTCTCACTGCTCTCAAAATCCTGTGCTCTGCCTCTTCATCTTCTCTCCACCTCTAACCTCAATTGGTTCTTTTTTTTTTTTTTTTTTTTAACATTTTACTTATGTTATTTGACAGAGAGAGAACGTGCACACAAGCAGGGGGAGTGGCAGAGGGACAGGGAGAAGGAGGCTCCCCACTGAGCAAGGAGCCCCATATGGATATCTTAGAACCCCTGAATCATGACGTGAGCTGAGACGGAAGCTTAACTGACTGAGCCACGCAGGAGCCCCTCAATTGGTTCTTTTTTAAGAGTTAAATTTGATACTGATGGAAGAGATAAAAAACAAAATAAAACAAACAAAAATCTTCTGTCACACTGACTCTATATGACAACAGGCACAGCAGTGTGGATCCCCAAAGTATAAAAAAAAGCACCCAATATAATTTAACTGAGGTTATAGTTTTCCTGCATACTTTGGAGTGAAAAGAACTTTCACTCATTCAGTCTCCACTATACTTATGAATCCCAATTATGCGACTCCCATCTTTTCTGGATTTTTCTCATCTGAACATTAGGTATAATATGCCTAAACTTATTTCCTTTGCCCCAACCTTCCAAAGTAACCTCTCTCTACAAATACATTCCACAAAGAGGATAGAACTAGAGAGTCAGTTAATTTTTTCGTTTGGTGTTATGACCAAATGTTTCATGAAGAATCTGTCAGGTTACTAGAAAAAGGCAGTGATAATCTACAATAATCAATAATTTTAGGAATCCTCTAATGATATTACTCCACTCAGGGGAACAGATGTCACGTTTTCAGAAATTTTGATCAGGAAAATAAATTTTTGAAATGGTAAGTTATGAAAAGTTGAAATGCATACCTTTTAATACCACCATTCAATAATGTCATTATAATTTTGTTAGTTTGCAAATGCAGCATATATGTTTAGAATATTTATATAATACTGTTGACTAATAAATTCGCCATTATGAATTTTTGAATAGGTAAAAATGAAAGACAATGGAAAGACAAATTATTGGAAAATTTTCTCCCTCTATTGACTTCGTTGGGAAAAATCAAAATAGTTTATGAAAAGAAAATTATCTTCATCTCTCCATACCAAGGAGGATGGAGTGAAGCTTTGTCATTTTGACCTTACATATTTATTTATTTATTTCCTAAAATAATTATAGATATTTAGAGATAATTAGTCAGTCACTGATTTCCTTATAAGAGAGATTGCCCACGGAACCTATGGTATAACTATTGACCACGTGTCCCAAATTTAGAATGATACCATAATTCCACAGGCACCAAGTATTCATTTAGCTACATACAATTACTTAATATTAGTAAGAGTAAATTATTACTAAATGACAATTTTTAAGCTCAAAACCACAAGAAAAAGAATGACGACATGATACGCAATTTGATGTTTTCAATTTAAACACAACATTTTCTGTGTAATAGGAATTTTCTAAATAATTTCTGCATTGTGTATTTTCAAAATTAAGCATTTATGCTGAGTAATGCTTTAAGTATTCTATCCTATAGTTGTTATTTAACCTGGAGAGATAATGTTCTGCTTTGATAACATTATTTTATTTATTTACAGCCTCAGTAAGGGTCCAAGTGAATTGAAGCAGTTTGACATACAAGTTAAGATCATGTTTTATTGAAGTATAACTGACAAATAAAAAGAGGTGAAAAAATAGTTAAGAACATGAATCTGGAACCATCAATGTTGGCTCTATCACCTCTCTGTGTGTACTGGGATGAGTTTTACCTGATCTCTGAGATTCCTTTGCTATCTGTAAAAAATAGCTAATGGTCTCTACTTCACAGAAATGCACATAGTGCTGAGAGTCAGGGGGCTATATCTGACTCATCGGAATTACTAAATTAATGTTTAATTAAAAAGGTCTAAAAAACAAGATCAATAAAGAACAGAGAAAATTGGCACACACAGAGATTTGTAATAATTTTACCATAATATAAATCACTCAATTTAATTTTTAATAATATACAGTTATAATTGCATTGCCAATGATTTGATAAGTCATTTAAAATTTTTATCTGCATCATGGCTTTTTCAGTGTGGTCTTCTTTTATCTTAATTTGTTAGTATACAAATATCAAATAAACCAACAACTCTACGTTGCTCTTGAAGCTTTGATAGATTAAAGGATAGAAAATGGCGAACTGTTATCTCTTTCTCTAATCAACTACCAAAGACCGGAGCTGTCATATTGGCTCTCAGCATATCAAGAAACTGAAGCAAAATTTTTAAATACCTTCCAATTTGACCAAGAGTATTTTTCATATGAGAAATGTGATAATAAACACTTCACATAATTTTAAGTTATGACGATGACATTATCCTTGCATATATCTGATTACAAAAATACTTCCAGAGCTCGTCAGTTGAAAAGGAGCCAAACATCAACGATAATCTATTATCTTGGCATGTCTTTGCACTTGCCAGTTATACCTAAGACTTCGGAATTCCTTTTGCTAATAGCAAAAACACACAGGGTAATAAATGCTTTAGAGATGTTATTTGAAGAATAATTTCTGAATTCCTCAGTTTACTTTGCAAAGTAGAGAGATCTATTGAGATTGCATTTTAATATTCCAGCTCTATTTCCCTCTGTCCCTATCTGTCTTTCTGTCTCTTTCCCACATATACATAAGCATATGTGTATGTAAGTAATTTGATTTTAAAAATGTTTATCTAATTACAGATTTGAATGGTACTCCAAATATTATTGAAAAATTCACTGAATTATTTATTTCTTCTGTTTTACTTGAATACAGGTTTAGATACATTAAAGTATCATGAGTTTCATCTGTTCTACCATAATGGAAGCTCAGCACCAAATTAAATGTTCTCCAATTCAATAATATTTTAGCCCACTTTTTAGGAAAATTGAGCCAAAAGCTTAATTTTATGCAGCCACGGTTTTGTTTCTTCACTAGTGGTGGCATACTGATTTTACTAGCTTTTTAAGGCCACACTCAATTGTTTTGAAACATGCACATTCCCTGAGCTTTAATATAACACATGGCCTCTACCAGCTTACTCTATGCATTGCATGGGTTCTGAAATGTACACATGGGATAACAACAGATGAGTCTCAAAGAATTAGCTTTTGCAGAAATGGAATGCTTAAAACTATGTTCATTATCCACTAGCTGAGTTGTTGGCCTAAAGTTTTTGATTGAAGGCACTGAAAGTCATCTGTGACATCATGTTTTTCCTAGAAACCTCTCCTGAATGCATTAAGACAACATAGGTGTAAATACTTATTTCCTAGGGGGGCAGATTTAGAAAGATGGTATAGTTAACATTCAAACATGTTTCTGTGAAGGACGGAAATATTAAAAAATTTCCTTCTGATTGGTATACTTATTTTTTTAACCATACAAAATCCCAATCAATTGAAGAGACTCATCAGAAATAAAATATATAAAAGAATAAAAACAGTTTTGACTCTTTGTCTTTCTAATTTAGGACTCAAATGGTTGGACGCACAGTGGTTTAGAGGTAACTTTTATCATAGATAGTAGATTAACACCCCAATTTTTCTCGCTTATGTCTTCTCTGAAATGCAGTAAGAATGCAGTGATTGAAGGTAAACGATAACAATGCCATAGTCTGTCAGTTTCTGTGCATTACGTGAGTCACTAATGTGTGTATGCTCTTTGGGCGTGTTTATATATGAGAGAGAGAGAATGAAGGAGAATGTACAAGATTAATAAGAAAAGATTCTACAGCGTATTATTGTTTTGCGATATTGATAACTTATTATAAATGAAAGACCACACTTTATTTAGATTTCCCTGTTTTCCCCTATTGTCTTTTTTGTGTTTCAGGAGACTATCCTGAATACCATATTACATTTAATCATCATTTCTCCTTAGGCTACTTTTGGCTGTGAAATTTTCTCAAACTTTCCTTGTTTTTTATTTTGTTTTTGAGGAGTACTGGTCAGTTATTTTGCAAAATATCCCTCAACTGGGATTTGTCTTATTTTTTTCTCTCATGGTTATATAGGGTTATGTATTGGGGGAGAAAAATCACAGAGGTAAAATGCCATTCTCATCACATCACATCAAGAGTACATACTACCAGTAGATTTATCTCTATTGATTTTAAGTTTGGTCACCTGGGTGTAGTTATTTTCTACCATTTTCATATTGTTATCTTTGGAAGGAAGTCACCATGGATCATTCTAATCATGTATCTGCCATTATAGTACCATTCCAGATAGTTACAGAGCACTATAAAGCAATCCCCTGTTCAATGCCCTGCCCTCAATTCCCTGAAAATCACGGCTCTGTTTACTGTCTCTATAATTTTGCCTTTTCCAGAGTATCATATAAGTGGAATCATGTATTAGGTGCTTTTTTCAGACTGGCTTCTTTATCTTAGCCGTATGCTTTAAAAATTTATCCATCAAGCCGTGACTTGATGGCTCATTGCTTTTTATCACTAGACAGTATCCCGTTGTATAAATCTACCACAGCTTGTTTATCCATTTGCTTTGAAGGTCATCTTCATCCAGTTTTTGAAAGTTATGAAAACGGCTGTGACAAACATTTGTATATAGGTTTTTGTGTGGACCTAAGTTTTCAAATCTGAGTATGTTCATCTGATAGAAAGAAGATAATTATTTGTTACATCTGACAAAATGTTATGAAAATTGTACTTTTAAATCAATGGCAACACCAATATTTCTAAGTATTTTCATTTTGTAAGTGGTTTATTAATGATTTAGTAAGCATTCCAGTATCTTCATAGTATCTAATATAAAAATTTCTAAGTGATATATACAGTCCTATTTCCTGAGGAAATATTTTTGCTTTGATCACTAATAGAAATATATACATATATAATTTTGGGCTTGACAGCTACTTCCGAAATGAGTTGATGCCACTAAGTATTCTTAGTAGGAAGACTGTAAGTCTTTATCAGAAGAAAGCTTTAAGATGGTTTCCCCTTACCAATGAGTTTTGAATAATTAGAGTGGTACTTACTGACAAACTGTGAGAAAAGTATCCAAACAGATGTCCTTCAATCCCTTTTATCTCTTAGACATGTCAACAACAACAAAAAATTTGTTTTCCATGTGGTGTACAATATTACAAAAATTAAAATGCGCAAACTATGACCCCCAGCCCTACACAGATTAGGCGATGTCACAGACATGTCAATAGTTACCATGGTGATGTGGCAAAGACTGTAATAAAGATACGTAGGCTATGTTACAGGAATATATAAGAAGGAACTTGCACTGGAAGCAATAAATAGTCTTCATATTACATAGAAGTATATCAAGCTGGGAACTATAAAAGAAATACAAGGGGGTGAATGGCAAAAGCATTCTAGACAGAAGGAACACTGTTTTTGAAATGAATGATATTTTTGGAGATTAACTAATCGTTTGATATGACTGTAACACAGTATGGAGGGATTAGAAAAACCAGAATGAGAGGAGATAATGAAGGGACTTATATATTTTATGAAGGGATATATATTTTACTTTATCTTGTTGGCCATGGTGAAAATGTAAACATTTGTTTTTAAATTGAGGAATGCTTCACAATTTAATTGGAATTCTGTGATATACTGCAAGAAATTCACTTGACATAATGGACCATATCCTTGCTAGAAATCAAGTTTTTTGTCATTCCATTTATTATTTTATTTACACATTTATTATGTTATATTTTGTTTTGCTTCACTTTTTCTCATTTTAAATAATTCCTGACCTCTCTTTGCCTCTGTTCAGCTGTGTCCACGTTTAATTTTATATGGGAAGAACACATTTTAGACACAAGGAAACATTCTTTCTTATTAGACAAATGTCATATGTGTCAATCTTTCAGATACCAACATCTTGCTAAAGGAAGTAATTTGTGTTTGGAAACCAAAAGCTGTATCAATCCATGGATCTTATTCAAGGGGCTACCACATTCTTGCACTACCTGACAACTCGTTTGAATCTTCTGTTTTGGACCAATTATACTTGATCATAATACCTGACTTCGTTACTATAGATTTGGATCTGTGGAACCACAATGACTTTCTTATTTTATAGGAATGACAATAAGAGGTGAAATAGAATCAGTAAAGAAATAAATGATTCACAGATATTTGTTGTCTCAGTGGACTAAAGTTCCTTCAGTTTATTCATATCTTTAGCTTAGTATTTCCCAGGGGAAGGAGTGGCTGCCTCCTCCCTGAGAACATTCCCTGGGCTTGGCCTGAGGTTGATAGTGGTGAGAGGAGCTGTTCCAGAAACTTTGTTTGCTTTGTTAGTTAAAAAATACATAGCAAACAGAGAACATCAGTTGTAAAGCTATACGCTTCTTTAAAAAATGCTAATCATGGAAGGGGAAGGGTGAGCTGAACAGAATAGTGACACTCAAGACAATGTGGTTTTGATAAGGATTACTGTATTACAAACACATTTAGACCAGATGAAATATACTTTGGTAAGAAGATTGTTTTGTGAGGAGATAAATGTTTTTCATCTTTGAATTGTGGGTATTAAATATGACTTCTGAAACTGCTGAGCTTCACATTTTAGACAATTTAAACTAAAAAAAATAATATTAAAACATGCCCCAAAACCCAACCCCCCAGAAATGTGTGGGTAGCAACTGAGAATGTAAATAATCTAACTTCAAAAAGTAAATTCCTTCTCACTCAGGACATTATTATTAATAATTGAAACTATGCAGCTGCCCTGTGGGTATTATTATAACTTACTCAGAAAGCACATGTGAAATAGATGTTTGCACTCCTTAAGTATGAAGTAGTAACTGAGAGTAAAGATCAAATTGGTGCCTGATGGGCCAATGGGCAATTGACATACCTACTTCTGAGTGGCAGTGAACAACAAAAAAATGGTACAAATAAGAAAAAGTTATTCTTTTCTGACCCATGAAATAATTACACAAAATATTCTGGAAAGGCAGATAGTTTAACTTTAACAACCCGCACCTAAAAGAGCATTTAAGGATCCACTGGCTGGATAGAATTACAGGGAAAATATTTTCTCAAGAACAAATTGCATTGAACAAAGTAACTGGCAAAGCAGACACTTCAGGAGGGGTGTAGCTTTGTTCCTGAGCAAAAATGTTTGTATGTAGTCAGTTTGTGGAAACACTCTGCCGGTACTGAAATTTCTTTCTACTTGTCAGAAAGGTCCAAGGATACACACTGAGTATAGGATCTTGTTTCTTTCCTGCTGGGGTTATTTGGTACATTTCAACACTCCAATGTGGGTGGCGGGTAGTGGTTAGGAGGGACCTACTTCATAGTCTTCTTTCCAGAATTAGAAAAGAAAGTGATTTTAAGCTTTGGTGTAAAAAGCACATGTTTTATGACAGTACTTTAGAGGAAAGAGAGCAGGATACACACATATGCTATAACAATGAAGGAAAACCACTTTGTTTCTTCTTTTTTCCTTTTCACTTTGTTTCTTAAATACTAAAGAAAAATCATATTTGCTGAGTAAAATCAATCACAAAGGTAATCTCAATCATCTACTTACCTACTGTTTGAATTTCCAAAAGTCTTTTGTGCTGCTATTGCTCTGGTCTAAATTAACATTTATGTCTTAAGCTTGGAGCTACTTGTAAAGACTTAAAATACACTGCTTTAATTTTTTTCCTTATATTGGCAAAAACACTATTACTATAATAAAAAAAAAGCTTAGAAAAAAGGAAAACACAAAAAATTACCCATAAATCCACAACCCTAACCCAACAATCTTCATGAACATTTATCTTTCTATATCTTAAGAACTTAAACCATTAATTTATTTTCCTTTTTTCTTTTAAAATTTTCTTTTTCTTTTATCCCTCAAGCTCTTATATTGGCACAAAAACACACTGATATTTTTAATGAAACTCCAATTTTTTTTTTTGCTTCAAAACATTTCACCATTCTTCATGTACAAAATTGGCATTGTGCATATTGTTTTGAATACAGATTTTTAATAGGAATTTTAATAGCTAAATTGGCTCTTCATTTGCTAAAGTAGGTCTATCATTTTAGTTATAAAACTCTGCACTTAACTAACTAAATAAAATAAATTATCATGCCAGATGAACCCCATTCCAAAACTAAGAATGAAAATAAAATCCGAATTCTCTGTATACAGAATGACTCTAAACTTAATGAATGCGCACTGGGGCATAATTAGACATAATTTGTTCAAAGGGCAATGTTACCTGATGAAAGCTATAAAAACATCAAGGTAATTTTCTCTTTAATTTATCAAAATTCTAAGTATGTTTTCAATAATCTTGTAGCTTTTAAAAATCACATGAGAGAATTTACTGTCTAGGACATCTGCAGCATTTTCTAAAAATCATAAAACATTTTACATGTTGTGTTAACCAAGAAAAAGCACACCAAATGAGGAAAAAAGAACACCTTTTGATTTTTTAAATGCTGAATGATACACAAAATGTTCACAAAGCATGGCTGTTTTCTGTCCTCTGGTCACACAATCTAAAGCACCTTCAGTTCCTATAGCAACTATACTGCAACTGTAATCCCACTTTGAAAGCCTATGGTCAACTAGTCTTTGACAAAGCGTAAAAGAACATCCAAAGAAAAAAGACAGTCTCTTCAATAAATGATGCTGGGAAAATTGGGCCGCCACATGCTGAAGAATGGACCTGAACCATTCTCTTACACCATACACAACGATAAATTCAAAATGGATGAAAGACCTAAATGTGAGACAGGAATCCATCAAAATCCTGGAGGAGAACAAAGGCAGCAACCTCTTTGACCTCGACCGAAGCAACTTCTTGTAAGACACGTCTCTAAAGGCAAAGGAAACAAAAGCAAAAATGAACTATTGGGACTTCATCAAGATAAAAACTTCTGCACAGCAAAGGAAACAGTCAACAAAACTAAAAGGCAACCTACAGAATGGGAGAAAATATTTGCAAATGACATATCAGATTAAGGACTGATATTCAAGATCTATAAAGAACTTATCAAACTCAATACCCCCAAAACAAATAATCCAGTCAGAAATGGGCAGAAGACATGAACAGGCACTTCTGCAAAGAAGACATACAAACGTCCAACAGATATGAAAAAATGCTCAACATCACTTGTCATCAGGGAAAGACAAATCAAAACCTCAATGAGATACCATCCTATGCCAGTTATAATGGCTAAAATTAATAAGACAGGGAACAACAAATGTTGGTGAGGACGTGGAGAAAGGAGAACCCTCTTACACTGTTGATGGGAATGCAAGCTGGTGCAGCCACTCTGGCAAACAGTATGAAGGTTCCTCAAGAAGTTAAAAATAGAAGTACCCTATGACCCAGCAATTGCACTACTGAGTATTTACCCCAAAGATAGAGATGTAGTGAAATGTCAGGGCACCTGCTCCCCAATATTCATAGCAGCAATGTCCATAATAGCCAAATTGTGGAAGGATCTGAGATGTCCTTCAATAGATGAATGGATAAAGAAGATGTAGTTTATATATCCAATGGAATATTACTCAGCCATCAGAAAGGATAGATACCTACCATTTACATAGACATGTTTGGCACTGGAGGGTATTATGCTAAGTGAAATAAGTCAGTCAGAAAAAGACAATTATATGATTTCACTCATATGTGGAATATAAGAAATAGTGCAGAGGATCATAGGGGAAGGGAAGGAAAACTGAATGGGAAGAAATCAGAGAGGGAGACAAACCATGAGAGACTCATGACTCTGGGAGAGAAACTGAGGGCTGAGGAAGAAGTGGGTGGGGAGATGGCACAACTGGGTGATGGGCATTAAGGAGGGCATGTGATGTGGTGAGCATTGGGCATTACATGCAACTGATAAATTATTAAGCACTACATCTAAAACTAATGATGTACTTTATGTTGGTTAACAGAATTTAAATTAAAAAAAAAAGAAAATATGTTTAACCAGGCAGGTATATAGCATCTCAAAACTAAAGTGCTTCATTTGTGGTCTTTATCCTATTCCAAGATATTCACATAGAGACTGGTGTGTATTTTATTTTATGTGATTTTACTTACTATTATCTTTTCCCTCTTTATTGATCTCATTTTCTTCCTCTACATCATCAGTTGTTTTTGGTGACTCTTTTGGAATATTTGAAACTTTCTTTAGACTTCAACTGCATCATCTTTCATACAATTTTTAATTGCTGCCTTACCATTGACAGAGTTCTTCTAAATATTATTAAAATTATTGTGCATTTGAGTTTATTTCTCTTCCCCTAATACGTATGTGTGATGTGTAGCACCCTTGTGAGGCAGATTCTGAACTGAGGTAGTTTGAGAGGATGAGAGCCCTTTCTTTTAGCTCCCTTTTACCTGGCCCATAATTTTTCATATCCTGTCATGTCAAAGCTTATCAGCCTTTGCCATTTTACCCAAATTGGGAGTTTCCCATTCTTTTTCTCTTTGATGAAGTCTACTTTATTTGAAAACATCTTAGCAATTTTTGCAAAACTACAAGGTAGTTTGGGATTGCTTTTCATTTTCCTCATCCACTGTCTCCACAAAGCAGGCATTTGCATACATCCCATGTATGGGATGTATGCAAATACATCATACATACATCATGTCATTTTTTAAAAATACATTTTAACATGATTTCTGTAAAATTTTTATTGATAGATGTAGTTCTGTACTCTACTTCCCCAGTTTTTATTTGGTCTGTATATTCTTTTAATAACTGCACAAGTAGCTTATGTATAATTAGCTTTTAGCATATCTGTCTTTGTCTCTCTTACATGCTTGCACGTGCTCGCAACACACACACACACACACACACACACATACACACACACACACACGTTTAGAACATAGAGCCCTGGGCACCTGGGTGGCTCAGTGGGTTAAAGCCTCTGCCTTCGGCTCAGGTCATGATCTCAGGGTCCTGGGATCGATGCCCGCCTTGGGCTCCCTGCTCAGCAGGGAGCCTGCTTCCTCCTCTCTCTTCTCTCTCTGCCTGCCTCTCTGCCTACTTGTAATCCCTCTCTCTGTGTCAAATAAATAAATAAAATTTTTAATAAAAAAAAAAAGAACATACAGCCCTTCTCCCTATTAACATCTGATTCCTTTAGTGGTGTGGAGGAATATAACACTTGAGGATATCCAGGTGCATTTATATTTAAAGTAAGTGCTATTGGTCTTTGTAGCAGGAGAGTAAAGAATATATCATTTTCATCATTCTTGTTTACGTAACTATTGCCTAAATCACTTTTAATGGTAAAATTTATGTGTTTTACCCTCTTCTTGAATTCCCATTTTGTGATGGAATATAGGCAAAGTGATTAACACAAAAATTTTTCCACCTATTTTTCACATGTTAACAATGACGTGCTATTTGATTTTTTTTTTTGAAGCCAGCATGATTGTGAATCATGAAAAGATTTACATAAATTCTTTCTTTAAAAATTGCAAAAAAAATTGCAGATAGTCAATACTGGTATTTTAAACTTCATTACATTAAATAAAAATATAGCTTGAACCTTTTACTTAACTTGGAGTGAATACCTATCTTAAATTTTTGACTAAAACTTTTATCAGAATTGAATAAAACTTCCATATAATATTAATTATTAACTAATATACTAGAATAAGAATTAAATTATCTTAGAGTTTAATGAAAAGCATGATAATATTCTCATTCCTAGATCACAGTAAACCACGTGTATTTTTAAGAATGTTAATTGACAGATATACTTTAAGTACTGGTGATCAACTTAGAACTATTTTTCTGAATTAAAAATCACTGCATCATTTTAGATCCTTTATCATTTATGTGACTCCTTTCCTCTTCCCTTCCCTTCCTTTTCTCTCAGCAAACCAAACCTCATTAGATTTTCTGATATAGTAATGCCATATACATAAACATACATTTTTATCTAAATATTTACTTTATGTGTCTCAATTCACTTTGATGAATAGTTGTCAACCAGCACTCTGGAGAAAACTCAAATCTTTTTCATTTTATGCATTAATTATAAACATACGGTAACTAATATATACTTTAGTAAATGTGCCCAATACTAAGTATAATTTAATGTTAATATTTTCATTATTTTAATTATTGTAACAGTTATGTGTTATAAAATTATGTGATATCATACATGAAAATATCGATGGTGTTATCTAGTGTTCATCTCATTTGAACTGCTAATTTGTAATAGAGTCTTTGGGGTTTTCCACTTGTTCTGAGATATTTGATAATTCACTTGACATAGATATATCACTTATATCCATAAAAAAAGAGATAGTAACTTGTGACTCTTTTTCAGTGAGTCTCTCTTTAAAAAAAAAAAAGATTTTATTTATTTATTTGTGAGATAGAGCACAAGCATGGGGAGTAGCAGGCAGAGGGAGAAGCAGGCTCCCTGCTGAGCACATAGCCTGAGGTGGGACTCCATCCCAGCACCCTGGGATCATGACCTGAACTGAAGGTCATGACTTAACTGACCTTCTGACTGAGCCACCAAGGCATTCCTAGTGAGTGTCTTTTTGAACCTCTCTCATTTAAAGGCAATGATGCATTTTTATATGTAACTCAGGAATAACAATTTCAAAATGAGTTGATCAATTAGATAATACCACTATAAACTCTATTATAAACTTTTCAATGTACTTAAATTTTGCAATAAAATCTCTCAAATATAATTAATCTTAAATCATTTAATAGAAGGATTTGTAGCTCTTTGGTATAACCTGGGCATCTCCTGCTGTTGCATCATTTTTTTTACTTACTAACTGTTCTTTGTTCTCTGTTTTCATCACAAATCTCTCTGAGAGTTTATATATGTAACGGTTAGTTTATACAGCCAGCACTATAGTTTTTAACCATGACTATGTATGTCCATTGACTCTTTTTTGTGGAGGTCAGAGGACAGAGTTCTTTGCACGCCTGCCTCTACCTGCCTCATCCACTTATCTTTTGAGAATCTGTAACTTGAGAAGTTTTCAACATTTGGTCTCCATGTCTCTAAGTAGCCAGAATTGTTGGGGATAAGAAGAAAGAAGCCTAAAAAGCTCAGTATGATTGACATGGGTCTATTTATACTCTACCTCTACCAAAAAGGATTTGAAGCCAGGCCCTCAAAGTGGCTTCCTACTGAAGAGCTAGATTCCAGACCTGAAAGAACACACATCTCTGTGGTCAGAGATGAGCAATGTGGAAATCTGCTCAGGTTATTCCAAGGGAACAATTTAAAAAAAAAAAAAAGATTTTATTGATTTATTTATTTGAGAGAGAGAGAGAATGAATGCCTGCAATTGGGGGAGGGGCAAAGATGGAGGAAGAGGAAGAGAGAGAATCCCAGGCAGACTCAATGCTTAACTTGGAGCCACTCCAGGTTCACTTGCACAACCCTGAGATCATGACCTTAGCCCAAACCAAGATGCTTAACAGACTGGACTACTTAGGTGTCCCTCCAAGGAACAATTTTGACAAGAAACATAATTTAGAAAGAAATCTACAGAAGATATAATTTAGCCTGAAAGGATAGTGCAGAATTTCTTAAAAACTCCATTAAAGTGGCATGAAAAGAAATTACTACAACTGGCTATTGTAATCCCAGCCAAGTCACCATTATATGTCTCATTTCTCTAGAATGGAGTAGAATTGTGATAGAATTTTTATGCTTTCAGTATTGGAAAAAACACTAAATTGAAATATTGAATACATATGACCTGAATTATTGTTTTGGATTTTTCACCAATGTGAATAAGTTACTTAATCATGGGGCTCATTACTTTATTTTTATGACATTATGTAAATTTCAAAAGTTGGAATGTAAGGACCCTAATATTCTTCTTAAAGTTTTAAAATATAGATTTGGGTATTTCAGAATTCTTTCTTTTCTTCCAATTTTAAGGCAGCTCCTTTCATCCACAGTTTGTAACATAGTGATGTTTGATTTCTTTATCATTAAGAGATGGGAAATAGATATGTATGTGGGAAAGGGGACTGGCTTTAAGCACAGGAAGATTTCATGGCAGACTGAAATTTCATCGTTAGTAGTTCATCCCTCAGTGTGAAGACAGTACGCATGCATTAAGACCCTGGTTCAACTATAGATACTTATAGGAGATATTGAACATGGAATGATTAAAGTCATGGAATGATTAAAATTAATTTACTAGGATAACTAGTTGGTTCCTAAAGACACGACTGTGGGACACATAGATTTTAATATGGTATGGTAAATGACCATAGGGATATACCTAGAGGCAAGATGTGGCTACATCTGAACACTAGAAGTCAGGGTGTGTGCATCTCAACAAAAAGGACACTTGTATCAGGGGCATTTGGTCATTGTGTCCTGGTCATTGTGTCCTAGTGTATATTTATGTCTAAGTATCCTAACTTGTTATCCTGTTCCCAGTGTGGCTTTCTTTTAAAACTCCCTCCCTGCTGTTTTCAGAATGCTCTCTCTAAGACACAGATATTACATTATTGCAGAGAATACGTGAATTTCTTAGTTGCAGAGAGAATCTCCATAGTCCACCCTATGCAATTTTCTATCTTGCAACTCTTTCCTTTCATGACAACGATCTTGAATTACTTGAATTTCTTCAAACAGAATGTCCTTGCTGCCTCTGTGCCTTTGTATATATTATACTTGCCTGAATTACTCCTCACACCCTATTAACTCTTTCCTAATTTTTATAGTTGCAGCTAAAATATCTTCTATATGAGGATTCCTTGGATTCGCCAAAACTGAAAAATAATTTTTCCTTTGTCCCATGTCTTTATATGATACAAAGTTCAATTGCTTTATTGCCACACTTTATTGCAAATAATTGATTAAATATCTGCTCCTTGATAACAGGGCCTTTGTTATATTTGTCTTACATTCTTAGTTCTTTGTACTATGTGGGATGCATAGCAGAGACTCAATACATCTTTGCCTAATACAAGTGACCGAGTTCAGAAACTAGTCTTTGTCTAACTTTCAGTGATAAGAGAACTTATAATTCTTAGTTTAATGCTGAGGAATAATTGATTAGGAATTCAAATTAGTCACTGTGTTATTTTCTTTGATCTCTGACCTTTAAAATGTGATTAAAAATTCAGACAATTTAGAATATTCATTAGTTTCTGAAGTTGGCAATTAAGCAACTGATAGATTGGTCCCACTGTGTGCCATGGACTGGGTTTCCTTGAAAACAAACTCTGAGGTGGGAATTTCTATGCAGACTATTTATTGGGGAATGCTACTGGGAACAATTTCTGGGAGGAATGAGAGGAACAGGATTGTGTAGAGAGAGAAGCTGAATTATGGTGCAATTGCACCAAAGGCCTTGGCTTATCTCAAAGGGAGTCCTAGAGTTTGCATGAACATTTGGAGATGTCTGAAACTGAGGCTAGTCTTGGATTGGGATGTTCCAGAAAAGGAGTGTAACCCTGGGTGAGATAGCACCCTCCTCTAAGGACAATTCCTAAGGAGATCTGAGCTGTGACATCTCAGCAACAAACAGCAAACAATAATGAATGTTTTGGCTAGTCCTTTACCTAGGCCTCAGTCTTTAATGAAGGTGATGAATGCGTAGGTAGGACTAGCTGGTATCCGAAGCTCTTCCCATTCTTTCTACAATGCAGTTCTCTGCTTTTCTTAATGTACTCTTCAACTCTTTGTTACTATAGCCACTGGCTTTTATCTTATTTTTATGAGCAGCAGCTTCACAAAAATAATTGGAAAAGGTAATCATTTAGAACCACACTAAAATAGATAGCTCACAAATAAGTACAATTAAGCTATTGTGTTTATTTACAGGCTGCTGTTAAGATAATTAAAGAGAAAGTAATATTGTGCTTAGACAGAAACAGTGGGAGGAGGAGGTTGGGCTTGTAGAACAAATTAAGCCACAGAATATGCTTTACTGAAAAATATGACTCTTATCAACATATGTTTTCACTTAACTGCACTGACTAAAGCAATTTTCAGTGATAGTGACTCCTTCTGGCTCTCTATATCCATCACTATCTTGTTCTCACTGCAACATTTTTAATAAACAAACTCTGTTGGATGACAACTTTAGGAAAACATCATGTGGAAAAGCCAAGGAGAACAACAAACTGAGGTGAAAGAAATCATCCTAAAGCAATTAAAATTATGAGCTTTGGATTATAATTTATTGTAAATGGTACATTTGGGGCCTTGGGAATTTTTCAAAAGAAGGGTCAGATTGGTAGCCAGAGAGACCTAGAAGGG
The DNA here is from genome assembly GCA_002007465.1 of Ailurus styani. NCBI lineage: Eukaryota > Metazoa > Chordata > Mammalia > Carnivora > Ailuridae > Ailurus > Ailurus styani. Next base: position 1,480,798 of record LNAC01000051.1, read on the forward strand.
AAAATTCCCCTTATGAATACTCCCTTCTTTCAGAAGAAGGAGAAACAAGATTTAAAGGCAAGTTTTATGATGTTGTCATAGGAGCTGGGTGGTTTTGTTTTGTTTTTAGAATTTGATTTCTTTATTTTGCTCTAGGCATTATTTGTTCCATTTAATCCTTCTGTTTCATTAGAAAGACTACAAGAATAATCTTGGATTGTCAGTGTTGAACTCTGATTGGAAATTATAATAGGTCCCAGAGGAATCAAGATATATGGTGTCTCTAAAGTTGTTGTTGTAAATGTATGTCAGTATTTCTCTTCCCAAAGTCATAACTTTTCACCATTGTAAAACCTTGTGTGTGTGTGCATATGTGTAAATAATGTAAGTGTCTCTACATAGATATCTCTATGCTCATCTCACCCACATTGTCTCATGATCGGTCTCAGCAGGGTCATTTATAAAAGAAAATACGAGTCAGACATTAAAATAAAAAGCTGGAAAGGAATAGTGTGTTTTATACAAAAGAGGAAAAATAAAGAAATGCTTTGCATGACACATGTTAAAGTGTCTTAATTTCTCCCATCTCATCAGAGTCCCCCAAACCTCATCCATCACTAGAGATGCACCCCAAGTAGCTGTCAATCCCTCTTTCCCAATGTCCTCTCCACCCACATATCTGCTGGCTCTCCTGTCTCTCTTCCTACTCCTCCCTCTTCATGGTGGGTTTTATTCCATTCTGATGTAGACATGCCAGGTAATTCAACCTAGCCTCTTTCTCTTTGACGCAACTCCCTCCACCAAGCAGGACAATAAAAGGCAAAGGAACCTGCTCATTAAATCCACATTCTAACACAAACAAAGTGCACAGGACAGGGTTTTGAGTAACCAAAAACTGCTATTTCAGTATATATTACATATAATTTTGCCTGTCATTAGCATCCCACAATTTTACACTAATTAGACATCCAGTATAAAATCCAATGAAGGAGGATTACACTTTCAAAATATCTTTTAGAGAAGAGATGGTGTGTGAGGACATCCTTCAGGTTAGCTACCATAAGACGATGTAATATAACATTTTCAGAGGGCACCACTATATTAAAGATTTCTAAAAGCGGATCTGGATGGTTTAGTTAATGTGGGAGAGATGGCCCCGGTACTTTCCCATCTGCAAAGATGGTCCTCATAACTAATTCTACTTCCTCTAGACCTGACTTTCCTGAACTGACTAGATTAGATGTATATATTTAAAATTCTCAAAGTCCTCACATAGGTTTTATGTAATTCCTTTTCTAATATTGGAATAAACTTCTGCCATTTTTTTTGTTTTAGCTGGTACCATCTTTCCTTCTTAACTATGCCTCATTTGTCTCTTCTATCTGTCATAAAATTCATTTTATTTGTTTCTGTCTCAGTGATCTTTGAACTATTATCCTTTCTCATAGATGAGGACAATGAAGCTCAAAAAAGTTAAGGGGCACATTGATGAATACACTCTAGAATAGTTGAGAAAAGTTACTAAGTTCCTTTTTTTATCTTTAAATTCAGTACCATGTTCATTATACCTCAGAATTGTATTCAAAAGGGCAAAACTAGGACATCAGCCAAGAGAATAGGCTGTGGCTAAATGGTCCACATAAAGAAAGAATAACAGTGGATGGAATGGGTATGGGAGGTAGGGAAGCTGAATAAAGAGACTTATCAAACCAACAAACCACATATATTGCATTTCTCCCTGCAGCTGAGACAGTCTTTGAGGTGTGGACTGCCTTTAACATAAAAGAAAAAAAAGGTTTACATAGCAGATTTATTTCTAATGCATCAAAAGCTGTGGTCTAAGGCCAGCAGGGTGGAGGGAGAGGGCCCATTTAATCCGATACCGCTGGTCTTGTCTGTGAAGCAGATATGTTCTCATGTTTCCTGCTTTGGGAACTGTGTCTAGTTGTATGGTAGGAATTTTGGAAACATATACATACATGTGCTATCAAATGATTTAAGTATCCTAAAATGTTTTTATACCCAATATTCTTTAAAATTTTATATATGCTTGTAGCTAGAAAATGTATTTCAAGAAACATTTGTCTCCATTCCAACCCGTTCCCCCAGTTCTCTGACATTACTTCTCCTTTTCTTCCATGGTGCTTTTTCATGAGATGGGATCCAAAGCCTTTTCCTTTATTGCTCTTGGCATCTGGAGGAAACTTCTTGCATTTCTCTGCATCATTGATGCTATCTCTTCTTCTTTTCATATAGTCCTTGAAAGTGTCTTCTCTGTTGCCTAAAGCTCTCTTAATTTTCTTCTCCCTTTGTGGTTATTTAACTGTGTAATTGTATTACTTAACTTTATAAATCATTTTGAAATTCTGTGTAAGTCACAGTGTGAATAAAATGCTCATTGAATTGGGTTTGTGAGTTCAATGGAAAGTTTTACTTAAGCAGAAGTTGGAATAAGTTGGGTTCTTTCCCTATCTTTAGTGTATTCAATTTAAACTAATATGACATAGGAAAGGAAAAATTGCTCCTACATTATCAACTTAAGCTTGTTTATTTTAAATATATAATTGATTATTCATCAAACATGCTAACTACCCTCCTCTTTATTTCAGTGAGTTCTTCTAAATATTACAATATATTTTAAGTTATTTTGGAAACAGCTTGTTATATTACATAAATAGGCAAGATAACATTAGTTTCTAATTATTGAGACATATATAATCCACAGTAATAACGATAAATATTTTTGTTGTTTATTTTGGTTTTACTTTTAGGGGAATCTATTATAGATACTACTGGCTGTCTAGACATTATCTGTTTCCTTTGGTTTCCTGATCAACAGAATGTGAATTTGCTTGAGGAGCAAGGTAGCCAGCTGCTCCCTGGGTTCTTTGGCAGTTAGGTGTGCCTAGGAACTGGTCTGGTCGATGAGATAGAACCAGAAATTGCTTGGAGAGGTGTTTGGAAAAACATTTTAAAGGAGGCAAAGTCAGTTGACTTTTGTCAGTTGCCATTTGCCCTTTGAGCTTACCCATTCCTAGTCTTTTTCATTCTTCCTATGGAAAAAGAAAACCAATGTTGAATTCAGCAATTATGCTGTGAACCTGAGGAAAACAGTACCACTCACTAAAAACAGTGGAGCTGAAATAGAAAACAAAACTAGGTCACTGGTGACGTTAGGGATCTGCCATTTCGACTTTGGACTACTTACCTGAAAACTTCTTAATAGATGAGAAAAAATAACCCCTACTCTTTTAAGCTAACGAAGTTAGGCTTCAGTTACATATATCTGCATGTAAAAATTAACTATTATAATATCGTGGTTGGGATGGGTTAAGGGCTCCTCTCTAGTTGGGCAACACTGGAGATAGATAATATCTTACCCAAGGAGGTTGCTCTGACCCTTCTTTGTGTTTCCATAGCCTCTCGGGTTTGGGTTGAATACTCTTACTATGGTTCAGTGGTACTGTTGTTTACCTCTGTCATGTCCTTTATTTTGCAAATTTATAGTTGTTCCTTTGACTTTCATCACTTTTTAGATCAGATTGCCTGGGAAACAAATACTGAGGCAAATTTTCTTGGAGGATGTTTATTGCCCTGTGTCGTCCTCTAATCTGACTTAGGGAGGACTAAAAGAAGAGGGAATTGGGAGTGAGAAGATCAATTTGTAATATCATTACAACAAGGATGCATACAGTCCCAGGAGGGCTCTCCTGCTGGGATAGTGCTTTGCAGTGGACGTTTTTTGAGACAAGAGGACTGGACTGTTGCATCCCTTTCCCCAGTACAACCAGTCTTTGCATGGGAGCTTTTCCCAAGAATGGAAATGAATTTTGGCAGGGAGGTGCTTTCTTTGGCTGAGGGCAATTCTCAGAGGGACTCTTAGCTGACAGCCATCAGCTTCCAACCCTTTAGCAGTTGAGGGAATGAGTCCTGAAGAGAGGATGTGGTAGGGATGGAGAGGCTCTGTTCAAACTCACCTTTAAGGAAGCACTTCCTGCTAGGGGAGTGGTAATGTCATCAATGAACAGTCCTCATTGATCAATCCCTTTAGGGATTACCTCAGCTGCAAAGAGCTGTCTTGGCCAAATTTTAGGGGCTCCACTCAGTGACTGATCAAGAGGGCATATTAAGGCCTGTCTGTTTTAACCCAAAGAATTAAGACTCTAATAGGATATTTCAGGTTTTGTGTTCCCCCATGGAATTGATGGAGGCTGTCCAAGCCTACCTCACAGCTTGCCTTCTACACTGGGTCAATCTTACTTTCCCTTTCTGCCTTCCACGAGCATTGATCCTAAAGACAGTCCTTAATGAACAACATCCCGCTCATTAAACTCAGTTTCAGAGTGTGCTCTCTGGAGAGCAAAACCTGCAAACTCAATCAACTTTCTAGCTGAGAATCATTTTTGTGCATCTCTTCCCAACCATTCTGGTGACCTCTTTTATTGGAAAAACTCACAAGACAAAAGTTAGTGGGAGGAACAGTAGCCTCATTGCTGCAACTGGTTTTAAGACTACAATTGATTCTTTTTTTTTTTAAAGATTTTATTTATTCATTTGACACAGAGAGAGAGATTACAAGTAGGCAGAGAGGCAGGCAGAGAGAGAGGAGAGAGGAGGAAGCAGGCTCCCTGCTGAGCAGAGAGCCTGATGTGGGCCTCGATCCCAGGACCCTGGGATCATGACCCGAGCCGAAGGCAGCGGCTTTAACCCACTGAGCCACCCAGGCGCCCAAGACTACAATTGATTCTTACCATCTTCCTTCTCTACTACCCATTCTAGGTTTTGCTTACCTAATGATCAATTCTGCTGATCTAGACAGCTTACCTGGTAGGCAATCCAGACCCATGAATGCTGACAAACTGGCTCTCCTTAAACAAATAAATACTCTGATGTTTAGCATTTGCCAATTTCTGTGATGTACATATTTTCATTGTAGCTAATTTCAAGCTACCAATGTTATATCACTGAACGTGGTGTTTCAAAGAGATGTACAAAAATGGTTCTTAGCTTGAAGGCCAGTATGAACTGACTCCAACATACCACCGATCTGAACCCTCATCCCTGGTTGGTCTGAATATCTGGTAACCATGCTTTTCTTTGGCCAGGCTGTTTCACTTCCCCAGTTACCGTCAACATTATGAAAACAAGTACCAAAAGTCATCTCAATAAACCAGAAAGGTGCAAACATATTCTCTTGCCCTCTCTGCGTAATAGTAGCCCCACTTTCTAAGGATGACCAGAGCTAGTTACCATTGCCGGATGGTGACTCCTTTCCTTGAGTGTTTCCTGACATAAGGAACCCAAACAGACTGGGTGGCAGGTGTAGGGAACTCTTGGAATTCTTACCTTGTTTCCTAGGGTAGGTGCTTTCCATTTGTTAATCAGGGTATCTTGACTGCAGAACCCAGAGTTGTGAGGAAAGGAAGCATATATAACCTATAAAATCACTGGAAGAGGAAAATAAGCACAGTCATTTCTATACCTGCCTCCTGGTACCTGAATCCATGTATTTTTCCTGTTGAAAATAGCACTACAAAAACATTACTCCGTTACTGATTTGATACTACTTCCTGGATGCTGGTGCCTCATTCTTAGAGTATCATCTCTAAACTAGTACCCCATTGCAGATTTAAGGGACCATTTTTGTGGTAGCTTCTGGGTGGTGTGGTATTGGATAGAAACAATAGATCCCATAGTCATGGATCTTCTGATATACCTTCCTTGCTCTGAAGTGAGTTCTTGGTCTGCTGCTGTGATAAGTGGACTTCCATATCAGTAGATCCAGTCACTCATAAACTCTTAGATAGTGACACTGTCTAAGAACTGGTCAGCAGGAAAGGCCTAATACCTGGAATATAGATCAATTCTAGTTAAGATGAATTGGCGTCCCTTGCAAGATGGAACAGGCCCAATGTAATCAACATGTCGCCAAACTGCCGTTTGATATTCTTTAGGAAGAATGCCAAACCATATCATATGCTCTGTGTTGGTCTCTCTTGCTGGCTGGTTAGACAATTAGTACTAGTAATAGCTAGATTGGCCCTGGTTTGTGGGTCGATGCACTTGGGCCAATATAGGACCTTCAATACTGCCAGGTTGGTCTTATTTGACTGATACCAGGTTAGATGATAACACAAGGCTAGATGATGTCAGTGAGTTGAGCCATTTTGTCTACTTGGTACTTCATTGCCTCTTGCATGATGGATGCTCTGTAGTGTTCATTAACATGCAATGATTATTATACTTTTTTTTTTACTTCCAAAGATCCTCTCCCCTAGAAGTCTTATCCTCAGTTTTGTAAACTTACTCCTCCTACACATTTTCTGCCATCAACCTAGCCATTTTCTATTGTTCAGGATATATAAATAAACAGGCATACATATCTCCCTTACACCACTTTTATTTACATAAAAAAAGGATAAGCAGGTGTACTGTCTGAACTTCTGTCCATTAGGTGGAGTTATCTCACTCATGTTTTCATAAAGACCCAGTGAGACTATGTAGCAGCAGTATATAATAGATTTTAGTCATAATCATGTACTAAGCCAATCCACTTATGAACCAAATTTGGTCATGTTTGTTCTGTATCAGCAGGTAATCAAAATCTCCCCTTCCCACATATGACTATGGCTCTGATTTAATGAAAAGGCTTCAATAAAGAAGAAATGGGTGATATAGGGGATTAGATCATTTACTTGTGTACTTCTGCTGTACCATTTCCATCATATAGTGGATTGCTATTGAACTCGTTATGGGTTCATGTGTCTGACTCAACCTAACTCTTAGATGAGCAGTTCTGGACACATAGTTAACTGTCATCTCATGGTCATGTGTTTTATATCAGGGCCCAGTAGCAGACCATTTGTTCCATATGGCGTGGCTTTGATCCAGAACCCCAGGAGTCTGGGTTGTGATTTTTCTACTTGTTTGCTATAAACTCTGCACAGCATTTTTCTCATCACTAATACTCCTACACCAGAGGATCTACAGCAGCAGGGCTGCTTGCACTGTACCCTGATCCTGCTGCAGAACTTTTTTTTCTTGGTCTGGTCTGCCAGTCAGTCCAAGCTGGCAGCCTTTTGTGCCACTTGGAAATTGGGCTAGAGCAACATTCCCAAGTTAGGATATACTGCCTACAAAACCTAAATAGGCCTGTTATTTCTTTATGCTTTTTTCCTAGTAATGGAAGGTATAAGGGACAATAATTTGTCCTTTCTTTTTGCCTGTCATACACAGAAGTACCAGATTTCTAAAGGTTATGCTTTTATCCTTCAATCAGTGGATCTTGGATCTGGAAATTAGGTTAGTATCAGAAACTAGGGAAAGGTTTGTGGCTTTTTGGGAAGATAACAACGCTTAACCTCCTGATTATCTACTTGATTGCCCATTTATCACAACCATGGGGCATGGTGTTCTATTATTTATCTTCACAACTTTCTGGGATCCAAGTTCCCATGGTACAGGTTCACAGAGTTCAAGGTATTCTAGATCTCCAGTGCTTTGAATTCATCATCTCACATATACTCAATTCTGAATTTTAGGGTTCCAGGGCACCTGGGTGGCTCAGTCAGTTAAGCTTTTGACTCTTGATCTCAGCTCTTGATTTCAGAGTTATGAGTTCAAGCCCTGTGTTGGGCTTCATGCTGGACATGGAGTCTACTTCAAATTTTTAATTAATTAATTAATTTCAAGGTCCTAATCCTTCCCTGCCCAAGACCATGATCTTAGCATAGCACACTTCAACTTTCCCTGAAACTCTGAAACTCTTGTAAGTATGTCCCAAGCCTGACCCTCAGATTTTTTGCAGAAGATAAGAATTTCATTATGTCGCCAAAGAGCAACTCTAATCTTCACACTTTATTGGTGATTCAGTAACCTAAACTTTTCAGCCTTTCTCTCCCATGTCACTCAAAAGGAGTTACTAGATTCCTCTTACCCGTATGGTTAATATTTTGTGTATCCCCTTAAAAGCTTGAGATATTGTACTTGCCAGTACATTGTCTTCTACCAGTGTCCTATACTAGCTTACCACTCATGAAAATCCTGACAGTTGCACTCCTACAAATCCCAAGAGCAATTAGTGCTCCACTTACTAGTGATAGCATTTCATTGCCCTACAGCTGACTCCAAAACCCTATTCTGTCAGATCTGACATCCTCCTGATATAGATTCTTTTAGTTTGTGTTTTCCACAAAATAGACTCTGAAATGGAGATTTTTGTGCAGGAAGTTTATCAGAGGAGCTCTAGGAAGCAATACTAATTAGGGAATGAGGGATATAGGTTTTGGCAGAAGACGGAGTCACAGCGCAAATCAGTTACAACACAAGCTTCAGCCAAATGCCCAGTCAGCTCTGGACATCCTGGGGTGGTACTTCACAGTTATTTGCCTTGAGGCAAGGGAGCCAGGATTTTGTTCACTCATAACAACTGGTCACTGGATGTGACTGCCTCTGGAGAAGGGGTATGATCTTATATCAAACAGGTGTCTTCAGCTAAGGGAAATTCTCAAAGGGACCCAGGTAAGAGTCATCAGCCCTCCCATTAACTAAGAAAATGAGTGCCTTGTGTATAACAGATATAGGCATAGCATTAATCACACTCTGTCTGGACTCTGAGCTTCATACATCAGTGAATATGAGCCTAAGAGCCTAAGATGATGCCTGACATTTAGTAAGAGATTAGTGACTTCCTGCTTAATGAATATAATATTAGCATTTATTAACTGACTAGTACACTTGCTTATAAATTAAATATTTGAAATAATTATCATTTTTATTTAAATAGAAGATAATGTGAAGAGCTCTTCTTTAAGTTTGAGTTTATTGATACCAAACCTATTCACTCATTCATTATTCATTATCTCAGCACATACTTGTGGAGTACTTTAACATGAATAACATATTAAGTCAAATGATTTCTTTTAATGGAACATTTATTTTGGCCTTCTCATTTTGTTAAAAACAGCTAGATCCTCTCTTCTTCTTTTTATAGCCTTGTTTGAAAAGGCAGCATAGAAATGGATGTTGTTTCATGTCCTTTAAGTCTCCACCAGCCATTATAATGATAATCTCCTCTGCTTTTAAATGACTAACATTTGTTGTATGGGGGAAAATAATAATTCTTGTAGCCACTCCTATTACACCTGTGTGTTTAGAGCCTTCATTCTATTTGAAGTTGAATACAGACTAGAGATAGGAACAACAGCAATTTAAAATAGACAGTCCTCTAAATTAAGACCTTTCAATTGTAATTCCTCAGCTGTGGAATGCGCTGGTATAAGTGTATAAGCAACGTGTTTCTTCCTAGAAAGAAACTCCATTTCATAATTCTTTTCTACAAGTTACAGCCAAACTAATGCAATAGTGGATACTTGTTCACTTGTATCTGCTGAAGAGATGAGTGGCACATCATTGTCTTAATTAACAGTTGGCTAGAATTACATGATGAGCTTCATCAATCCCCTTAGTATTTCTCATTGGTTTATCGCTCAGTCTCCCTAGATTGAAAGATATGCCATGCAGCTACTCAAATATAGAATTGTTTAAAATAGGTCTTTTCACCACTATAATAGACTATTGCTTCAGTAAACTGCCTACTAACTCCCGAAAATAGGTAGGCTTTTTTAAGCAAATTCAGTTAAAAATAAGCAAAACTATGACCATCTCAACACATCTCTTTCACCAAATTTCCCTATCCTTCCCAAACATGTTAAAAGAATTGCCACGTTGACCCATTACAAATACCCAATCAAATCAAAGACATATATATTTGCCAATACAATAGAAAGCAAAATGGATATTCCTTTGACCAACATGTCTATGTTTATGTTGACAAAACTATTTGAGGAAGCATGTGTTCCAAGAGTAGGAAGTATTCAGGTCTACAGGATACTCCATTTATGAGATAATAACCTATGAATTTATTATAAATGATTAATTTTCAAAAGTATTTTTCTTACATTTCAGTCTCCTGCACTATTTCTTTCCACTTCTTACCTATAAACTTACCCTGGAGTTGTCATTTTTCATTCCTTCAGTAATATAAATAATCACTATGATTCTGGAAATCTGCATAACTTCAGATATTGCAATATGAAAACTCTATGTTGTTAACACAGATAATGCTGCTTTGGAGAAGACAAGAGTGCTGTTTTGCCTAAATTAAAAACAGAGGGAACTATAAAAAATTTAAAAAGAGTCTAACCCATTTATATGTGATGTCCCAGGTTTAGCTGTCCCATTTTTATTATTCTTTTTACTGAAAATTACAAATAATAGAGTTATACTGTGGGTATATTGGTATCCATAAAAATTATTGGTCTTCGTCAATAAATTTCCAACATTTGTGTGCATAGGAACCCCCTAGGTTTCTTGTTAAAATGTGAATTTTCATTCAAAAAGTCTGGGACAGGTCCTGAGAATCTGCATTTTTAACAAATTTCCAGATGATGTCACTGTGGCTGATCTATGCAACATGCTTTGGTAACAAAAGTGTGATTGACATGTTTTCCCACTGAAAAATTATAATTATAGAACTATAAACTAACTATATCACTATAGAACTAACTTGTCTATGGGAAATTCAATCACTGATAAAACATCACTCATTCCTAGTAAAGAAAAAAAACTAGGAAAATTGCCTTGGAAGACTGGATACAAAATACGTTTAAGTAAATGTATAAATTGAAAGGAAAATATGAGGGACAATAACTTCAAGGGAAAATAAAAGTTCAAAATTAGCAAAAATTCTAGCGAGTTTCTTTCATGCATACTCTATTTTGAAACTGATTTCAGTCTTGGAAATGGCACGTGTGGACATCTTTATTGGTATCATCTTGACATTCTTTCTGAGATGTTTAGTGAGAGTGAGAAGTGTATCATTGAAATAGTGGGGTGTTAAATAGGAGGACTTGGAGCAAAGCTTTCTGTTTTGAGTTTAAAAGAAAGAGAGATTTAATATTTGGACAAAGCTAAGTGAAATTGTTATTCAAACATTGCTACAAATACACTTATCCCTGGAGAAATCATTTCATTTTTATGTCTGTCATTTTCTAATCAAAAGTATGGAAATCTTATATTAGATAGTCTCAAAAATCCTTTCCAACTTTAATAGTCAATGATGTTATTTATGATTCTGGTCTATATTCATGGAGCCAGTTAATAACCGACTTCCTGAATTCTCACAAAATGTGTTTCTTAGCTGTATAGATTGATGCCAGTCAATGCCAGCGTATGGCAAAACATCAGATTCCTCTCTTTCCAGTCTCTTCAAACTCTGAAGCTACATTTCAGCTCTCCAATAAATAACGAGTTCTCTATCCCTCTTTTGCCCTCCAACATCACCCACTAAATGAATCCCAAATTGCTTGTTCTGACATGCTCAGGTAAATGTTAATACTTAAGGTCAACCTTAATTCGAACTTCTCAATTTCCCTTCTAAACTGCTGGAGAGACAGACCATCTATTAAGGTTTCTTAGAATGAAACAATCAGGATAATGAATATTTTGGGTTTGAAAAAAATGCAACAAAGATAGTAATAATAATAACCTAGCATAAATTTAAAAAGTACAGATAAATTTGGAAATTCTTGAACTCCATCACAAGCTAGTGAATTAAGGAACCTTACAAAATGATGATTCAATTCACACACACACACACACACACACACACACACACACACACACACACAGTATTTTCTGCTTAATGCTTTAAAAACACAAAATTTATGTATTTAAATATAATTGAATCTTAAAAGATTGGCTTATACCCGAAGTTTCAGAGTGACATCATAATATAAAGTAAAGCAACATTTGTATAATTAAAGAGAAACTGTCTTCCTGTGAGGTATAGATAAGTAAGGGGAAGTCTGGAATTAATGGAAGATACAAACAAGCGAATATATTGAAGCTCAGCAGCTAAGGATTAAATGAGAAAGCATGGTGACACTTGCTATTATAGTATACTAACAATCGGCTTTCAAATAGGTTGATCAATGAATTAAATTTTTACTGTAATTTTAATTTTTAAAGTGACTGAGAATAAAACTAATACTGAATGCACTGTGATAAGATGATTATAATAGGTTATAAATCCTCCCCAAGATATCATATAAGTTTACATCTGTTAAAATTAATGTTGATACACTGATACATATTTCTATGCTCGTTTTAAGTTTTCTTGCTTATAATTTATAAACTTTTACATCCCAGAAGGGATTGGGTTGTCTTTTAAAACATATTCAGGTATTTAAACATAAAGGTAAAACCTAAAAATGTAAGCCATGTAAAGGAAGGGATGATTTATAATAACAATGAAATGTCTGTCAATGGTGGAATAAATAAAGAAAATGTGATACACACACACACACGTAAATACTATTCCTTTTTTTTTTAAGTAAATCCTATCATTTGCAACAACATAGATGAACTGGAAGGGCATTATGCTAAATGAAATAAACCAAACAGAGAAAGACAAATACTGCATGATATCACTTACATATGGAATTTAAAAAAAGTCAAACTTACAGAAACAAAGAGTAGAAAACTGGGGTTGCTAGGGACTGGGCGGTAAAGAAAATAGGGAGAGGTTGGGGAAAGGGCACAAACTTTCAGTGGTAAGATGAATAAGGTCTGAGGATCTAATGTTTAATATGGTAATTAAAGTTGATAACACTGTATGGTACCATTGAAATTTTCTGAGAGCAGAACATGAATGTTCTGACCAAAAACAAACAAATAAACAAATACGCAAGGTAATGGATATATTAATAGACGTAATGGGGAAAATTCTTTCACAATGTATATGTATATCAAATCATCCCATTGTACACTCTAAATATCTTACAATTTTATATGTAAATTATACCTCAATAAAGCTGGAAAACTCTGAAAAAGTGTATCCAAAATAAATATACAACCAAGAGGTTATTTTTAAATTGGTGATGATTGAAGGGTAATACAGAAGGATTAAAGGCATTAGTTACACAAAAGATAAAGAATAAACAGACCTTGTTTAAAGTGTAGTATAAAACTGTCTTGTTAGGGGTGCCTGCGTGGCTCAGTGGGTTGAGTGCCTGCTTTCAACTCAGGTCACAATCCCAGGACCCTGGGATCGATCCCCTTATTGGACTCTCTGCTCAGTGAGGAGCCTGCTTCCCCTTCTCCCTCTCTTGCTCCCCCTGCTTGTGCTCTCTCTCAAATCAATAAAATCTTTAAAACAAACAAACAAACAAACAAAACAAAAAAAACAAAAAAAAAACCCATCTTGTTAGAGAATAAAAATATCTTTAGTTCATTAAAAGAATAAAAGAGATGATATTAAACAGTGATTTAAAAATGAAATATTTATGCAATCATTTTAACCTCAAGGTTTTCTGGCAATGAATACACAAGTAAGACCAGATAGGTTGCAAACACTTCTCTGAGCACCGAAAGCATACATATACTTCAGGAGAAATAAAACATTTATGAACAAATAAAATAGCAAAAATTTATTACATATTTTTCTCTATAATAGTTATTGAGTAACATAGAGAAAGTTCTGAACAAGCTAGAAAATGTCTTTCTTGCAGCTGTTTTTTATATCTTTCCTTAATAAATGCAAAAACAGTGGTAAAAATTTAAATTTCATTTCTGGAAATGTGGCAGTATAGGAAGCACCAGAAATCTATCTCCCCACCAATGCAAAACTTATATTGGAAGAATCTGTCTGATGTAACTATTTTGGAATTCAGGAGCCTATTAAAAGTTTGCAACTCCCAGAAAAAGGCATGAAATGCTAAATTGTGGATAATATTAGACAGTTTCAGCTCTTAGCACAGTGGTAGCTATCTCTGCATTTTCCAATCATTAGCCCCTTGGAAGGCAACTATGCATGTGCTTCTACAGCTTATACACAGCTTATGGAGCCAGAGTGGGCAGAAAGAGTCCTGTCCTCCAAATATCAGGTATCTATCTTCTGATCACTGATTGCTGCTTCTGATCACAGATACAGACAATGAGTCAGCAACTATTGTTGTCCCACCTCTGCCATTGTTGAAAGTGCCTTTCTCTTGGACTGAAGTGACTTCATTTGAGAAGAATTTCCCCTGCATATATGGGGGAAATTAGAAAGACATTGCTCATACCTAGGGGAAGTTACAGGCTCGTGAAAGAACTGAGAAGACCTCAAGTTTATACCTCAGGCACAGAGGTAATATACAACAATTAAAAACAACAAAAACAGCAAACCATGAGGAAGGGGAGAATCTAATGTCCAGATTTACCCCATTATTATTCCAAATATTCAGTTTTCAACAAAAAAAAATCACAAGGAATACAAGGAAATAGGAAAACAAGACTCATTCAGAGAAAGAAAAATAAAACCAGAGAAAGACAGCATATGAAAAGGAAACCATAGACCAATATACTTAATGAAAATTTTTGCAAAAATCCTCACAAAATGCTAGCTAACCAAATTCAGAAGCATATTAGGAGTTACATTCCAGGGCCAAGTAGCATCTATTCCTGGAATGCAAGGATGGTTCAACATATCCAAATCAATCAGTACAATACATCACATCAACAGAATGTGGGGAGGAGCCACATGATCAATCTGTTTCATACAGAAAAAAAGTATTTGATAAAGTTCAACACCATTTCATGATTAAAAACACTCAACAAACAAGGAAAAGGTGGCAACTACCTCAAAACTATAATATGAAAAACCCACAGCATACCATACTCAATTATAAAAGTCTGAAAGTTTAAAGATGCCTTTAAAAATCTACTTCTATTAACATAGTATTGGAAGTTCTGGTAAGAGCAATCAGACAAAGAAAAGAAATAAGTGCATCCAGATTGGAAAGGAAGAAGTAAATTACCTGTGAACATAGATGATATGATTTTACATGTTAGAAACCCTACCATGTCCAAAAAAAATCTGTGAGAACAAATAAATGAGTTCAGTGAAGTGGCGGACACAAAACCAACACACAAATATTAGTTGTCCTTATATATGGTAACAATGAACAATTTGAAAAGAAAATTAAGAAAACAAGAGCATTAAAAAAGATTTTAAAACTTAGGAATTAACTTAACCAAGATGTGAAAGACTTGTACAACAAAAAATACAGAACATTTCTAAAGAACTTAAAAGAAACAAAAGTAAATGGAAAGACATTCCATGTTCACTGACTGGAAGACTTTTATATTGCTAAGATGCCAATATTACCCAAAATGATCAACAGATCCAATGCGATTTCTGTCAAAATCTCAATAACATTTTTTTTCAGAAATAGAAAAACCCATCCTCAAATTCACATGGAATCTCATGTGATCCTGAATAGACAAAATAATCCTGAAAAATAAGAACAAAGCTAAAGGACACACACTTCTTGATTTCAAAACTTACTAGAAAGCTACAGTAATAAAAACAGTATGTTTTGCATAAAGACAGATATATAGACCGATGTAATAGGAGAGAGTCCAGAGATAAACCTTCAGATCTATGATCAAATGGTTTTGACAAGAGTGCAAAGACCATGTAGGACAAAGGACAGTGTTTTCAACCAATGGTGCTGGGGAAAATAGAGAAACTGGACTTCATGAAAAATTTTTAAGTTTTGTGCATCAAATGACACTATTGACAGAATAGGCATTCCACAGAATGGGAGAAAATATTTGCAAATCATCTATCTGACAAGAGATTAATATCCAAAATACACGGAGAACTCCTAAAACCAACAATAGGATAAACAAACCACTTGATTAAAAAAATGAGGAAAGAATTTAATAGATATTTCTCTAAAGAAGATACAAAAATGATCAATAAAGTCACATGAAAAGCTGTTGAACATCACTAATCATTGGGGAGGTACAAATAAAAACTACAATGAAGTATCACTTTGTATCTATTAGGATAGCTAGTATGAAAAACAACAACAGAAAATAATGAGTGTTGATAAAGATGTGGAAAAATTGGAACCCTTGTGCACTGTTGGTAGAGATGTAAAATGGGGAGCTGTTATGGAAAACATTACAGTGGTTTCTGAAAAAAATAAAAATAAAATTACTATGTAATCCAGCAAGTCCACTTCTGGCCTTATACTCGAAAGCATTGAAGGGTCTCTAAGAGATACTGTGTATCCATATTCATAGCAGCATTATTTATCTATACTTGACTCTTGGTTGACATCCAAGGTGATGGCAAGCCCTGTGGAGAGTCCCTGAGACTTGTCTAAACACCAAAGATCTCCCCAAACCTTTCTGATTTCTCCAGTACTTTATTGTAATAATATTGGAAAACATTTGTATGTTCTCTGGTCCCTTTGGGATAGAATGTGGAAGAGAGATGATGGCTTGGCAGTTTCTCCACTGAATGAGCCAGTGTGTTTAGAACCAGCTCTAGCAAAGAGAGAAAGAACATACCAGAAGTGACTGAGTTTTAAACCTGAGTGAGATAACTGATAACTCATTGACTTCAGAGAGTTTTCTATAAGCATCTAGATTAAGGTTTCTGTTTCAGACAGAATGGAGGCTCAGAATAGACATTTTAGTTAGTTGTTAAAAAAATAAGGGAAATTTCAATATGTTCACATCTGTGGTCTAGTAAATATGTGCCCATGACAGGGACTTAAAGGGCAATGAGAAACTGCAAAGGTAAAGGTAATTTCCTTGCTTGTTACTTACTGAATTTGTTTGATATCCTTTGGTATTAATTCAAAAAGCAGACCTAATAGAAATGTGCTTTATCATCAGGAGATTTCAGTCTGAGGATAAATTATACTTGTTCTATCCAGTTGGATTTGCACCACTGTGTTCATGCCAGAAAAGGGATAGCACTATATCTGATGCTGTGGCATGCTGCCTTCTACTTTCTCACAGAATGCAGTCAGACATTTGTTAGACACAATGTTGTAGTTGGAGACATTGAGGCATAAAGCTACCGAGGACCCTCTCTTGAAACCTACACATATAACCCAAAAGCCACTACAACTAACCGAAAGATTTATCCTGTCAAGCTCTGCTTTCATTTAATCATTCTCTGGTTAAAAAATGTTTCTGGTTACTATCAGGCTAATATCGGACTTCTAGTGAGAGTGTCCACAGATTTGTAGAAAAACACTCTAGTCTTATATTCAAAAAATAGGGCAAGTCTTAGGCATCATATTAGCATTAAAAGAAACAAACAAACAAACAAACAAACAAACAAAACCTTATTTTTGGTAACTCTCCACTTCCACCTCAGCCTACCAAGGAAGAAATATTCTTATTTTGAATGGTTTTTCAAATCGTTGGGAGGAGTTACCAGCTTGGTCTCTCTAGGTTGAGGAAAATTTGCCAATTGAATTCTCAGCCACATAACTGTCTTCAAGATGTCTGAATGTTTAATATGTTTTGTTTTCCATAAAGAAATCAACTTTTTTTGAGAATATTTTAATCTACACTACTGAATGATAATCATGTAGATTTTACTGAACAATAAACTGAGTTTGGTTATAAGTCACATACTACAAATAACACTAAGAATTGGGTGACTCTCAGTTTTTCATCCCTCTGCCATGAGATGAAATTTTTAATCTGATGGGCTGAGAGGATTATCTCAGTCATCATGGTAGCTGTATTCCCTTCTTTCCCTGATCATTTGTAGTTCCTGAAGTTAATGGCTTTCTATCTATCCACGTTCTTATTGATTACAGAAATGTGAGATTTTGCTCTACAGCTGCTCAAAATGCATACTTCAGTAGAGTTGTATTTGTATGATTCTAATTATTATTGTTGCTACTTGTTAGGTACTAATTTTTCATCATTGGAGATTTGCTTTCTTTTAGTGCTTTTTCTTTTTTTTTCTTTTTTTTTAAAGATTTTATTTATTTATTTGACAGAGAGAGAGAGATCACAAGTAGGCAGAGAGGCAGGCAGAGAGAGAGGAGGAAGCAGGCTCCCGCTAAGCAGGGAGCCCTATGCGGGTCTCAATCCCAGGATCCTGAGATCATGACCTGAGCTGAAGGCAGAGGCTTTAACCCACTGAGCCACCCAGGCGCCCTCTTTTAGTGCTTTTTCATAGAAATGCTTGTAATAGAAGCTTTTGGCCTTAGGAAGGCAGGTTTCAGTTCTGTTTTCTTGTGGCTCCTTGAGGTCAGTCTGCCGGACTCCAGCTGTGGTTCTAAACCTCGGTGATGCTCAATGCTACCCACTGGGATGCTCCAGCTGAAACTTAGAAATCATTCCAGGATGCTTTCTTCTCCCTCTCTTCCATCCTATTATTTTTGAGTTTTATTGATTCAATTTCATAAATATTTCCTATATCTGTCTGGGTTTTTTTCTATCTTCAGCCTTAATTTAAGTTCTCATCAATGCTCAGTTAGAATTTTGTAATATTATTTTGACTTCATTCAGAGTGTCACCAGAGTGACCTTTCCAACAAGTAAATCTAATAGTGTTACTCCCCTGCTCTGAATAATTTGTGGTTCCCCATTGCCTCTTTGTTTATATTATGTCCCTCTTGCTTTTTATACTCCAGCCATATTAAATTCCTTGTTGGCTCCATGCTCTCTCATACCTTCTTGACTTTGCATGATGTTTTCATTGCATGAAATTCACAACTCAAATATACCAAATTCCTACATATGATTTAGATCTTAGCTCAATTTACCTCTTCTGAGAAGTCTTCTCCAACTCCTCCAGGCAAACTAAGTTGCTTCTTTTCCTATGCTACTATTTCTATTCCCATCAAAGCAGTCATTATATTTATTATAGGTTTGTTTCCTTTCTGACACTCTAGCAACATCCTAAATTTACACTGACAATTGGCAAGATTAAGTAATTTGCCCAAGGCTACCTAGCTTGGTAGAAATAGAGCAAAAATTGGAATCCAGATGGTCTGACTTGAAAAATCAGGAGTTTAGCCCACTATTTATGCCAACTACTGTCATCCACTATAGAAATGATTGGTTCCTAAATACCACATGATCTGCTCTGTCAGACAGGTAGGCTGAAGCTTTGTTGTACTTTGTCAATAGGAAATGAGATTTCAGATTGAAACAATCTATTTCAAGGATTTCCCTGAGTTTTCTTTAATATCTGATCTTTCTGACCAAAGCATGTCAGGCTTTTTCTGTTTGACCATTGGATGTCCTCTATATTCAGGCTATATTATGGCTTCAAACTCTTCCCTCTCTCAAACATCTCTCTAACTCTCCAGATCTCAAAATTATTCTGATCCTCATTTCCATCAGTCTTACTCAAACCGCACTACCAGCTAATGGTGAAAATAATTTAGTGAACCTAAAGTGTCAGTTAAGTACGATTTGCATTATAATAGGAAATTCTTAAAAATAAAATCCTTTAAGATCCAGAAGCATGGGTCTCTTGTGAAATAACAGGTGGTAGGTAAAAAACAAACAAACAAATGAACAAACAAACAAAAAACTACTATCCAGAACTTGTTTCAAATCATGATGATAAGATTAGATAAATTTCTCCCTGAATGAAGCTGTCCTGCTTGGAAGTTGCCTTTTAACCCTGAAAAACTTACTAGCAGGGTATGGCAATGAAACATTAAACTTTCTTCCAATATTTTATTCCTCCTAAAAATAGCTCATAAGTATATGCATAGCTCTTCTAGTGAGTTTCTTCTACTTCGGAGGCAGGAAGAAACATCAAGACTGCTGATCCAAACTACCTCAAAATTCACTTTACTTCTCTGTAATTCATATCACTTCATTTCATTTCATTGTTTAAAAATTCTCTGCTATGATCTCAACCTCCATTAAATTCACAGAATTAACGAAAAATTAATCATGGGCTGCCTTCTTACATTTCTTGTAAAGTTCAGTACCATATGTAATCTGGTATTTGTTTGTAAACCCCAATTTTAAAACAATGTTCTATTAACCTTTTGATTGACAGGAGAGAATCACTTCATTTGCCCACTAAACAGATTTAAGATAGTAAAAGAAAGAGAATAAAAATTCCCTTTTTGCAACTTTCAGAAATCTAGTACAATAAAGAGGGACATTGCACAACTTCTCCCCACACCATGAAGCACAGGTAAGAACTTGCCAACAAAATTTAAACATTCTGGGGGACCTGGGTGGTTTAGTCCTTTAAGCGTCTCCCTTTGGCTCAGGTCATTATCCCAGGTTCCTGGGATCAAGTCCCACATCAGTCTCCCTGCTCAGCAGGAAGTCTGCTTCTCCCTTCCTCTCTGCCCCTCTTCCTGACCCTGCTCATGCTCTCTCTCTCTAATAAATAAATAAAATCTTTTAAAAATTTTAAACATTCTGGACCTACGAAAAAATTCGTTTTTCATCATGGTTTATGAGAATACCATTCAAAGTCAACACTAATGACATTCTAATAATTTCACTTAGGAATATGTAAAATAGAATGGGTAAACAGTTTTTAAGATGTAAATTAAAAAATAAGTGTAAGTCTTTGCTGGCAGGTCACTTGGAGCTTAGGGGCATTGTATTGTTTGATTTTAGGTCATTTGGAGCTGAGAACATGTAGATGAGTGGGACAAGATGCAGAGAGAGAACAAAAGTGCAATTAGTAAAGCGAGCTTCTTCCCCTCTTGGCCACTTGAAATTGGTTGAAAATTTCTGGGTAATCTTTGCTATCACCATTAAGTTGAAACAATAACCTCCCTCTGGGAGACCAGAGTATGAAGCCAAAGTGGCCATTATTTCATGATGCATAATCGAGGAAAGAGGAGATGTCACGACAGAAAAGAATGACATTTCCCTTCAAGTGGATGGCAGGATTGAGAAATCAGACTGCCACTGAGAGACTAGTGTTAATGCCATCAGGAGACTACATACAACCACTTATTTTTACTCAAGTGCATTCCAAGGGTTTATATCTTTTTACAATTGTGCTTTTTCTTCTCTCGAGGATGAGATTTTCCTGCCATCTTCTTTAATTAATCCTCTTATAATCATCCTTCAAAACTTGATTAAAAGCCACATCTGAAAGGATTTCTACTAAATGTTATTTCCTATTGCATTGTGCATGTTGTTTTCTTTACATAATATGAAGTAGGTTATTTGAGGGTTATGACTGTTTTTTTCATCTTTGTATCTGATGAATGTGTTCTATGAATGTTTATCTAATGAATACATTCTAAGTGATTGAACATATTTTTGGTTCACTGAAAATTAGTTTTATCATTTCTAACAAAATGTTCAAGTTACCTGTGTGTGACTTTGACCTAAGTAATCTGAACAAGTTCTCTTGAAATAAATATTCTATATATATTTAAATGCTACTTTAATATAGCATGTCTTATTTCTCCTTTCTTTATTTTGGTTTTAAATTTTTTTTCTATCTTCTTTGTTTTGTTTAAACGTATTAACAAAGGACCTGCTCAAGTCAAACAGCTTTTCAAAACCGCTTTATACAGTATTTCTAGGTGCTTATTTTTTTGTTCAACTTTGGATCATTTCAGAAGCTAAAGTATTGTAGAACGCGTCTTTATTGAATAGGAAGGAAGTGCGGAATTTTTGTGTTTTTGCTGTTGTTGCTGTTAGTGTCAGTTAACACAGTTTCTGACCTTCTAAAAGCTTATTTTTGTTTTGCAATATACAAGCATACTGTTTAAGTTTAACCATGACTCCTCCTATGTATGTAAGTAAAACAATCTATTCTGTTCAGTAAAACCTTTCCTAAAATTTACTTTATGTTGGGCTGTTGTAAAACACTGTTATTGAAGTTTCTAATGAGATAAAGTGACAGAGATACAAAGAGATACAAAGAGCTTAAAGACAACAGTAATACATACATAAACTTTTTTCTCAACATCTCTATTTCTTCTTGGATATTGGTAACTAGTGGGTGAGAAACTCAAATCTTAAGTTTGGTAGTTAGACACCGCAAAAGAAGGTGTTCACTTGTTTATGAACTTAATGGTCTGAAATGGTTTTAGGTCCACAAAGTTTCAATAAACATAGACTAATTAAAACTGGACCAATTACCTCATTTAGCCGATATTAGGGCATTTAATATACGCCGAGCTTGATAATGTCATATAATCATTGACTACTGCCAGGTATTAGTCCAATATGTTAGCCCCTCTAAAAGACTCCCCATCTAAACCTTGTCTGAAGAACTGACCTTTACAATAATGGCAGCATCCATTTCCAAAGAGTGGGATGCTCTGTGTGATCATGGATTTTTTCGTTTGAGAGATTGTTTTAGGTCCTTTGATTGCTCAGTTGGTTCAATGAAGCATGTGGAGGTAAGGTTACATACTAGAGGTTCTGACACGGCTGGTGTGACTTTCATTAAGGTCTAATTCATAAAAGTTAAATGTGTCCTATAGAGGTAGAGATCGTGCTCTTATTAGTCAACATATTATTTTAGCATTTAGCATAATATGTGAAAAAATCAAAACAAGGATGGAAAAAATATCATTTTAATGCATTTCATTTGTTTAATTCATATATCCTTAAGCAAAGAAAAGTTTTAAATATTCCCTTGTCTAATTTAATGATTGGAACAATTTCATAAGTTCGGTTTTATTATTCTTATATAAGAGATAGTCACAGGGGCGCCTGGGTGGCTCAGTGGGTTAAGCCTCTGCCTTTGGCTCAGGTCATGATCTCAGGGTCCTGGGATAGAGCCCCGCATCGGGCTCTCTGCTCGGTGGAATGCCTGCGTCCCCCTCTCTCTCTGCTTGCCTCTCTGCGTACTTGCGATCTCTCTCTCTCTCTCTCTCTCTCTCTCTGTCAAATAAATAAAATCTAAAAAAAAAAAAAAGAGAGAGAGAGATAGTCACAATAGATTTGAAGAGATTGGGCAATTTTCTACAATTATATAGAAAGTAACAGATAAAGATTTTGAACCCAGATCTGGGTGACTTCAAAAGCCAAGCTATTACGCTAATTTACTACCGTACTTCCTTCAGTGTAAACTCTGGAAGTTGTTTAGCCAATGGCAATGAACTTTCCCTTTTCTCTTTGTTTTTTACTGTCCCTTCCCTTTTTTAATTCAACTTCATGTATTTTTTTTAATTCAGATTAATTGACATTATAACATTATATTAGTTTCAGGTCTATGATGTAATGATTCAATATTTGTATACATTGTGAAATAATCGCCATAAAGAGTCTGGTTAACGACCATCACCACACATAGTTACAATTTTTCTCTTGTGATGAGAACTTTTAGATCTACTCTTAGCAACTTCAAATATACAATATACATGTTGTTGCAAAGGACTTTGTTTTGTTTATTTTAACAGCTGTCCAGGATTCCAATATAGAGTATATGTTTTAACCACAGTTTAAAAAAAAAAAAGAAAAAGAATATACCACAGTTTACTTTCTGAGTCTCATGTTGATGAATGTTTGGAGTATTTACATTTTGTTTTGTTAAGAAAAATTAATGGTTCAGTGAATAATTTAGTGCACATTTTTTGTATGCTGTTGAGAGTTTCATAAGGAACTCTCCTATACCTTCATGTGAAACTTCTGGTCTTTTATATGTACACTTACTAATATTACCATATTACTCCTGAAAGGGGTTGGAGCAATTTATACTCCAAATAGTGGTGCTTCAAAGTTCACACTTTTCTATCTTTTGTCAGTATCTGAAGCTTTCAGATATTATTTATTTTGCCAATCTGATTGGTGCTTAAAAGTATTTTCTGGCTGTTTTAATTTATATTTCCTTAAGGAAGGTTGAGCATACTTTCAAATGTTTATTGGTCATTAGAATTTCCTTTCCTTTGAATTACAAATTTGTCCATTTTTTCGATTCATTTATTGTTTAGACATTTAAATTGTATTTGTATATTCTGGACACTAATTCTTTCCCTGTTATATATTATTTAAATATTCTCTTCCATCCAGTGTCTTGAATTTTCAATTTTTTAATGGTAACTTCCATTGTGTATAAGTATAATAATCACATTTAATTTTATTTATTTCATACTCTGTGAATTTTGTGTTTGACTTAAGAAATCCCTTTTTACCCTGAAGCCCTAAATATGTGCTATATTTTGTTCTAAAATTATTTTAACTCATCTGTTTACTTTTGGGTCTTTTTTATATAACTAAAATTTGTTTTTATAAGTTTATAATTTATATTTTAGATTTTATCTTTATAAATACTTGATTACTTTTCTTATGTATGGACACCCAGTTGTCTCACTCAACTTTCTAAGCTAAATGACCACTTTGGCTCTGAGGTAAGAAAGTTTTCAAATGGCCTGTCTCCTTTTTCCCTCTGTCCTTCAACTTCTCCTTCAAATGCACCTGGGAAACATGGCATTTAGACCTACACTTCAAGATAAGGGCTTTCTAGATTCATAATGACATTTCTAGAATTGATAGTTTTCTTATTTTAGCCATGGGAAAAAAAAAAAAAACAAAAACTATAGGCCCTGAGGAAAGGATATCAGACCTCTAAGCTGAGATAGTTCCTATGAGGAACTATAGGCAGTAAGTAAAGTCCTTTCAAATCTCTAAGGATCAGTCTCTTAGTCCTTCAATGTGGCAATAGAGCTGATTGAGCTTTACTTTCTATTCGGTCTTATAAAAGCTTGGTATCTCAAGTTCAAGTAACTGAAGAGACTGGGGTCTGTTCTATATTATCATCATCTAGTGGAAACTTCCAAAACTACACATACATGATTTCTGAAATCCTGTAAAGGTATGTGGTGTCCCAAATCTCTTTTCCCCATTGCCCTCGGGCTCTACCACTAAATTAAACTTGAACTGTAGGCTAGGAGGAAGAGGGGTATAAAATGTGGGCTTTTCTTTTGCCAGCTAATTTTGATTCGCAGTGAAAATGGAAAAGCATTGATCTACAAGTGTCTGATTTTTTAAATGTGCTTTTTCTTTCCACAATGATTCACAGTTTATGAATTGTCACATTTCATTAAAAAAAACATGCCTTTCTTTGCATTTATACTAAACAGTGCAAATTCTATGTCTCTGATCTCTTCTGCTCTCCTTGATATTATCTTTAATGTCTCCTAGTGAACCAAAACAGCATTTTCTCTGGGCTTTTAAAAAGACTCATAGTATGTACTTTTTAGTCACCACACAAATTTTTGAATGTTTGCATAATATTAAGAATGAAAAGTAATATTCTCTCTACTCTTCTGAATTCTAAGCTGAGACCCCTGTAATAAAACACAGATTAGTAGAAGAAAAACAAACAGAAGTTTATTAACATGAATACCTCTTGTATACACGGGACACATCCAGGGAAAAATGAGTAGCTCCTTGAGGTGGGTTAGAATTTAGGATTAAATCACGTCTTGAGGGGCACCTGGGTGGCTCAGTCAGTTAAGTAGCTACCTTTGACTCAGGTCATGACCTCAGGGTCCTAAGATCAAACCCTGTGACCTTGGGCTCCCTGCTTAGCAGGGAGTTTTCTTCTCCCTCTGCCCCTCCTGCCACATGTGTGTGTGCACTATTTCTCTCTCTCACTCTCAAATAATCTTTAAAAAAAATCCCTTCTTAAAAGGGAAAGGTGAGGGGAGATGTTGGCCTCATAGGGGAGAGTAAATGACTTTTAGGAAAGATGAATGAACACTTAGCAGAAGAGATGAGTATTTGAGTTTGTGACAAAGTTTGCCTGGATATGACACTGACTTCTACTGTCCTCTCCTGTGATGAGTCAGTCCTCCCTGGTTGACTGAACCCCTGAGGAGGGGATTTATGACAACCGAGCTCTTTTTGGAAGATCTGTCTTAGGCAGATAAGGGGAGTGCAGAGGAAGCCTCCCTACATTTGCTGTTTTTCAAGAGCTTGCAACTCAAAATAATCAATATAGCAAAGTGGCATATTTTGGAGTGGTGTGTTCTGCCCTCCTCCATACCAATCGTGTGCACCCCTCTAGCTCACACTTTTAAAACACAACTTTTTACCCCACGAAGCTTCCCTACTCATACTCTTCCATTTCAGAAAGTGCTCTGCAGAAATCTGAGGTTCCTACCCTATTAAAAAATGTCAAGTGATTTTCAGTTTATTTTTATTTGAGGAATAGTAAGAGGAAATAATTATTTTCAAACATCCAATCTGACATGCTAGATGCGAGGAATTGGAAAGGGCGCCACATGCTTGTCTCTTCATCAGTTTTCTGCCTTGGCCTTTAAATTGTGATTCAAGAGGCTGTCCTGCCAAGAGAGATGAAGAGTTTACTTTGTGGAGTAATCAAGCATTGGGAGAATTGGAGCATAATGGTAAGGTCCTGAGTGCTTCGGAGGTCCCAGGATGTGGCAAATATGCCTGGGGGACAAAGCTGAGCTAGGAGCAGAAATCCTAGCAGAATGAGGAAACAATAGGTGAGAAGTGAATTCTTCCCCATATCTGATGTGAGAATAAACACCTTGTTTTTCAATATTACTTCCTCAGATCAGAGGAAACCCTCATGGTCTGTTGCCATCTCGGCTAAGATGTGCTAAAGAAGCAGGACAAAATGATAATACTTCTCCTGATCTTTAATACTAATTCCTGACTCATTAATGGCTCTTTTCCACTGTCTTTTGTTTAAAACTGGGTAAAGGCAGTGCACTATGGGAAAGTCTAACTGGGGAAGGGCACAGAGTGTACAGATTGGATGAGGCACCTTCTCTGTGGGTTTGACTGCCTCTCCTTCCTACCATGGCTCCTCCACCAAAAACTTGGCAGGTGGTTAGGGGCTCCTCATCTTGTGTTCTGCTTCATAGCAGGCTGTCTATTCGGCTCTTCCTTCTGTTCAGACATAGCAGCAGAGACAATGGCCTAACAGATGCTGATATTCAGCCTGGATCAGCCTCTGTTGATTTTATGCTTATTAGTCTGAGCTAGTCACAGCCAGCTGGTTGCTGTTTGCCTTGACTGAGCAGTAGGAATACACAGAACCGCAGTGGCCCGTTGTGTACACGTAGACGCCCAGGTGCTGGCTGCCGCCACCATTCCTCCTACAGCATGAAGCATATTTCTTGATTACTTACGTTTGGTTTTGTTTTTTGCTGTTTGTTTGTTTGTTTGTTTTGTTTTCATTTTGTCATTTTGGGACAGGCAGAGAGGGAATAGTAAGAACCCAGAGCATAATACAGATACAGTAAAAAGAGTCCCAGTATTTCACTCTGTGGTAACTGGAGAAAGAGCTAAAATTTAATTTCGTTTTCTGTGTCCTCTTATTGGTGTCCTCTAATAGCAATGAGATGCAGTGCAGACTTTTAAAGACCCATAAGCAAGCTGCCTTTAAGGCATAGCAAATGAAATGTTTCCTGGGCAGCCAAGTGTCATGCTGGCTAGTGCTTCAATATTCAGAACTTACTCCTTTATTGGTCCCAGGAGTGAAATGTTTTGAACTGGCCGGTAAGTTACTGGGGATTGCCATGACCTGCTCCACTTCAAAACTAGAGGCCGCCTGCCTGAATGCTTTAGGCATTGTCCTACCTCATGGTGAAGGAAAATGGGAAGTTCTTTTCGGAGTTGCAATTGAGTTTTCCGGTCTAACTGATGTTCTTGTTTTGATCTATAAAATACTAAAACTATTTTTTTTTAATTTAAGTTTTTAAATCGCCTACCTGGAAATGTATCTCCTCTTCTCCTTGCTGCTGTCTGCCCTTAGCAATTTTTTCCCATGTGCCCTATCCTTAAGCTGCTTATTCATCCTTTCTTTTACTCCTTTATATTGAACAAACAATAGTATTTTCTCAGGTAAGTATGTGTAATTATTCTCCTCACACTCATATTCCCATGAAATCATATTAAAAAGGAAATTGGAGTAGCTGGAATATGACCTGTTTATTAGATTTGCTCCCAGATTGCTCTTAGATATACCCTTGGCAGATGGAATATTTGCTTTCAGTTCTGGTTTAGGAAATATGTGAGATAGATATTATGGAGGTATTAAAAATATCCTCGTTCTACATTTTAATGAATGATTTTGATAAAGATATAGTTGTGCTTATCAAATTTGGTGGTCTCATAAAGAAAAGCAAATATATTTCATATCAGTATCAAGATTTGAGAACAGGTCAATAGACTGTAGAATGGGCTCAAAATAAGAATTAATAATCTGATAAATATAAATGTGAAATTTCTTACTTGGATTCAGAAAAATCAGTTGCTTAATCAGTATCGGAGTGATCTAGATTAAGAGAATTTTAGGTTAAAAATAGGAAATACATGATAGGAATGTACCATTTCCCATTCTTTTGCTACAGCAGATATTTCTAATAGCACTCTTGCCCTTGGAGCCAGGTTAAAATTTTAGATCTTCCCCATCAGGATGACTAGCAATCAATCAGAGTTGGCTCTGGAGTTAAAATATTGACCTATGGGTCTTGGATTCTGGACCAGGTCCTGGTTCCACTGATATTTAAGAAAATAAGTGTGGGTACCTTAGGAAAATTGTTTCCCCTCTCCAGTCTTCAGTTACAATTTCCTCATTTGTAGAAAAGGACTTTGGACTATTTGATTTTTAAAATTCTTTCCTAACTCTGATATTTCTATTTTTCCATCATTTTATGAATAAATCAAAAAATAAAAATGTGATGCTCTTGACATAAAATAATGCAGTCTGAAACTGAGTTGGATTAAAGGAAATAATATTTCTAATATGAAATGATGATAAATGTGTGTGGAACTGGATTTTCATACAATTTCCTAAATGTTATGTTGGAAGGATGACATTACTGAATTGGAATTCTAAGAAGAAAGAAGCAAGATGGCAAAGATTTTGGAAAAATGATGCATGAAGAAATTGGATATGTTTCACCCCAAAAAGAATAACAACAACAACAAAGAAAGACAGGGAGGAAAGAAAGGACATAAGCAATGCTTTCTATTTATGAATAACTATTAAGTAAAAGAACCTCTAAATTCCTTCCTTTGGAAGGAGGGGCCAGGAGGGAAAGACGGGACCAAATTTCAGGCAGACAGGTCTGATTCAATACATGGAATAACATTCCATGGAATGTTAAAAATTATCCAACAGGGGCGCCTGGGTGGTTCAGTCGGTTACGCG
The DNA here is from genome assembly GCA_002007465.1 of Ailurus styani. Classification (NCBI taxonomy): domain Eukaryota; kingdom Metazoa; phylum Chordata; class Mammalia; order Carnivora; family Ailuridae; genus Ailurus; species Ailurus styani. Next base: position 1,509,733 of record LNAC01000051.1, read on the forward strand.
TCTGCCTTCTGCTCAGGTCATGATCCCAGGGTTTTAGGATCTAGCCCTGCATCAGGCTCCTTGCTCAGCGGGGAATCTGCTTCTCCCTCTCCCTTCCCCCCAGCCTGTGCTTGTGCCCCCTCACAAAAATAAGTAAATAAAATCTTTAAAATAAATAAATTTTAAAAAATAATCCAACAAAGGATGGGACAATCACAAGGCACACTCCTAATAATGGCTGAAGATTTTAGAGACTCCACTAGGGGTTAGGTACTGTTTTAAGTGCTTTACTCATTCAATGCCCTTATTGACCCAATGAGGTAGGTACTCTAATGATCTCTGTTATTAAACTGAGGTAAGAGTGGACCACAAAAATTGAGTAGTTTGTCCAAAATTGCAAAAGTAGATTTAGTATATTGTCCAAGGTGGAAAAAGCAGGACTCACCATAAAACCTTAGTTCAGAGCCTAGGTTTTTAACCACCTACTCATACTGTCCACACTAGAAGCAAATATTAGTTTGATCCTCATTGTCCAGAGAGACTGAAGAAGAAAATGGGAAATTGAAATGTACAATATCTATGGTACCTTTTCACTCAACAATTAACACAGAGTTGGGACTGACCATACTTTACCCTTTGTGATCATGCATATATAGAAATTTAAAATAATATTTAAAATTATAATTTTTTTCTTTACAATATTATTGACTCTATTCCCTTTGCTGCATTTTTCATAATTTTACATAATGTGACTTTTTACTTTCCTGATGTTGTACTTTAGTTTTATTGGTAAAGTTGCTGAAAATAGCTCAAAAAATATAAATAGTGGCAAAGTTAATATTATATGGGTAAAGTTATCTAATTTTTATACATATTTTCTCTTGACTTTTGGTAATCTTAACTAGCAAAATCAAGCTTAGGAAGGTATGAAATATAGATAAAATAAAAAATAAAGAATATTTTGGAATAAAAATGTCACTGGCTTCTTAAAGAAGTCTAACATATAATATCTTTCTCCGTTAAAAAAAAAATGCATCTGTACTGCTTTAGTGGCACTTATACTGGTCAAAATAAATGTTACTAAAATTCATGCTTACTTTTTCATTGCTTATACTCAGCTGAAGCCTCTATGGAGAACCCATAAAGCTCATGGAAAATCAAAATGGATACAAGGCCCTTCGTTCGTTCCTCTGGACTTTCTAGGGCCTCCATGATCAAGCAGTTCAAGTTTTAGAAAAGCTGCCCAGGAGCTCTGTCCAAGAAAACAAAATTCTGTTTACTGATTCCCTCCTCTACATCTTTCAAAATTATAGGTACTTTATTTTCTTTTGTTCTTTTTTCTTTCTTTTACAATAAAATTAATAACTCAATGATATTAAGTAAGGTCATTATAACTACAATTCAATATTAATCTGCTGAATGATAGAGACTTAGATTCTGTAATCAGATTGAGTCTGTCACTCCTGGTGCTATAATTCTTCTTCCCCACTCTTTTATCCCTCCTGGACCATCAATAAGCCTCAGTGACCTCTGTGGAGGAAGCTAGGACCCAGAGCAACATTCATCAAGCTGCTTCATGTATTGCTACTCAGAGACACAAGAGTAGGTTTTTGGCATCTTTCCAATAGAAGTCAGGCCCACATTATGCTGTATGTTATGTATTTATTTATTTATTTTTATATCGCTCTTGTTTTGTGTTGTCTTTTATTCTTTGTTCTCTGATTTTCTCACTTTTCATGAGCAGGCTGTCTTTTGATTTTTATATCTATCTATCTTATGTATTTCTTTATTTTACACATCCATGCAAGTGTCCTTACTCACAAATTAAAATGTATTATTTATTATTTTTATTATGTACACCTTATCAACATTTCCTCTCTTAATAATTGATCAATAAAAGGTGAAGGATATGTGGTTTCTTCTCAGTCAAAATAACATTAAGCTTGGTTGATAGTTGAATTTTAATGATAAAATTGGCCTGAAAGATTACTGAGAGAAATGAGTAGTGGAAACAATATAAAAGAATGCTGTCTGAGTGGAAGCAGTATCATCACTTCTACTGTTTATAAAGAAAGAAATAAGTCTATTATTAGAGGAAAAATAGTTAAAATGATTGAGTTTCCTCTGAAAGATTTATACTTGATATATTAATGTTAGTTAAATACTAAGATTGTTGAAGTCAGGAACAATGGTCTTTGCAGTTAAGTATCCCCAACCCATACCTTGCAGAGTTGTTGGCACTTAGTAGCCATTAAATCAATAAAATGGTTGAGTGAATAATTAAAGGAGTTTGTAATAAGGTATAAAAAGTCATCAAATGGCTATTATTATGCTCAGTTGGTATGTTAAATGAATTATTCTGTCTGAATTATTATTGTATCATAAATGATTTTATCTAGAACCCATCAGGAAAAACACATGATTTTAATTGGCCTTCCTGATGCCATATCATAAATATATTTTACTATATTTTAAAATAAAATGTTTCTATTTACCACACTTGTTAGACAAGTATATTTACACATCAAAAGAACAGAAATCCAGGGTGCCTGGGTGGCTCAGAAGGTTGAGCATCTGACTCTCGGTTTCTGCTCTGGTCATGGTTTCCGGGTTGTGCAGTCAAGCCCCACTTGGGACTCTGTACTCATTATAGAGTCTGCTTGAGATTCTTTGCCACTCCCTCTCCTTCCCCTTCTGCTCCTCCACACCCCTCCCCGCTCTTTCTCTCTCCTTCTCTCTAAACAAGATCTGAAAAAAAAAGAAAACAGAAATCATTCTAAAATGTCCACTAATTTGGGGATATAGTCTGATTTATTGCTCATTTTTTTGAGGGTCTGCTCATCACTCCTATTCATAAGTGTTTCATAAGTGTCCTGGAATACACCAGACCAGATGATCTTTACCTTGATTTGAGTATTAAATATTTGGTAATTTTATACTGTAAGTTTTTCCAGTGGGACTGATAAAAGCAATGTTTATAAAAGTTTGAGAACCTCAGTTACAGAATCATGGGAATCCAGATCTTCACTGTATCTTAGTGTCCATCATGTCAAAGCTTTTCAATTGCTGGTGAGACAAATAAGTTTCCTGTGGATTCAGTACAATGCTGGAGAGCTAAAGGGTGAGATGATGGTAGAATTTTATGTTTCTAGAACTGGGATCCTTATTGCTATTTGTAACTAGCTTTGTTCTTCCCGCAGAAATTCCACTGATAGTTTCAAATTCATTTCTTTTTTTTTTTTAAGATTTTATTTATTTATCTTTATTTAGAGAGAGACACAGTGAGAGAGAGAACACAAGCAGGAGGGGTGGGAGAGGGAGAAGCAGGCTTCCTGCTGAGCAGGAAGCCCATTGTGGGGCTCGTCCCCGACCTTGGGATCATCACCTGAGCCGAAGGCAGACGCTTAAAGACTGTGCCACCCAGGTGCCCCTCAAGTTCATTTCAAAAGACAATTCTAGGTTCTGTTTTTTGTTTTGTTTTTGTTTGTTTGTGTGTGTGTGTGTGTTTGTTATTACATCAGCCAGGAAGACCTTGAATTACTCCAAAATTGTCAGAAAGTGTGAGTGTAGTAACTCCCAATTTGGGCTCTACACAGTAGCACGTCAAGACTGTGGCATACCAAATCGATGCAGGCTCTGCATCTCTACTATTCCCTCAAGGTACATTTTACTAGTATCCAATTTCCTGCTCACATCAAGGTTGCCCCTAATCCATGTTTGTATGAAAGTGCTAATTACTCTCTAACATATCAAGCCTGTTTTGTGCTGAATTTTCACCAGCTAATTGAGAGACATTAGAATAAAAACTAATCTGTGGCCCTAGAATGGCAGACATCTTAACTGTCTATTAACTATTTTCTTTCACCCTTTGACTCAATCAGGCAACCAAAAACAGTCACTGATAAAGTTCATTCTGGAGGTTTCAGAGCCCCAGGCAAAAGTGAAAATGAGTAGTTGCTTGCAAAAAAGAAAACAACAACAACAAAAAAACCATGGAGACTATTTGATGTGTTAATTTATTTCCCTAGTGTGTGAAAGTACAAATGCTTAAGTGTATTAATTCTCTTTACTCCCCAATATTCACTTACATTTGCTCAGCTTGTAACACTCAATTACCTAAAATTCATTCTGTTTCTTTTTATGCCTTTACATACTTGTATCTTCAGGGTTTGGGTTTGTTTGCTTTCTTTTTTAAGCCACTTTAAATCTCCTTTCCTGAACAAATTTCTTCCTTCGATTTTGTTATTATTTCAAATTTTTTATCTTTATTTTTTTTTCCTATTTTCAGTCCTTATAATGGGCCAGGTTTGACATGCTTTACCTTTTTGTACGTATCTATTTTAATTTTAGAATTGGTACCCAACATTTCTTGATATTATATCCTTCAGGATCCAATATCTAGAACTTCAACACCAGGATCTAATTTAGAATCTGCTGTGGGAGACCACAGGCGTTGCCAAACTTTTGTATGGTCCAAAATAAGTAATATTCTCATCTGGAAAACAATGACATATTTACTTTAGGTTTTTAGGAGTACTCTTCAATTTACATTCCTTAAAAAATTGGGAGAGATATAAAGATGAAACTAAAATATGTGAAGATAAAATTGCATTTGAAGCTAAAGAATTGAGTCCTAGCAATTAGAAAGTACTATTTCTTCCTCTCTCTGTTTCTCTCTTTCTCTCTCTTCTAGAGATGTCCCAGATTGGTTTTCCTTTTGCACTACTTCATTTTATCTCCCTTTGGCCCTCCCTCAGTCCTGTTCTTGTTCCCTGAAGCTTGTCTTGTCTCAGCTCTAGGTTGTCTGGAGTGGAATCACCTTCACAGTGGTTGAAGGAGAGATAAAATATAAAATGCATATTGTTTTCAAAAATATATCCTGGGCTGCTAGAAATTTTATCACAGACTAAATAGTACAAATTCAATCAGAAAAGTTGGAGCTGTTAGGAAATTAAAAAAAAAAGTATAGTGAATGAATATGGAAGAATTTAAAACAAAAGAAACCTTATGAATATTGTCTGAGAGATCATTAGCAAGTAAGTCAGAAAACAATTCAGTTTGTGTCCAGAATTCCACTACATGTAGGTTAGTCAGATGTCACATTAAGTCTTGTGGCTCTTCAAGAACTTGCAAAGAGTGTATTTATTATACAGCAACTTTACATAAACATGTCAGAAACAAAAAATGAAAACCTAACAGCACCAGTGAAGTTAGTACAATTTCATTAATTAATAAATCTGGACATTACCACGATGAATCCTACATCACATGAAGACAATGAAGAAATAAAATCAACATGATTTCTTTGGCAGTGGCGTTTGAGGTGTGCGTGGGATGTGCCAGGTGCACTGAAACGGGTTTCACCACACTCGTTCCTCTAATTAGCCAAACCATCAAAACCACTGCAAGAACGTTTCACACTGTTTATTGCTTCTTTTTATTTGGCTGTTATTACTCCCTGCCTCCCTGCATCTGTCCAATATAATATAATGTGAGGGAAATCCTGGAACCAAGGTTGAAAGCAAAACAAGCATAATGCATTTGTGAACTAGGTGTTGATTTTGTCACTGTCTTGCGCTGTGAACTTTAAAGAGTTAGTTACTGCATCTCATTTTCCTCTATACTCATAAGAGTTTGGAAAAACAGTCAAACAAAACATCTGTAATAGCTACTGTATGCATACATAATCCATATGAACTGACTAAAAAGTATTTGATATTTGCTTAATTTTTCTTCAGGTCATCTCATTACTGTAGCTATATTATTCCTTTATATTTTGGTTACATTCTCCAAGCATTAGAATGTTACTTGCCTTTGCCTGATCTTATCCAATTGGAGAAGCTATATGTTTGTTTTATAGCTTTACCATTACTTTCCTTCTCAATCCTTTTAACTTAGTCATTTTCCTGCATTATCTCAGTGCCTTTATTAATTTAAATACATATTACTATTCGAAAGCATTTCATTATCAGGAAACTTCATGTCCCATAGACCTGCATAAAAGAACTCATTACTGGAATCTGTAATGCTAAAGATGCTAATGAAGCATGCCTATTTGGTATATTTTGAAGAGTGCCAGAAAAATCCAGATGCCTTTCAAAATATCACTCAGTGCTTATATTACTATGGCCAAAAAAGTTTAAAGTCAGTAGGAATCTCATCTAAATTTACACAAATAAATTTAGGCAATATAGAAAACAAGAAGTAGATGAAAATGCATCAAACATTAAAAATAGATTCTGTTTAAAATACAGAGTATATTTTCAAAGTTATAAAACATCAATACCGGTAGGTAAGTGAACCTATAACAAGAGTAGATAATTAATTTTTAAAAAGTCCAGGTAGAAAATAAACATCTGGTAACATGAATAAGTTCTCTAGTAATTAAAGACTTGCAAATTAAAACAATGAAAAGGTACATTTAAAACCTATTAAATTAAAGAACATAATACCCAATGCTAATGAGGTTGGGGTAAAACTGGTACATTTATACATTAACTGGTATCACTGTAAATTGGTACAAAGCTTTTGAAAAGCAGTATCACTATTCTAGAGACCTTGAAAATGGTTCCTGCACATTGATTTCTTAAAGTTATTTTTTAATGAATTAAAAAAAAACGCAAAAGCAAAAGAGAACTTTCCATCTCTAAGATGTTTTATCCTGCATTTTAAAAAAATTACCTAAACAGTGGAAAATGATTTAATGATACACAGTTTTACATTTAATATGAAATAAGAAAAAAAAGAAGTGGAGTCCGAAATGATATGAACATTTTTTTTTATATGGTCAAAGACTAAAGAGTAGCACAGATTACAAAAGCACTGTTGACCTGTTGTGTTGGGATTATTATTTAATTGGTTTTCTTTTCAAAATTTCTTTTATTATATTGTCTTAATAATTGTATAAAGAGACAAAATTTTTTATAATATGAAATCTTATTAAAATTGCAACTCTCCTAGGAGACATAATAAGCTTAGCAGGGATTTGTTGACAACAAACTAGAATCAGGCTAGCATGCTTTTAGGATGCAAAATAGAGAATTGTTTAGGAAAAGAGTAAGTATTAAAAAGAGAAACAAGCTGTTGAAAAGAAACTGTTAGTGAACCAAATTCAGACCAGTTCTACTTTGAAACTTGACTCAAGACTGAATAAAGCCAAAAGTACTAATGATCTTCATTGTAGTTTTAAAATGAGTGAAAGTCACCTTGTTGGTAATTGTTGAATTAGCTATACTTCACCTATTAAACATAGATTTTTTCTTACATGTCCTATTTTATCTATACTTATGTGTACCTTTTTTCTACAAGTTATTCTTTTAGGTTATTTCAATATCAAAGAACAAATGTATGAATTTTAAATACATAAGTGCTACATATAAACATCTTAAGCATGCTGCTACTTTGTATTCTAAATATTTCTTTATGATTTTATATGCATTTCTTTTGTTTCTTCACTTGCTGAATATCCTGTGATAAATCTATTTTAGTTGCCATTTGAATTTCTAGTGTTCTTTTCCAATGTGAATTAGATTTTCTTTCCATTTATCCCTCCATATCACTTTAAATCATGAATAAGTTAACCAAGGTGACAGCTTGGATGAGCTTCAGATATTTCAGGAAGTTCACATTCATATTTTTTTTCAATGTTCTTAATACAAGAAAATGTTTTTTGGTGTTCCTAAACCCCTAAATTATGATTGGTCTATATAAGAATATAAAAAAGTAATCTCAAGTAAGGTATTGTCCAAAATAAATATATGAGAATCTGCTCATGGAAAGTAAAAGTCTTTCTTCCATAATTATGACCTTTGTAATCACCAGGGCAATTTTTACCAACATAGCTGGTAGTCTGTGAAGTAGTCTCCATGCATGTGCAGCCTTTCTCAGATGGTTTCTTAGCGCAAAATATTTTTAGGTATCAAACTAATTTTCTATGCATGGTTTGAAAAAAATTCTCCATAACAGCAAATATCTTTTCTAAGATCATAAATGAAAGCACAAGTTGTCTTCTTTTCAAACACAGATATTTACAAAAAATATAATTCATAAAATCCCAGTGAAGCCAGAACTGGTTATTCCACTTGGGACAGGGGAGCTAAATACTGTAGGGATATTTAAATATGACATCCTGGGCTAGTATAAATAATATTTAAACATTTAAATGTATTATTTTCATGTTAACTTAAATGGCTAAGTACGTATATAACAAAGAAGGAAAGAAATACGCCCTAGGAGTCCACAATCTGTGCAACACTTCATCTAATTCTTACAAAATTCCAAATAAGGAAAATGAACATACCCAATAGAAACTAAAACAGGGACACGACTTAATCTCACTTCAAAGGCGGAAAATGGAGCTCTCTACAATGGCGAGTACACAAAATCTTTCAGAAAAACAGATAAGCCCATACCTTAGTTTCAAAAAGATTTGCACAATAACTCTTTGTTAAAATCTCTCTCTTTCTTTCTCTCCATCTCTGTCTCTTTCTCACTGCACACACATCCACAACAACCCCCCACAAATATTACTTTTTAAATCTGCTTATTAATATTAAGAAATCAGATTCCATGTATTCTCTATCTTTGTCTTTATGTTCATCTCTAATTTCTACTTCCAGTAGATGTTAAGAACAGTTTCTGGTATCTTTAGTGTCGAAAAGAATTTGCACTGGACATATAAAAACAGCAGGTGAGATTGTCTTGAACTATTGCAGTAGGAGAGAGACTTCAGTATAGAATTGAGCTCAACTTCTGATAGAGAAAAGACAGCTGGAGATTTATGGGCAATGTGCAGAGTGAGAACGGTAGTAGACAGAAAATTATCACAGGAACTTGGTTAGTTATCAAGGTGGAGAAGATGAAGATCCTGAGTAGATATCAAGTGTGCAGTTTCTGTACAAAATGGGGTCAACAGGCCAAAGATAGGTCCTAGTGAAATTTGTTCAAGAAGGGAGTCCTAGTCATCAGTGTGTCATCACTATATACTTTGTGTTTGGGGTTGAAATCTTAATATTAGATAACTCATTGACCTTAGAGCCAGAAAGGTCCTGAAACATCAACTCCTCTACAGATGAGAGAACCAAGGCCCAAAGAGCCTATAAGCAATTTGCACAAAGTCATGTGCTAGTAGGTGGGAGAAACCAAGACATAGGTTTCCAGAGGTTAAGTCAAGGGAGCTGTTTTCTTAAAGATCCTTTCTTACATATTACAGTAGAAATTCCCCCATTTTCCTATTTAAACAATCAGCAGACTTTTTCTTTAGCCAAAATTCTTCCCTGGTAAAGTTATGCAAATGGTATCTAAAATCAATAAACAAGAATTATCTATGTTCATTTCCTAACTTACCCCACAATTAAATTGTTGCTACATAATTCTAAGCACAAACATAAGTGTTAAGTGAATTAAAGGAATGCATGAGTAAATGTACTTCTCTCAAACTATTCCAAGATATAAAAAATATGTAGTATTCTTTAATGAATTATTTTCCAGTTCATACATATACCTTCATAACCCTGGAAAAGGTTCACTTTTAACCTGACTAAAATTTCTATATTGTGAACTTTAATGGACATTATTTTAAATAAAACTCTTTCCCAAAGATTCCCTTTACCAAAGATATTGTTTTAACCAGTTGAAATATGTTGACCCCACATATTTCTGGATTTTTCATCTCTTAAATCATTATGTGTGTTTTTCTTACTTGAAATTTTCCATTTTTCAGAACACTGCTCTCTCATTTCATTTCTTTGTCTTACGGTTGTCCAGCTTTGATCTGCTTTTGATTTAGCTCTTTCATTTTTCTTGCCACCACAGGACAGATAAGAAAAGAGAAGGGTTCATGCGCATACAAACACAAATTTATTTAATTTTGGTCACTCACTCATCACTGTGTTTAAGACCATGGCATCTGAACTCCAGCTCAGAGTTTGGCCTACTTCTGTGCCTCAGTTAGTCATGCCTAAAATGGAGATATTAATAGATACTATCTCATAGAATTTGATAGAGGCTAAAGTAAGTTATTTCATGAGAGGTGCTTAAATTAAAACGTCAACAGACAGTAAATTACTCAAGAAATGATATGTTTGCATTAAACTCTCGGTAAATTATCTTTCCAAAGATGGGGACTATTCTCAATTGTACTTGCATAATTATTTTACAAAATCAGTGCTAAGGAATACTTTTTCACTTGACTGAAGAAATATTATATCCATTTTAAATCAAGACTGCTCTCATTCTTTATTCTAACTTAGAAAACCATTTGTCTGTCTTCTGGGGACTTTTTATCAGAGTCCTCACAGTGGCTGTTCTAATACTTTTGGAGACTTCCTACATTAGCCAATCGCACCGTCATCTTCTTCACTTAAAAGAATGACCTTGTTTCCCACGTCACTATGATTAGGTTCACCTTTCTCTTTGAATTGTTCTCTACATCAAAACGTTCTCGACCTGTTTATTCTCCACTCGTATCATAAGAAAAATTTCCTCTGCTCTTGCAAGATTAACTAATCAGTGCACCAACCCTCTTTAATCTTTCTCTCTTTCCATGTTCTCCAGGCCTTGAGACATCTATTATATTTGTTTGCATCTTTAAACTCTCTCATCGTGACTGGGTTTTTCTTGTTTGTTTTTTGTTGCTGTCTCATTTTAATAAAGTTCTGGGCCCTCCTTGTCCTGATCTTGCCCTTTCTTCCATAACCCTCCCCTTTTTTCCCTTATATTTCTTAAGATTATCTTTTCCTGTTCCTCTACTTGAATGGAATTGTTCTTACAGGACTAATGACTGTCAATTAACAAATTCTTTCAATTCTTATGGTTCTTCATGTTAGTAGCACAGTATTTTCATCTTTTTTTTTCCTTCATTCTTTCGTTTTTTTCCCCTCAAAAACCATTTGTTGAAAACCTGCCAGGTACCAGTTTCTATAATCAAGAGAGTACAAATATCTATAGCAAAAGATCCTTGCCACTCAGGAATTCCTTACCTGGTGGGTGATATGTATGTGGTTAATTTCACTGTACTACAAGTGGAAATTGATCATTCCATTGAAAAAGATACAAGTAAGATTATTTTATTTCCTTGATGCCATAAATTTTATGCCTTTCTTTGAAGGATTGTTATTTTGGAGCTGTAGTGGATGATTGTACTTTTCTTTTGGTAGCAAGGACCTTTTCTTTTAATGAAAGGACCTTGTCTTAAAGTGTGTTGATCAGCTCTACACAATGACTGTTGGTTGTACGCTCTGAGTCGAAGAACACCTTTGGGAAGCCACACACATGTACATTTTCAAGGCTGTAAGGATGTTTTAGAATTTATTTATCCTTGGGTGTGTTAATATGTGGCTGCATAGGAAACATGTATTTACATTTTAACCCAAAGTAGAGGCAAATTCATTGGAAAGAGCATGGGCTAGAGATTAAGGAGATTGCACTTCTAATCCTGGTCCTGGAGATCATTAGCTAAACTAGAGGAAATCCCTTAATTAGTCTGTGCTTCAACATACTCATCAAAATAAATTGGCTCAGTCCTTGAACATTTTCTCTTCTTTGTTTACATTTGTGTCCCAGATGATTTCATGCAGTCATATGGCTTTAAATACCATAATTGCACTGACAACTTTCAAATGTGTAATTCCAACACAGGTCTTTTTTTCTTCTCAAATCCAGTTCTGTGTATTTAATCTACTCCTAATTGTTGCCTCCAACTGAGCATCTATTAGAATTTCAAGATTTTAGTATTCAGAGTAAACTCCTGATTACCCAGAAGTCTTCCTCATCTTGACAAATGTCAACTCCTGACTGTCTGAAGCAATGTATCTACTCCAAACCTGATTCATTCTTTAACTCAGAAAACCATTTATCGATTTCTTGTAGATTTTCTGTTACAGTAAATGGCAATTCCATCTTCTCAGTTGTATAGACCAAAAACCTTGGAATTATCCTTGACGATTCTCTTATACCTCCTATCTGATCTGCGAGCACGCACTCTTGACCTATTTTTTAAATAAACGCAGGGGACACCTGGGTGGCTCAGTTGGTTAAGCGCTGGACTCTTGATTTCAGCTCAGTTCATGATCTCAGGGTTGTTAGCCCATATTAGGTTCTATACTGGGTGTGGAGCCTGCTTAAGATTCTTTCTCTCCCTCTTCCTCTCCCAATCCCCCTCTCTCTACTTTTAATAAATAAATAATCAATTAAATACAGAATCTGACCACTTGTTATTGCTCGCTAAAACTAAAGACAAAGTTGCCATCATCTTCCATCAGAGATCTTACAATAAAATTCTATCTAGTTTCCCTGATTCAACTTTTGCACTCCTTACCAGTTGCTCTTTACACAAAACAGCTTCAGTGACACTTTAAAAATTTAGGTATGATCATGTCATTGTGTCACATTCAGAATTCGGTTGTGGTCAGAATAAAACTAAATCCTCATCACAGCCTATAAATTTAAATAACCTTAACCTCGACTACCTCTTCAACCTAATTTCAAGCATTTTTGCCTTCATTTACTTACGCTGGCCTCCTTGCTACCCTCATACCTGCCAAATATATTCCCTGCCCACTTGAGGGTCTTTGCCTCCCCCCACCACTCCCAAAGCATCTTCTTCCTCAGTTTATTACTTTGTCCTTTCCAAGCTTCCCTTAGGCCTATCCTCAACTACTACTACCATTGAGAATATTTCCCTCATACTTTCTAGCACTATAGCTCTTATTCTACCTCCACACCTGCCTTTTTTTGACAGTTCTTCTATATACACGAGCATACTTGATACCCTTAGTGACATGTACATATGCATGTACAGACATATATATATATATATATAATACACACACAAACTTTATTCTTATACTATTTATATCCTCACTGACATGTAGGCATTATGGGAACATTATCTGTTTTATTTCCTACCGGGGCAGGAACATAGTTAGCACTCAGCATTAGTAAATATTCTTTTAAACTCATTTCCCAAGGATATCAGACAAACTTTCCCACAAAGAAGGTGGTCTTATATATGATGGTTGTGTTGACAAGATAAAAACATGGGAGGTACGTTTTAAAAAGAAAGACTAGCAGAGAATAGTGGTACCTCTATTTAGTTCCATATTTAATTTTGAATAAGAATGAACAATGAAATATTGTAGCACTGGATAAATAGACCAGAAAACATACATTACTATTGGATTTCTTTTAACTTCTATGGAGGCAGTAGTCACAAGAGAATGCCCCGGGCTTAAGTATAATATCACTTCAAGGACCTTCTTAATTTTTATTTTACTTCAAAAGATAACCAAGCTAATCTTTTCCCAGGAAAACAATAGATCATCCCTTTTAGTCATTAAAATAAGAGTAGCTAGTAAAGTTTAAGATGTGTGTATACATGTGGTAAGACAGTAATTCTTTTTTTTTTTTTTTTTTTGACACAGAGAGAGAGATTACAAGTAGGCAGAGAGGCAGGCAGAAAAAGAGGAAGAAGCAGGCTCCCTGCTCAGCAGAGAGCCCGATGCGGGACCCGATCCCAGGACCCTGAGATCATGACCTGAGCCGAAGGCAGAGGCTTTAACCCACTGAACCACCCAGGCGTCCTAAGACAGTCATTCTTAACCACTTCAATATGCCAAATATCCCCATTAGCAAATAAGAATCATTAATGAACAATGTGATGTCTTGCATTTGTGGAACACTCTATATTTTCAAAATGATTTCACATTATTCCAACAGTTTATTACTGAGCATAATAGGTGCAATCACCCTCACTAGGGTGGTTAAGGGGCAGCACACTGTGTGTGTGTGTGTGTGTGTGTGTGTGTGTGTGTGTGTGTTTTAAGGGAAAGTACTGGATAAATGACTTCGTTAATGATAGATAAGAAAGATGTGAAGGCAGATGGAACTGTTATGCTGATAGAAAGCAGATGCACAAAAGGCATTAGGCTGACTTCATCCTAGAAGAGGTTAAAAGGATGTTTAACCAGAACTGCCTTTGAAGATACTTGCTTAGCAAGCTTATTTGGCTGAGATGAGAAATGGGTAGAAAATTCATATTTTTGTCTATCATGGTTGACATTTTATAATGTTGAATTTTAGAATGTTTAAGAATTCTGAAGAAACATTTATGACCTGAATAAAATAGAACATATGCATTGTGTTGTGAAGTTTCTAATCGGAAACTCCAAGGCGGTTGGACACTCGTGAATGCTTTGAGGAAAGTCTGGAGTATGACATGGCTTACTCTGGTCCACAGAGAAGATTGATGTCTAAGGATATTTAGACATTGATTATAAAATGTTTGCAGATATGAGGTAAGTCCACTTCATTCATTACTGACAATAAATATTATATTAGCTGAATTGTGTTGAGCATTTACTATGTGCCAGACCCTATGCTAAGAATATTATAAACATTTTCTTATGTAACTCCATCAACCAACCTACTAGGTAGACACTATTAGTTTCTCATTAAAAGGACACTTGAACTTAGATTAAGCAATTTACCAGAGGTCACAGATAATGTTTTGTTACCAAACTGGATTCAAAGAAAGGTCAGTATAAACAGAAAATCCAGACTCTTTACTATGACATTATTGAGCATGTTGATGTCCTATCTGGTAGGTAGAATAATCCCACCACCTCCCCAAGATATTCATATCTTAATCCCTCGATTACTTTCTCACAGGTCTGAAGGCTAGAAGCCCAAAATCAGTGTCAGTGGGTTTAATTTCTCCAGAGACTTCTCCTCAGTTTGCAGACAAGCCACCTTCTTCCTGTGTCCTTATGTGGTTTTTCCTCTGGGTGTTCACACACCTAGTATCCAAATTTTTTATTGTAAGGATATCAGTCAATGAACTAGGCCCATCCTAATGGGCTCATTCTAACTCAATCACAACATTAAAGGCCCTATCTCCAAATATATTCATATTCTGAGGTGTCGGTGGTTAGGTCTTCAACATACGAATTTTGGGGGAACATATTCCACATATGAATTCAGCCCATTACAAACTTCTAGTCGAGTATAGTGGAATAAGTGACTACAATATTCTTCTCCAGATAAGGGAGAAGGACTTCCACAAAACTGCTCAGTAAGTTAAAAACATGTTCTCTGAAGCTGGAAGATGAACACAGAGGGCTTATAGCTGACTCAAGGCTCAGAAAACCATGTGACCTATGCATTTAAGATATAAAATTTTTTTTCTCAGAAAGGGAAGTATGCTTATTTTCTATGAACGAGAAAGGGGCCACATGGGAGAGAGAAACATTATGAGGTTGTTGGTTTTCTATTCAAGAGAGTACCTATGAGGTAGAGGACCCTAGTAGCAGAGGGCTGGAGGCAAACTCTGACATTACTAAGGGCTGTGGAAGAATTTGAAAATCAGTTTCTAGAAATAGACACCACACTCATCAGTTCAAATCAAAGAAATTGAAGCAGAGAATTTAGCAATAAGAATATGCAAACAAAACACAAAATAAAAAACTTGAAATATCTATAAGAAAAAAAGTCAGTTTAAAATCTAAGCCCAAATAATGCAAAACTACCAGAAAATAGATATTTCTGCTTCATTTCTACTCCTTATTCTCAGAGTTTATTATAGCTGTTGGAAACTGGAGAAGAAGAATTGAATAAAAGAGAACTATCCTGAGTTCTAAACCCATTTCAGGATAAGTTTCTAGTCTGAAGAAGGCTGCAACTTGGGGAGGGGACATTATTTAACGTTAATTCAAGTTTCAAATATTGATCATTATCTTGAACTCTCATTCTACATTTTAAATGTGTTACTTAACGTGTCAAAAAGACAAATGTTCTGCTGTAAACAATAGCTCCCATACCCCCTCGGACCCCCCTGATAAAGGCCTTTATGTGTCATTTGCCCTTTTCTGTGGTGTAAGTTCTCCCATCATGAACTAATTTCTATCTCTCAACATGAGGTTACTGAAAACAGAGCTGGAAAGAGATGCACAATTGTGCCCCTCAAGTCTATAAATTGGTTCCAGCCCACCACCTGTAAGACTATCAAAACAAAGCGCAGAGGTGGATTTACTGAAACACACATCAAGCTTCAAGTCCTTAATGCCACAAGCCTGGAGTCAGCTTTAGCAATGTGGTAGCATGGTCACTAGATTCGTAAACTTTGTAAGTTATATTTTAATAGCTATACGTATGGCTGTTTCATTCCACACTGACTTCTCATCATCACACTTGCCTTCCAGTCATGGATTTAATGTGCTCATGGGTAATTTCAGGATCCAGCTGCAGAGAAGTTGAGTTGAGAAGTTACTTTCACTTACATCCTGTGGAATGTAGTTATGTTTTTAATCACTTACATGAATAGTTTCTGTATTGCTGGCTTTCCAGGGATAGCAGTGGTTCCCAGCAATCCCTCAGCTGCCCAGTGCACAGACCCATTTGGCACCATTACGTAAAAGAGGAGAGCCACACATCACATTTTGACTTGCGTGTTTCTTGCTATTTACTGGCACCAGAAGCATGTGAGTAGTGGAAGAAGAGCAAGGTTAGTAGTATACAGATTCAAAAATTTGATAAAACTTCAGTATCTGATGGCCCATACTAAAAGAAAACCCAAGACATTTCTCCAATTTCAAAATGATCTTAAGAATTTAACAGAAATTATGAAGCTAAAGAAACTTTGTAAATAATAATGTGGGGTGGTTTTTTTTGCTAAATTATGATAAAAGCTGATGTATTTTTCTATGAAAAAAATGTCATGACATAATAGTTGGAAAGAGAAGGTAATCAAAAAACACATTGCTAAAAAATATATGAAAATGGGTATTCCATGAGTGTTTCAGGAAGGTAATTGATACGAATACAACAGAATTTTCGTGAGATAAAGATTGTTTTAAAGATTTTATTTAAATTCCAGTTAACATGATTTCAGATATAATATTAATTTCAGGTATACAGTATAGTTATTCAAAACTTTCTTACATCACCCAGTGCTCATCACAAGTGTATTTTTTTTAAAGATTTTATTTATTTATTTGACACAGAGAGATTACAAGTAGGCAGAGAGAGAGGAGGAAACAGGCTCCCTGCTGAGCAGAGAGCCCGATGCGGGCCTCGATCCCAGGACCCTGAGATCATGACCTGAGCCGAAGGCAGAGGCTTTAACCCACTGAGCCACCCAGGTGCCCACAACAAGTGTATTTTTTAATCCCCCTCACTTATTTAAACCATCCGCCACCCAACTGNTGAGATCATGACCTGAGCCGAAGGCAGAGGCTTTAACCCACTGAGGCACCCAGGCGCCCACAACAAGTGTATTTTTTAATCCCCCTCACTTATTTAAACCATCCGCCACCCAACTACAGTTTGGTAACCATCAGTTTGTTCTCCATAGTTCAGAGTCTGTTTCTTAGTTTGCCTCCCTCTCTCTTTTTTCCCCCTCTGCTCATTTGTTTTGTTTCTTAAATTCCACGTATAAGTGAAATCATATAGTATTTGTCTTTCTCTGACTGGCTTATGTCACTTAGCATTATATACTCTAGCTCCACCTATGTCGTTGCAAATGGCAAGATTCCATTCTTTTTTTTATAACTGGTAATACTCAATTACATATATCTAACACATCTTTATCCATTTATCAATTGATGGATGCTTGAGCTGTTTCACTAATTTGACTATTGTAGGCAATGCTGCTATAAACATAGGAAACATGTACAACTTTGAATTCATATTTTTGTATTCTTTGGGTAAATACATAACAGTGCGATGGCCGGCTCATAGGGTAGTTCTACTTTTAATTTTTGAGGAACTTCCATATTTTTTTTTAAGTGGCTGCACCAGTTTGCATTCCCATCAATGGTGCAAGAGGGTTCCTGTTTCTTCACATTCTCACCAATGCCTCTTTTTGTCTTGTGTGTGCTGATTTTAGCCATTCAGATAGGTACAGGGTGACATCTCATTGTAGTTTTGAATTGCATTTCACTGATGATAAGTGATGAACATCCTTTCATGTATCTGTTTGCCATCTGTATGTCTTCTTTGGAAAAGTGTATATTCATGTCTTCTATGCATTTCTTAATTGAATTGTTTGTTTTTGGCGTGTTGAATCTGATAAGTTCTTTATAGATTTTGGATATTAACGCTCTATCAGATATGTCATTGGCAAATATCTTCTGCCATTCTGCAGATTGTCTTTAATTTTGCTGATTGTCTCCTCTGATGTGCAGAAGCATTTTTTATTTTAATGCAAGTACAAATTAGTTTACTTTTACTTTTGTTTCTCTTGCCTCAGAAGATATATCTAGAAAGAAGTTGTTAAGGCTGATGTCAAAGAAGTTACTGCCTGTGTTCTCTTACAGGATTTTTATGGTTTCAGGGCTGACATTTAGTTCTTGAATCAATTTTGAATTTGTTTTTGTGTATGGTATAAGCAGGCGTTACAGTTTTATTCTTTGCATGTTGCTGTCCAGTTTTCCCAACACCATTTGTTGAAGAGACAGTCATTTTCCCATTGGATATATTTTTCTTTTTGGTCAAAGATTAGGTGACCATATAATTGTTGGTTCATTTATGAGTTTTCTATTCTGCTTTATTGATCTATGCATCTATTTTTATGCCAGTACCATACTGTTTAAATTACTACTTTGTAGTATAACTTAAAGTCTGGAATTGTAATACCTTCAGCTTTGCTTTTCTTTTTCAAGATTGCTTTGGCTATTTGGGATCTTTTGTGGTTCCATAAAAATTTTAGGAATGTTTGTTCTAGCTCTATGTTAAAGCTATTGGCATTTTGGTAGGGATTGTCTTAAATGTGTAGATTGCTTTAAATAGTATAGATATTTAAACAATATTTTTTCTTCCTACCCACAAGCATAGAATCTCTTTCTATTTCTTTGTGTCATCTTCAATTTCTTTCATAAGTGATCCATAGTTTTCAGATTACAGATCTTTTACCTCTTTGGTTAGGTTTATACATGGTTTTTGGTACAATTGTACATGGGATTGATCCCTTAATTTCTTCTCTGCTGTTTCATTATTGGTTTAGAAAAATGTAACAGATTTTAGTACGTTGATTTTATATCCTGTCAATTTCCTGAATTTGTTTATCAGTTTTAGCAGTTTCTTAGTGGAGTCTTTCAGGCTTTCTAAATATAGTATCATGTCATCTGTAAAAACTGAAAGTTTTACTTCTTCCTTATTGATTTGGATATATTTTCCTTTATGTTGTCTGATGGTTGTGGCTACAACATCCAGTACCATGTTGAATAAAGTGGTGACACAGGACAACCCTGTCTTGTCTCTGACCTTAGGGGAAAAGCTGAGAAGGATGTTTGTGATGTTTGTGGTATTTAAAAATTTTTTAAAATGTGTACATTCTTATGATTTCTTTTTTCTTTCTTACTAAATATTCATTTTTAATGTAATTTGTATTTTGCACCTGTTTACTTAAGGAAATAGTTTCAAATTATGTAAGTTTTAAGCCCTATAAAATCTGCATATTCCACTGTCTAAGAGAAAAGAGGAAAATCCTAAAATCATAGGACTCTCTCATGTTTAATCCAGAGGCAGGGGATGACCACCTCCACTAATAAATTTTAAAGGAACACTGGGAAACAAAAGTAATTTGGTTTGATTTTGCCAAAAGTCAATCTTGTTCAATATACTGTTATTCTCACCTTGGTGCTATTTCTCTCTGAGCTTCTTTTGGAGGATTTGGATCAGGTCTCTTATGGCTAGTAGCATGGGGTTCTACTTAGGGTAGAACTTGGCATTCAGTACATTCTACATTCATATCTGGCCCTACTGAAACTGCCTAAACTGAGTTTCTCTGTTCTCCTTCACAGACATATTCTACGTATTTTTAAAAATAATTTTGAAAAATGAAACTGAGAAGTGTTGTCATTTAATACAAAATCTAGGCTGCCTTTGGAATTTGGCAGGACTTCCTTTTTCTTTTAAGTGATTTGTTATAGTGAAATGGAATTAAGATGATCATCGTGTAATTTCAATTATAAAGAAAAGAAAATGACTGTCTTGTCCCTCCAACAAAAATCCTTTCATTGATACAGAAACTTAGAAAAGCAGGAGTGGTGACTCATTTTGTAAGGAAAGAGCATACATTTCTTAGTAATTCCATCTGAAAGTGATTGTCTTTTCAAATCTATTCTTTTGTGCTACAAAATTCTGTAGGGGAAAATAAGCTTAACATCGGTTGTTTTGTATACCTTTTACAATGTTAACAGAAATAATAACAAGATTTTCTGTATTTCAAAGGTATATCAGAGGTATTAAAAGAGATCTGAGTGTTGGTAAAATGGCAGAGGAGTAGGGCGACCCTAAGCTTGAGGGCTCCTCCCTCAAACACATCTAGATAAACAGCAAATCATTCTGAACAGCTGAAAAAATCAGTCAGAAGTCTTAGACAAAGCTGCATGTTTACAAACCAGAAAAACGACCCACAGAAGACAGAGGAATCCACCCCAAAAGACAAGACAGGAAGAAATGACAGAGATTCAATCCAATGCAGATATAAATAAGATGTTTGAACTAGAATTAAAAACCATGATTATAAGGATATTGGCTGTGCTTGAAAAAAAAAAAAGCATAGAAGACCTAGAGAAAGCCTTACTGCAGAGATAAAAGAACTAAAATCTAGTCAGGACAAAATTTAAAATATAACCAAGATGTAAACTTGAATGGATGCAATAAAAATGAGGATGGATGAAGCAGAGGAATGAATCAGTGATATAGAAGATAAAATTATGGAAAATAATGAGGCTGAAAGAAGAGGGAAACAAAGGTAATGGATCATGAAGGTAGACTTAGGAAACTCAGTGACTTAGTAACATGGAATAACATTCATATCATAAGAGTCCCAGAAGATTAAGAGAGAGAAAAAGAGGCAGAAGGTTTATTCAAGCAGATTATAACTGAAAACTTCCCTAATCTTGGGTAGGATACAGGGCATCAAAATCCAGGAAGAGAATTCTCATTAAGTTCAACACATGCCAATCATTGCTGAGGCATATCATAGTCAAACTTACAAAATACACAGACAAGGAAAGAATCCTGCAAGGAACAAGGGGGAAAACATTTCTTAACCTACAAGGGAAGACAGATCAGGTTCACAGCAGATTTGTGTAAAGAAACTTATAGGCCAGAAGAGAATGGAAGGACATATTCAATGTGCTGAATGGGAAAAATATGTGCTTAAGAATACTTTAACCAGTAAGGCTGTCATACAGAATAGAAGAAGAGATAAACCCTTTCCCAGACAAACAAAAACTAAAGGAATTTGTGACCACTAAAACATCCCTGCAAGAAATATTAAAGGGGACCCTTGGAGTTGGGAGACAGAGACCAAAGGAACAAAGACTAGAAAGGACCAGAGAACATCACCAGCAACACCAACTCTATATGTAACACAATGGTACTAAATTCATATCTTTCAATAATCACTCTGAATGTAAATAGACTAAATGCTCCAATCAAAAGATATAAAGTATCAGAATAAAAAACAAAACAAAAGAAAACAAGATCTATCTATATGCTGCCTACAAGAGACTCATTTTAGATCTAAAGATCCCTGCAGATTGAAAGTGAATGGATGGAGAACGATCTATCATGCTAAAGGACATAAAAAGGAAGCCAGAGTAGCCAAATTTATGTCAGAAAAACTAGATCTTAAAACAAAGACTGTAACAAAAGATGAAAAAGGGCATTATATAATACTAAGGGGGTCTACCAATCAAGAACATCTAGCAATTGTAAATATTTCTGCCACAACTTGAGAGCACCCAAAGTTGTAAAACAATTTATAATGAACATAAAGAAACTCATTGATAATAATACAATATATTTGGGGACTGTAAGACACCACTTATATCAATGGACAGATCATCTAAGGAGGAAATCAACAAAGAAACAAGGACTTTGAATAACACGTTAGACCAGATGGACTTAAGAGACATATTCAGAACATTTCATCCTAAAACAGCAGAATACTGTGCACATGGAACATTCTCTAGACTAGATCACATACTGGGTCACATATCAGCCCTCAACAAGTACAAAAAGATCAAGAGCATACCATGCATATTTCCCAACCACAACACTATGAAATTTGAAGTCAACCACAAGATAAAGTTGGAAAGATCACAAATACACGGAGGTTAAAGAACATCCCACTAAAGAGTGAATGGGTTAACCAAAAAAATAAAGAAAAAGAAAAAAAGTACATGGAAGCAAATGAAGATGAAAACACAACAGTCCAGATCCTTTGGGATGCAGTAAAGGCAGTCTTAAGAGTAAAGGCAGTCTTAAGCATATTGCCAATACAGGCCTACCTCAGGAAGCAAGAAAAGTCTCAAATATGCAACCAAACCTTTCACCTAAAGGAACTAGAAAAAGAGCAAATGAAGCCTAAAGCAAGTAAAAGAAGGGAAATAATAGATTAGACCAGAAATAAATTATACAGAAACAAAACAAAACAAAAACCCAGTAGAATGGATCAACAAAACCAAAAGCTGGTTCTTCAAAAGAATTAATAAAGTTGATAACCCCCTAGCTAGATTTATCAAAAAGAAAAGAGGACCCAAATAGATAAAATCATGAATGAAAGTGGAGAGATCACAATCAACGCAACAGAAATACAAATAAATATGTGTATATTATGAAAAAATGTATGCCAATGAACTGTGCAACATGGAAGAAATGGATAAATTTTCAGAAACTTTCAAACTGCCAAAACTGAAATAGGAAGAAAGAGAAAACTCGACCAGACCCATAACCAGCAAAGAAATGGAATCAGTAATCAAAAATCTCCCAACAAACAAAAGTCTAGGGATAGATGGATTCCCAGGGAAATTCTACTAGAAATTTAAAGAAGAGTTTAGTACTTATCCTTCTCAAACTGTTCCAAAAAATAAAAATGTAAGGAAAACTTCCAAACTCAGTGTATGAAGCCAGTATTACCTTGATTCCAAAACCAGACAATGACTGCACTGAAAAAGAATGACAGGCCAATATCACGAATGAACATGGATGCAAAAAGCCTCAACAAAATACTAGCAAATTGAATTCAGCAGTACATTAAAATAATTATTCACCATGATCAAGTCGGATTTATTCCTGGGCTTCAGGGGCGGTTCAATATTTGCAAATCAATCAACATGATACACCATATTAAGAAAAGAAAGGATAAGAACCATATGAACTTGTCAATAGATGCAGAGAAAGCATTCTTTCTTGATAAAAACCCTCAACAAAGTAGGGATTGATGGAACATACCTCAACATCATAAAGGCCATATATGAAAGACCCATAGCTACTATCATCCTCAATGGGGAAAACCTGAGAGCTTTCCCTTTATGGTCAGGAACAAAACAAGGTTGTCCACTCTCACCACTTTTTGTACTGGAAGTCTTAGCCTTAGCAATCAGACAACAAAAAGAAATAAAAGGCATCTAAATTGGCAAGGAAGAAGTAAAACTTTCAGCATTTGCAGACATGATACCCTATGAAGAAAACCTGAAAGGCTCAACCAATAAATTGATAGCACTAACACATGAATTCAGCAAAGTTGCAGGATACAAAATCGATCTGTGGTAATCTGTCGCATCTCTAAACAAATAACAAAAAGAAAAAGAAGTCAAGGAATAGATCCCATCACCAAAACCAATAAGATACCTAGGAATAAACCTAACTAAAGAAGCAAAAGATCTGTACTCCAAAAATTATAGATCACTTATGAAAGAAATTGAAGAGGACACAAAGAAATGGAAAAGCATTCCACGCTCATG
Source organism: Ailurus styani (assembly GCA_002007465.1). Lineage (NCBI taxonomy): Eukaryota > Metazoa > Chordata > Mammalia > Carnivora > Ailuridae > Ailurus > Ailurus styani. Next base: position 1,533,465 of record LNAC01000051.1, read on the forward strand.
GATTGCAAGAACAAACATTGTTAAAATATCTATACCACCCAAAGCAATCTACACATTTAATGCAATCCCCATTAAAATACCACCAGCATTTTTCACAGAGCCAGAACCAAGAATCCTAAAATTTGTATGGAACAACAAAAGACCCTGAACATACAAAGCAATTCTGAAAAAGAAAAACAAAACTGGAGGCATCATTATTCCAGATTTCAAGTTATATTACAAAGCTGTAATGATCAAGACAGCATGGTACTGGCACAAAAACAGAGACATAGATCAATGGAACAGAATAAAGAATCCAGAATTTGACCAACAACTATATGGTCAACTAATCTTTGACAAAGAAGGAAAGACTATCCAATAGAAAAAAGACACTCTCTTCAACAAATGATGTTTGGAAAACTGGACAGCAACACACAGAAGAATGAAACTCGACCACTTCCTTACACCATATCCAAAAATAAATCAAAATGGATTAAAGACCTTAATGTGGGATAGGAAACCATCAAAATCCTAGAAGAGAACACAGGCAGCAACTTCTTTGATATTGGACATAGCAACTCCTTTCTAGACTTGTCTTTGGAGGCAAGAGAAACAGAAGCAAAAATGAACTACTGGTATTTCATCAAGATAAAAATCTTCTGCATAGTGAAGGTAACAGTCAGAAAAAGTAAAAGGCAAACTACAGAATGGAAGAATATATTTGTTAATGACAATATCTGATAAAGGGTTAGTATCCAAAATCTGTAAAGAACTTACAAACTCAACACACTAAAAACAAATACTTCTGTTAAGGAATGGGCAGAAGACACAAATATACACTTTTCCAAAGAAGACATCCAGGTAGCTAACAGGTACAGAAAAAATGCTCAACATCACTCATCATCATGGAAATACAAATCAAAACAATGATGAGATACCACCTCACAACTGTCACAATGGCTAAAATTAACAACACAGGAAACAACAGGTGTTGGTGAAGATGTTGAGAAAGGTGAACTTCTTACACTTTGGTGAGAATGCAAACTGGTGTAGCCACTCTGGAGAATTGTATGGAGGTTCCTCAAAAAGTTAAAAATAGAACTACCCTATGACCTAGCAATTGCACTACTTGGTGTTTATCCAAAGGATACAAAAATACTGATTCAAAGGGATACATGTACCCTGATGTTTATAGCAGCATTATCAACAATAGTCAAACTGGAGAAGATTCAATGTCCATCAGCTGATGAATAGATAAAGAAGAGGTGGACTATAAATACAATAGAATAATACTCAGCCATCAAAAAGAATGAAATGTTGTCATTTGCAATGACATGATTGGAGCTAGATTGTATTATGCTAAGTGAAATAAGCCAGTCAGAGAAAGACAAATACCATATGATCTCACTCATAGAGGGATTTAAAAAAGAAAGCAGATGAACATATGGGAAGGGGGAAGGGAGGAAAGAACAAAAGGAGAGAAGGAAACAAACCATAAGATGCTCTTAACCATAGAGAACAAAACTGAGGGTTAATGGAGGGTGGTGAATGAGGGAGGTGAATGAGGCTAGATGGGTGATGGATATTAAGGAGGGAACCTGTTTTGATGTACATAAGTGAAGAATCACTAAATTCTACTTCAAAACCAATATTGCACTGTATGTTAACTAAAGTTTATATTTAAAAAAAAGATAGAATTGAGGGTTGAGTGGAATTCTACCAATAAGATGAAAATCAGACTGCATAGTATTTTTGAGGTCTTGACTAAAACAATTTTGGCCATGTTTGTTTAGATAATAAATTCATTAATCTGATAAAAATGAGGGAAAAAGTCAGTCGTTAGATGACTTAAAAGATTTTATTTTTTCCAATACAAATTTGCTGATATACTATTATCAGTGATGCTAGAGATTGCTCTTTGAAGAAGAAATAATGAATCTTATAATAATAACACATTAAATAATCTAAATTGTATTAGAAAATACTCTCATTTTGCATTATCTAATGTAAGTTTTAAGTCTTTAGGAGAAGTATTTTAAAATGTTAAAATTTCTTTTTATGAACATTTGTGTTCCTGAAATTTGCTTACAAGCCACACTTACAAACATATTAGGGGAGTGGTTAGGAAAGCAGCTTTTGGAGCTAAGCATAATTAGGTTGGATTACTGATCTGTTATTTATTACCAGGTTACTTAGCCCTTTCAAGCTTTTTTAAAAATTTTATTTATATATTTATTTATTTGTTTATTTATTTAGAGGGCGAGTGGAAGAGGGGAAGAGGGAGAGGGACAGAAAGCATCTCAAGAAGGCTCTACACTGAGCACAGAACATGATGTGGGGCTTGATCTCATGATCCTGCGATCTTGACCTTAGCCAAAATAAAGAGTCAGATGCTTTAACCAACTGAGCCACCAGGCACCTCTCAAGTCTCCTTTTTAATATTTAGAAATCAGGACAATGTTAACTACCATTTTCTGTCATTGTCAGGATTAAACAACGTATAAAATGTGTAAAATTTAGGAGGAACAATCATGTAGTAAGTACTAATTACAAAATATCTATTACTACTCTTCACACTTTATTTATTCTTGTCTCAATTACTTTAAAATAAAATTTTATGTGAATTCTTGGGGGAAATGTTTGCATGATTTAATATTACATGAAAGAAAGTGTGTTTCAAAGTACTCATTAAAAATTGAATAGTTTTATGTAACTAACTTTAGAAATCTGTGAAGAAATTACTTCACATTTCTCTTTAAAACACTATTATGCTTGGGGCACCTGGGTGGTTCAATGGGTTAAAGCCTCTGCCTTCAGCTCAGGTCATGATCTCAGGGTCCTGGGATCAAGCCCCGCATTGGGCTCTCTGCTCAGCAGGGAGCCTGCTTCCTCCTCTCTCTCTGCCTCCCTCTCTGCCTACTTGTAGTCTCTCTGTCAAATAAATAAATAAAATCTTAAAAAAAAAAAAGCTATTATGCTTGAGTTCAAGTTCCCAAATTCTCCCTGACAGGCTTCCTCAAGTTTTTAGTTGATAGACAATTGTTATCTAAATTGCCCTATATTACTATTGTAAGAAAGTTTGTGTCTATGGCAGACAGTTTAGGTCAAACTCAAATCTTTATTTGGAGAAGGTAAAAGTAATGTACTAGTGAACTTAAATCATGTAAAATATACATGAACAAAGAAAAAATTGTAAGGTTATCTTTACATTTGACACAAAGGTTAGGTCAAGAAGTTCCTTCTCTCCCCATCCCCACCCCCCATATCATTCCTATCCTGTGACATGTTGTGAAGTTAATGGGTTTTTAAGATGTGAACTGGGTTTTCTGGACTGAAGGGAAGAGGAGACAGAGGAAGAGCAGAGGAACATATTAAAAATTCAGCATTTTAAATGGATAAATGGAACTTCATTTACTGTAAGAGAGAGCTAAGATTCTGTAAAGTGATCCTAAAGTATCAGATTCTATCTATGATTTAAACATTATATATAAATGAGCCTTCTTTATATGTAATGCACTGTTAAAAAATACAAAGTCATTTTAAATATAATCATAAAGATTGATGTTTAAATTATCTAGTTTTGAAAAAAATAGTTTTATTTTGCTTTTTGTAAATACATGAAATGTTTAAGGATCAAATTTATAGCCATTTTTATAATTTGACTTTTTTAAAATGAATATATGTTATCAATATGAAATTTTATTTTCATATAGAAGTGATCAATAAAAAAAGAAAAAGTGATCAAGATCAAGACCGTACTTCCTATATTCTGCTTTTTAATTATGATTTTAACACAGCTTTATATTTTGGTGAGTTATAGTGATTTTATATTGTTTTCTGGGTAGTTCCCCTTCCTTGTTCAGTAGACTTTGGTCATTTGATATATGAGAAAATGGATACGAAGATTATATCTACAAGGTCACTTATTGATTAGGGAAGGTAGAACTCCAGGCAGAGTGTATGGCTTATTAGTCTACTCTTTTAACCAGACCACTGGCAGACTGAATGTCCATGGTTTATTTTCTGCACAGCTCATAAATTACTAAGTATTTTTGCAACCAATTGAATCTGGATTTGCATCTCATGCTCTGAATGAGATGATTACAGAAAGTTGATCTGTTGGTGAATAATTACTGTTGAAAAGCTTTTGAGATTTGAAAGGATTTAGAAATCATTTTTAATTTAAATGTTATTTACTTAAAAATAAAATTAATTTAATTTAAAAAAATTAAGGTAAATATTTTCAGACCCTTAACAAACATAGACTCTCAATTCTTGACTATTAGTAGGATAAAGTTAAATACTGTCTTATGAAAAAGGTGGGTCGAATTATAGATGCTCTATTTGGAAGAGGAATCATATTTCAGAAGCATTTGGGAATTCGTTTTAAAGAGAATCCTTTATTATATATATCTAAATAATCAGAAATTTGTTTAAATGGAAAACATCAACTACCAGCACAGCTCTTTATTTAGAAATCATAATAAGATTAATATGTTCTGGGGTCTTGGGTGGCTCAGTTGGTTGAGCATCTACCTTTGGCTAAGGTCAGATCCCAGGGTCATGGCATCAAGTCCCACGTCTGGCTCCCTGCTCAGTGGGGAACCTGCTTCTCCCTCTCCCTCTGCAGCTCCCCCTGTTTGTGCTCATGCTCCCTCTCTCTCTCTTTCTGTCAAGTAAATAAATAAAATCTTTAAAAAAAAAGATTAATATGCTCTTCTGTTTCTCCTTGAATTACCATTGAGGACCAAAACTGAACATGGAAAGGCACTAAATTTTCCAATATTCTCAGTTGAGAGAGGACTTAGCAGTTGGAACCAAGCACTTCTCAGTTTTGGCCTTAAGAGTTACCAGAATTGCCTAACAACCCTCAACATCACTCCAAACCCAAATCAAAATGAAAGGACACCTGGAGAGTTAGGAGTCTACAGCGCTTGAGGCATGCAGAATTCAGGGTGAAAGAAGATGGAAGACCTCAAGAGACATATTTATTTAACCAGCAAATTTGCAGACCTGCTCCTGTGTTAGTTAAACAGAGAAAAAGGACTAGAAAAGACATAGTGGAGTCAAGAGCAAAGGAACCTATGCTCTTCCTCACACTTGCCCTTTAAACTTGGACAGATGAAGATCTGAGTCAAACAAATGAATGGAATACTGTTGGATTCTGTCTTCTCAATATCCCACCCAAGGATACCTACAGATTGAAGGTAACCCAGCAACAAGAGGTGATAGAGTGGAGTTCTTCCATATCAGGAAACTGCAGTAAGAAGTCCCCTATTCATACTCTCCAAAGGATCCACACATATTCTAGTAAAAGCTAGGATTTGGGTGGCTGCCACACATAGTCATTTCCCTTTAGTATGAATGTCTTGATATGCACTGCCAGTTCCAAAAATGCCTCTCATTTTGTGGTCTAAATTGGCACAATGTCAGTAGTAAGCAGAGAAGCAGAAGTATTAACAGAGAGATATTTGATGGCTCACTAACTGTCACAAAAAAGATTGATCATCACACAGAGAGCCCCTGTATAGCTGATTAGAGCTGAAAGAGCTACAAAAAGTATTTTTCTGAGAAGCACTTAGAGAAAGCCCAAATCAAAAGGGACACAAAAGCAAGGACACTGGAGAAATGTGAAGACTTTGGTACCTACAGCTAGAGCAAACGTTAAACATAGTCCAACTCCTAACTGAATTGACATAAATCCTTACATGAAAGGTCTACTTGACTCAATTTCTATTATTGAAAATAAGATGTTTAATTGTCAACAAAAAATTATAAAGTATTGATGCATCTGACTCTAGGCCAAAATTCTAGGTGTGATCTTTTGGGTGCAGACAGGCAATTGCAAGCTTTCCCTAGCAGGTTTGTCAGGGCAGGGAACAAAAAGAAGGAACTCTCTATACCAGACTTTGTGCACTGCCAGTGAATTGTACTTCTTTAGAAGGAGTTGCAGTCAGGCACTTAAAACACTTGCTCAACCCCTGCATTTTTAACCTAGGCACCTCCATTTGGAGACTTCCTTATTGGAGCCTTAACTGATGTACTTCTCAGGTGACTTCTTTAACACCTCCTTATCTCAATACCTTTGGTGAGGCACTTTTTCCCACTCTAAATCAATACTTTTCTGCTGGAATCACAACCTTCCTCTTCCCCTACAATGCTCCTCGGTAGTGAGATGATTCCCCCTACCTGAGCTACATACCATTTTACCATCACTCAGTGTTATTTCCATTGGGAAAATGGAACACTGGGGAGCCAGAATCTATTTTTGCCTCTTGATTATACTATTGCAGTAAGTGAATAATGCTTTACAATTTGGAAAGCACTGAAGTCACAAAAAATATGTTCTCAGACCACAGTGGGATTGAACTAGAAATCAAAAAATGAAACATAGCTGAAAAATCTCCAAAGACTTGGAAATTAAACAGCACATTTCTAGATAACACATGAGTTAAGGGAGGTGTCTCAGAACTTAATAAATGTTTTTGAATTAAATGAAAATTAAAAGATAATCTATCAAAATTTATAGGATGTAGCAAAAGGGGTTTAGAGGAAAATTTATAACATTAAGTTTATATATTACAGACAAAAAAGACCTAAAAGTCAGTAGCCTCAGCTTCTACATCAGAAGCACGAGAAAGAAGAATAGTTTAAGTCTATCTTAAGGAAAGATAAAAACAAAAAATAAATGAGCAAAAATCAATGAAAATAAAAGACTAAAAATCAATGAAATTCAAAACAAGAAAACCAAAAGGTTGTTTTTTGAAAAGATAAATAAAACTTACAAGCCTCTACCCATGTAAACCAAGAAAAAAAATAGATGATGCAAATTAATAAAATCATAAATCAATGAGAGGTCATCACTACCAATCTCATGGACATAAAAAGGTTTATAAAGTGATACTACAAAGAACCCTATGCCTACTAGTTTGATGACTTAGATGAAATGGATCAATTCTTTCCAATTGAAAGGCACAAACTACTGAAACTCATACAAGGAGAAATAGATAATTTGAATAGCCCTATATCTCCTCAATGAATTGAGTCAATTATCAATAATTGTCCAAACAAGCAAACCACTTGGCCCAGATTATTTTACTGGTAAAGTCTATCAAACACTTAAGGGAAACATAATACCAGTTCTCCACAATATCTTCCAGAAGATAGAAGCATAAGTAACACATTGAACTCATTCTCTGAGGTTAGCATTACTCTTACAATGAAACCAAATGAAGATGTTACAAGAACATGTTAAGTACATACCAGTATCTCTAGTGAGCATGCATTAGCAATTCAAATACTACAGTGTGTAAAAAGACCAGTGGGACTTATTCCAGGTACACAAAACTGACTTAACATTAGAAAACCAATCAATGTAGTCTGTCATATTGACAGGCTAAGGACAAAAAATCATACGAGCATATCAATTGACGCAAAAGAAGAATTTAGCAAAATTGACCTCTCATTCATAATAAAACTTTTAACAGACTAGGATTAAGTAAAGAACTTCCTCAAATAGAACTTCCTCAAATTTCTAGAGATTATCTGCCCAAAAAATCTATAATTAACATTATTCTCAACTAACGGAGAAAAATTGGACACATTTTCTCTAAGATCAGAAATAAGGTGTCTACAGCCATACCACCCTGAACACGCCCAATCTTGTCTGATCTCAGAAGCTAAACAAGGTCAGGCCAGGTTAGCACTTGGATGGGAGGAATAAGGCAAGGGTGCCGCCTTTCATTACTCCAACTCCATATTGTACTAGAAGTCCTAGGTATTGCACTTATGCATGAAAGCCAACTGAAAGAATTCCTAATGGCCAAAGACAGAACAATTTTAGCAAAAAAATAGTGTGACATTTTATAAACTAAATATTTTGATTCCAAACTTACATAAGTAAATGATTGAACACATGAATAAGTTCAGAATGGATAAAACTGTGTAGATGATTTTAAAAAATTATTTAGATACTCCACTTTTTAAAAGTTTGGACTTAATTCTCACTTAAGTGTAGGTAGCACAAGTGACTTCCTTCCAAAGAGTTTGTAAAAGTACATACTAAAAAGGGCATTGCAATGAACAACTTTTCAATAGATAAGCCTGAGTAACATTACTATGGCCAGGTGACTAATTTTAAAATCAACATTAATAAGTAATTTTAAAAATATGCACTTCTGATATGATATGATGAAAATGGCACTTCACCTCTTTTTTCTTCCCCATAAAACATACAACCCCATTTTAAACATAAAAGAAAGATCAGATAAATCCCAGTTGAGGGACATAGTACAAAATAACTAAGCAGTCCTATTCAAAATTGTAAAGATCACCAAAAGTAAGACTTTCACAGCCAAAAGAAACTTATTTAGACATGGGTAGTATGTGTAATGTGGTATCTGTAACAAAATCCTAGAGAGAAAAAGAAAATTAGGCAAAACTAAGTATATATGAACAAATAGTAGCCTTTAGTTAATCATAATGTATTAGTTACTTAACTGTGACAAATTATCATAATGGGATAAGATATTAATAACAGTGGAAACTGTGTGACAGTTTTTGTATTATCTCCAGCTGTTCTAAAACAAATCTCCAGCTGTTCTAAAATAAAAAGTTTATTTTGGAGAAGGTAAAACACACAAAAAAGGTAAAGAACAAAATCAATAAGAAGATGAAAAAGAAAAATAAATGTGCATGTTACTTCCCTGTAGCAGCATGACCCAGGAATTCATCACATTATTTCAGTTCATATTTTTTATCTTCTGAATTTTGTCATTCAAACTTATTGCAAGTTTAGGCTATGAATCTACTTGAAAATTAAGGGTTCCACTGCTAAAAAAAAATGAAAAGAAAAGAAAAAGAAAACCAAAGAAATAAAAGAGAAGATGGAGAATGGATATGGATTTTGGAGAAAATCTAAATCTATTCCATAATCCTATGAGATTATTTTTCAGTAGAAAGAAATTCACATAAATTGAAAAATTCACAAAGACCAGAATTTTGAGAGATAAGGGAATACTTCACAAAACTCATGAAAAACATTTTCAGTAAGAGATATGATATTTATTTTCTTAGTTAAAAATGAGGTAATCATTATGATGGTTAGTCAAGGTGGTATGATGATAAGTCAAGGTGGTAAGGCAAAATTGTTTAGAATACAAATGGGGGTAAAAGAGAATTAGATGAGCTCTGAGCAGCTCATCAGAAGGTAGTTTTGTATTTCAGTGTGACAAGAGTTGGGGCGAAACATGGAAATCAGTGAACCATAGAACCACAATCATAAGTGGCAAGGTCAAGCAGAGGGACCTGGAAAATTTGGAATTGATGGTAAAGACTGCAACAGTGCTTTATACCTAACTGAAATAACATGAATTGGGTAAACGTATAATTGCTCTCAATTATAGTTAAATTGAATCTCATAATTCCCTTAGATTGTAATGAATCCTTCCCATCACACACACACACACACACACACACACACACACACACACACACACACACACAGCATTCAGTTAAATTGGTAGAGTCATTGTGATGAGAAAATGGATTTTCAATCTAACCCATGGTAAATGTGGGTGACAGTTAAACACTGTTTTAGCTAGCAGTTTGTTTAGCCGAAATAGACTGGGTGAGAACTGGGTTATGGAATGGTTTAAGAAGCCAAGTAAGGCAAATGTGATGCAAATCAGGACAGTAGACTGGTATCAGGCACCGGTAAAAACCAAAAATAAAGGCAAAGAAATTGGAGATAATCAAGTTTTTCTCAGGGGAAATGACAAGGTTGTAGTGGTTTAGAGTGTCAGGCTGAAGAAGCTCAGTTCCTCCCACTTTTACTCAACCAGATTGGCTCTATTTCATTTCTTAATATTGGGATTACATGTAAGATTTCTCTTGAGGAAATATGGCTCAATTGGCTTTAAAAAGGGTGAGAAAATAATAGCAGAGGGAGATGTAAGCATATGTAGCCCTCCAATTTCTAAAAAGATGTATTTTAATATTTTTATTCTGTTCAATTAACTATTTATTGGTACTTTTTCCCCCCCAGAATGTACTGGGTTTATAATAATGACAGAAGTCCTGAAATGAGTTGAAAGCTTTTTTCTTCACCATCCAGTGCTCATTCGGTTGGTCTCTGTAATGTCTCCTTCCTTTGTTTGTTTGCTTGTTTTCCACTGATCTTGTACAATCAAGGATTCTTTTTCAATATTCCAATCCTTCAAAGTCAGAAAGTAGATTTTCTAGCCTGACTGTAAGTCTGTATTCCCTGGGGCACTGCTGACATATGTTTGAATTTAAGAGGGCGGGGAAGGTGAAGTAGAGTTTGGTACTCTTTCTTTCATCGGTAGCCTAGAAATTGCAAGTTCAAAGGATAATGTCATTTGTGAATGGGCTTAGCAAGCAGTGATAGTGAGTAGTAGTGGCAAAAGGCATCCAAATTTGATTTTTTTTTTTTGGTTTCAAGTTTTTATTTAAATTTAATTTAGTGAACATAGACTGTAATATCAGTTTCAGGAGTAGACTATAGTGATTCATCATTTACATATAACACCCAGTGCTTATCACAACAAATGTCCTCCTTAGTACCCATCATCCATTTAACCCATCCAACAACTCTAACTCCATCCTCATCATTGCAAATGGCAAGATGTCATTCTTTTTGATGGTTGGAAAATATTCCATTGTAAATATATACCACCTCTTCTTTACCCATTCATCAGTTGATGGACTTTTGGGCTCTTTCCATAATTTGGCTATTGTTGATAATGCTGCTATAAACATCAAGGTGCATGTGTCCCCTTGAATCAGTATTTTTGTATCATTTGGGTAAATACTCAGTAGTGCAATTTGTAGATCATGGTGTAGTTCTATTTTTAACTTTTTGAGGAACGTACATACTGTTTTCCAGAGAGTCTACACCAGTTTATATTCCCACCTACATTGTAAAAGTGTTCCCCTTTCTCCAAATCCTCACCAACATCTCTTGCTTCCACTGTTGGTAATATCTCCTTTTAGTTTTGATTTGTATTTCCCTGATGGTGAGTGACATTGAGCATCTTATCATGTGTCACTGGTGAGATGAATGTCTTCTTTGAAAAAGAGTCTATTCATGTCTTCTGTCCATTCCTTACCTGGATTATTTGTTTTTTTGGGTGTTGAGTTTGATAAGTTCTTTATAGATCTTAGATACTAACCCTTTATCAGATATGTCCTTTACAAATATCTTCTCCCATTATGAGGGTTGCCTTTTAGTTTTGTTGATTGTTTCCTTTGCTGTGTAAAAATTTTTATCTTGATGAAGTACCAATAGTTCATTTAGTTCATTTTTGCTTTTGTTTCCTTTGTTTCAGGAGATGTGTCCAGTAAAAAATTACTACGGCCTGGGTCAAAGAGGTTACTGCCTGTGTTCTCCTCTCGGATTTTGATGGTTTACTGTCTCATATTTAGGTCTTTCATCCATTTTGAATTTATTTTTGTTTATGGAGTAAGAATGTAGTCCAGTTTCATTCTCTTGCATGTTGCTGTCCCGTTTTCTCAACACGATTTGTTGAAGAGACTCTCTTTTTCCCATTGAACATTCTTTCCTTCTTCATTGAGATTAGTTGACCATATAGTGTGGGTCCATTTCTGGGTTTTCTTTTCTGTTCATTGATCCATCCCCCTGTTTTGTGCCATTACTATGCTATCTTGAGCACTACAGCTTTGTAGTATAGCTTGAAGTCTGGAATTGTGATGCCTCCAACTTTGCTTTCCTTTTCCAAAATTGCTTTGGCATTTGGGGTCTTTTGTGGCTCCATACAAACTTTAGGATTCTTTGTTCTAGTTCTATGAAAAATGTTGGTGGTATTTTAATAGGGATTGCATTAAATGTGTAGGTTGCTGGGGCACCTGACTGGCTCAGTGGGAAGGGCTTGTGATTCAATCTTGGAGTTTGAGCCCCATGTACAGTGCAGACATTACTTAAATAAAACTTCAAAAATGTGTAGATTGCTTTGGGTACTATAGAAATTTTAACAGTATTTGTTCTTGCAATCCATGAGCATGGAATATTTTTCCATCTCTTTGTGTCTTCTTTAATTTCTTTCATCAGTGTTCTATAGTTTTCAGAGTATAGATCTTTTACCTCTTTGGTTAGGTTTATTCCTAGGCATCTTACAGTTTTTGGTGCAATTAGAAATGGATTGATTCCTTGATATTTCTTTCAGTTGCTTCATTATTAGAAATGCAACAGATTTCTGTATTTGTGGATCAGTTCTAACAATTTTTTGGTTGAATCTTTGGGTTTTCTACACAGAGTATCATGTCGTCTATGAATAGTGAAAGTTGGGCTTCTTCCTTGCTGATCTGGATACCTTTTATTTTTGTCGTTGTTGTTGTCTGGTTGCTAAGGCTAGAGCTATGTTAAATAACAAAGTTGACCATGGACAGAAAGCTCTCAGTTTTTCCCTGTTGAGGATGATATTAGCTGTGTGTCTTTAGTATATGGCCTTTAGGATGTTGAGCATATGTTCCCCCTATCCCTACGTTTCTGAGTGTTTTTCTCAAGAATAGATGCCGTATTTTGTCAAATGCTTTTTCTGCATCTATTGACAGGATTATTTGGTTCATATTCTGTCTTTTATTAATGTGTTATATCACATTAATTGATTTGCAAATATAGAAACATCCCTGCAGCCCAGGAATAAATTCAACTTGATTGTGGTGAATGGTTCTTTTAATGTACTATTAGATTAGATTTGCTTATATTTTGTTGAGAATTTTTGCATCTATGTTCATCAGGGTATTGGCCTGTAATTCTTTTTTTTTTTTTCAGTGCAGTCATCATCTGATTTTAGAATCAAGGTAATGCTGGCTTTGTAGAATGAGTTTGGAAGTTTTCCTTCCATTTCTGTTTTTTTGGAACAGTTTGAGAAAAATAGGTATTAACTCTTCTTTGAATGTCTGGTAGAGGGGTGCCTGGTGACTCAATTGTTGAGCATCTGCCTTCAGCTCAGGTTATGATCCCAGAGTCCGGGGATCAAGTCCTGCCTGGGGTCCTTGCTCGGTGGGGAGTCTGCTTCTCCCTCTGCCCCTACCTGTGTTCCTTCTCTCTCTCTCTCTCTGTCAAATAAATAAATAAAATATTTATAAATAAATAAATAAATAAATAAATAAATAATAAAATCTGAGTACGATTCCCCTGGGAAGTCATCTGACCCTGGACATTTTTTATTGGGAAATTTTTGATTATTGATTCAATTTCTTTGCTGTCTTTGGCCTGTTCAAGTTTTCTTTTCTTCCTGTTTTCAGTTGGTATTTTTATGGTTCCAGAGATTTATCCATTTCTTCCAATGGCCCGATTTGACATAAAATTTTTCATAATATCTTCATAATTTTTTGTATTTCTCTGGTGTTGGTTGTTATGTCCTCTTTCTCATTTATAATTTTGTTTATTTGGGTCCATTATCTTTTCTTTTTTGAGAAGTCTGGCTAGAGGTTTATCAATTTTATTAATTCTTTCAAAGAATTATCTCCTTGCTTCATTGAGCTGTTCTATTATTTTGTTTGTTTCTGTATAATTTATTTCTAAGATTTCTAATCTTTATTATTTCCCTTCTGCTGGCTTTAGGCTTCATTTGTTCCTTTTCTAGCTCCTCTGCTTGTAAGATTAGGTTGTATATTTGAGATTTTTCTTGCTTCTTGAAGTAAGCCTATATTGCTATATGCTTCCCTCTTATGACTCCTTTTGCTGCATCCAAAGGTTTTTGAATATTGTGTTTTCATTTTCATTTATTTCCATGTTTTCTTTTATTTCTTCTTTGATTTTCTGGTTGACCCATTCATTCTTTAGTAGGATATTCTTTAACCTCCATGTATTTCTGGTCATTCCAACTTTTTCTTGTGGTTGACTTCAAGTTTCATAGCGTTGTGGTTGGAAAATATGCATGGTATGCTCTTGATCTTTTTGTACCTATTGAGGGCTGATTTGTGACCCAGTATGTGATCTACTCTGGAGAATGTTTCATGTGCACTCAAAAAGAATGTGTACTCTGCTGCTTTAGGATGAAATGTTCTGAATATCTCTTAGTCCATCTGGTCCAATGTGTTATTCAAAGTCCTTGTTTCTTTGTTGATTTCTGCTTCGATGATCTGTCCATTGGTGTTAGTGGGGTATTACAGTCCCCAAGTATATTGTATTATTATCAATGAGTTTCTTTATGTTTGTTATAAATTGTTTCACAAATTTGGGTGCTTCGTAGTTGGGTGCATAATTATTTATAATTGTTAGATCTTCTTATTGAATAGACGCCTTTATTATGACATAGTGTCCTTCTTCATCTCTGTCATACTCTTTGTTATAAAATCGAGTTTCTGATGTAAGTATGGCTACTCTGGCTTTCTTTTGATGTCCATCAGGATGATAGATGGTTCTTTATCCCTTCAGATTCAATCTGTAGGCATCTTTAAGTCTAAAGTGAATCTCTTGTAGACAACATATAGATGGGTCTTGGTTTTGTTTGTTTGTTTGTTTTGGTTTTTAATAGGTCTTGTTTTGTTATTTTTTTGTGTGTTTTTTTGTTTTGTTTTTGTTTTTGATGGGTCTTGTTTTTTTTATCCACTCTTATACCCTATATCTTTTGATTGGAGCATTTAGTTCATTTACACTCAGAGTGATTACTGATAGCTATGAATTTGGTGAGGGGTGGGGAAAGAAAATGGCTTCAGCCAGCTTCCTGAGCCCTGTAGAAGGGAGTTCCCATAATCCAGGAAGCCCTCCCAGAAGAGTGAACAGTTCTCTTGCACCTCTGTTCTACCCTAGGCAGCCCAGCTGAGTTCTAAAACTCCAAACTATAGGGATCTGGCATGGTGTGGACCCATGCTTATCTTCTGGGGGACGATCTCACCATGCTGGGACTGATGCAGGTTTGTCCCAGAAGGTCAGTCACACCAAAGTGCAAGGGTGTGGAATTTGGAGTAAGAATAGCAAAGAGCCAGTGTCCAGGTTAGGAGCCCTAGCAGTGTCTAAACCTATGTTGAGGGTTTGGGGAGGGAGATGGCAACCACTGACTCTTTTTTCCCTGAAGAATCAATGCCACCTCTTCCAGATGCACTTCAGGAAGGGGGAACTGTCTCTCCCAGTGAGTCCCAGGGGATCCTCAGATTGCATGATTTGCTACTGGGCTACCTGTCCTCTGCAGCATCATCCAGGATCCATCCCAGCCATGCCACGGACCTCTAAAACTCCAGTCTTTGAACCCTGCTTGTTGGAAAAACTCACAAAACTCAGTCTCTCTCATTTTCCGAGTTATTGGTTTTGGAGAAGTGTTTTCCTTGTGCAATCCTGCATGCACTCCTCTCTTTCTCTCATACACCTCCCTCTTTGACTGGGGGGTCCATCCCCTCCACTGTGCCTGCAATCCTTTTCTCTCCCAAATCACATCTCTGCACCTCCTACCTTCCACAATGTGGCCTTTTCTCTCCCACTAGTTGTGCAATTTGTTCTGTCAGTCCTCAGATTGATATCTTGCATATTCAGAATGATTTCATATTTATCTAGCTGTGTTTGAGGGATGAGGCAAGACTGGGGTCTTCCTTCTATTTCCCAAATTTGATTTTTGTTAATGTCAGTGTGCCAACTAAACAAAATCTGTCCAAGAATTAAATATGGCACTGAATCCCCACTACGGAAAATATATCCTATGGAGAGTTTACCTTCATTAGGCCAAGAACGAAAGCAGGATTTGAAGAAGGTGCTTTATTGGAATATATATACTCAAGCTGCCCTGTAAGGAAAGTGATGGTAAACATGTTATTGGAAGAGATGGTGGTGAGAAGGAAAGGTCAAGATGCTAACAGCTTGATAGTGTCAAAATTTCACTTGCAAATACAGATTGCTAAAGGTTGAGGCCAAAAGGGCTAATGAAAGGCCAAGTGGGAGAGGCAGGAGGGGCAGTCTGGCCTGGGAAGTTTTAACAGCTTGTTGTTAAAGTGGTGTTGGATCCAAACATAGAATATGAGTCCTGATATTTAGCATCAGAAGTCAGAGAAAGTCTATGGATCAAAACTAGGCTATTAGAGAAAGAATAGGGAAATTGTTATTATTACATCAGGAATCATTTAGGTCAATAAATCAACCCAATTATAAGCAGAAAGACAGGTAAAGAGATCAATAGGGAAGAATTTTAAGTGATAGAGTAAAATGTTACTGTGATTTGTGTTTTGTGGTCCTTCATCTCAGGTCAGAAGCCCAAGAAGAACTACCCATAGTTCAAAGTCATTTTTTGAAAAAAATTATTACTTGGAGACCATGCTAGGAACCAATCAGCTGAAGGCAGTAATATACTAGTAATACATCCTCTAGCACTCATTTGGCTATGTTAAATTCACATTATGACCACTGACTTACAGCTATCTATTGTCTTGACAGAACAGAGTGGCAGCAAACCACATAGGAATATTTTAGCAATCTTCAATATAGAAGTAGTTTGTGAGGATAAACTTGGAGTTGAGGTATCAGCCAGAAGTTTAAGAGACATCTGTTTCAGGGCTGTCATTACACACATACGCACACTCACACACACACACACACACACACACACACACATGCAGAGTTTTCTTTGATCTTGGGATAATTATAAAATTATTGCACAAGTTTCCATTCCAAGTGGGAATGCTACTTTTCCTTACTTCCATAAATGTATTATGTAGAGCAGAATAACATCTATAAAAGGGGATTGAGTTCTTTGGAGAAATAATCACCTTGCAAATCTATATTTTAAGAGCTATAATATAACATATAACATAGATTATAATATAGAATTCTATAATACAGAAATATAATATAGAAGATAATCTATAATAAAGAGCTATAATATAATAGCTATTGTTAGAAACTGTATAGAATTCCGTGGGATTATAAGGAGTGAATTTTTATTGGTAGTAGCAGTGTATACACTAACATTTTGGGTCATTTTGAATTTTAGTTTAACTTTCTCTAGAAATGATTGAGGGAATTGATTCTGATTTACTTCTCTTGAGCCAAAAATGCAGCTGGAACATTATTAATAGATATCATCAAATATTACCATTATGAAATGTCAGCATATTAAAATATATAATATCTTTCAGCTTCTCTCCTGTATGTACTAATTTATAAAAATTGGGTATTTCACAACTCCTCCATTTCATTATTTGCTAATTTCATAATTTGCACTTTCTGACCAGAAAGACTGAACTTGTCTGATGTAAGTCTATTTAATGGTGGTTTTCAGTATGAGTCTAGATCCATCCATATTCTTGGGATGAGTGCCACAGAGCTGCAGGCCTGTCAGTGGGAATGTGGCTGTTTAATTGCCACCTTGGCTGTACTCTCTGACTAGATGTAGTGGCAGTAATTCTTTAAGTGCAGTGTCTTTCAATTTTCTTTTAAAATGTATTTTCTCACAATTTTATTTATATGTATTTATAGTGTATATATATGTATGTGTTCATATATACATATATGTATATATGTACATAAATATATATAAGTACATGCGTACGTGTATATGCATGTAGAAGGTGACTAAGGGTTTATGGATATAGTACTGACCAATAAAATGTAATATGATATTATCTATTTTAGGTCTTGTTAATATTTGATAATTTGGATTTTAAAAGTTATGAGAAGAAAAAAATGAAACGATGAAACCAGAGAGGGAGACAAACCATAAGAGACCCTTAATCATAGGAAACGAACTGAGGGTTGCTGGGGGGAGAGAGGTGGAGAGATGGGGTAACCCAAGATGGACATTGGGGAGGGTATGTATTGTAATGAGCACTGGGTATTATATAAGACTGATATAAGACTGATGAATCACAGACATGTACCCCTGAAACAAATAATACATCAAAAAAAATAGAAAAGTAAAAATAAAAAGTTATGTGTTTTTAAAAAATAGGTAAAAAATGAAGAATTATGATTAACTGGACTGGAGAAAATGAATTCTATAACGTGTAAAAGTTGTTTGTTATATCTTTAAAAAGATATTTGAATTTACATGTTATGATGCCTTAGATAATTCTCCCCTAGCATTATCAAGGTATAGTTCATAAATCAAGTTTAAGACACTTAAAATGCGCAATATAATGATGTACATATGATGTGTATATGCATTGTGAAAGAATTCTCATCATCAAAATAATTAACACATCCATCCACTTCACATATTTACTATTTTTTTGATGAAACAATTTAAGTTATACTCCCTTAGCAAATTTCAATTATAGAATACAGTGTTATCAACTTTAGTCACCATATTATACGTTACAGTCTCAGATCCTATTCATCTTATAACTGAAAATTTATGCCCTTTTACCAACCTCTTCCAATTTCATAGCTCCTGCCTCCTAGCCCCACTGCCTAGCTCCTGGCAACCATTTCTTTTTCTATGAGTTTGACATTTCTTTTTCTTTTTAGATTCTTTATAAGTGATACCATGCAGTATTTGCCTTTCTCTGTCTGACTTTTTTCACTTAGCATAATGCCCTCATGTTCATCCATATTTTTGGATTTTCTTCTTTTAAAAAGAACTTATTTTTAAAGACTAAATAATATTCCATTGTGCATATATGCATACATATAGACATACATAGGGGAGCTTTCTTAAAACACAATACAATAAATTTACTTCAATTCTATAGATAAGTCCTTAATAAGTTTTAAAGTAGGTAATAGTTCTTTAAAAAGACAAGAAATACGTAATATCTTATCAATGCAATCTATTCATGTGTAATCATACTGGACATTTCTGTACTCTGTCTTATAACTTGTAGTTTTACTTCTTTAAGTTCATTTTTGGGTAATAGAGAAATGTTCTCCAATCATCCTTATATTACATATTTTTACGGAAATGTAAAAAATAATTTTTATATTTGAATGAAGGAAAATTTAGATTGTAAGATAGAAATGCAAAATAATACCACATTATATCTCCATTCTAAAATAAAGTGAGGAGTAGGGAGGGTAAAAATGAGACAAGATGGAATTGGGAAGGAGACAAACCATAAGAGACTCTTAATCCCGGGCGCCTGAGTGGCTCTCAGTGGGTTAAAGCCTCTGCTTTTGGGTCAGGTCATGATCTCAGCGGGCTCTCTGCTCAGCAGGCAGCCTGCTTCCTCCTCTCCCTGTCTCTCTGCCTGCCTCTCTGCCTACTTGTAATCTCTTTCTCTGTGTCAAATAAAATCTTAAAAAAAAAAAAAAGACTCTTAATCTCATGAAACAAACTGAGGGTTACTGGGGGGTGGGAGAGTAGGGATAGGGTGGATGGATTATGGACACTGGGGAGTGTTTGTGCTGTGGTGAGTGCTGTGAAAAGTGTAAGCCTGATGATTCACAGACCTTTACCCCTGGGGCAAATAAAAAAAAAAGTGAGATGTCTGGGAGGAGTGATGCAGAGAAAATACATGATATGAAAAAAAATAGTTGAATCTTAGTATACTATCACTTTTGCCTCTATTAGTCATTTGGTTACTTCCAATAATTGTCCTGCAGCAATGAACCATAACTTAGCTTGAATTAGTATAGAATAAAGAATATGTATTTGAAACTATACAATATCTTCCACTTTTTTTTAGCAATTCTTCACTGTATAAACTTTTATTTTAAGCATTATAGTAAGATGACACATGTTGTTATAAAAGTATAGTGGGAACAGACAGATATTATTACAAGTGGCTTAAAGATAGATTACATCAACAGATGCTACCAACAATTCTTTCAACACTCCTCATCAAGATATGAAGGTATTTTTGCTCTTTTGAATTTTTGCTGGCCCTAAGACTTGTTTTGACTAAGAGAGTGAGGAAGAAATGGTATTGTGTGAGTTCTAGAGCTTTGCAGCTTCATTTCACTCTCTTGGGATAGCCCAAGATAGCCCAAAAGTAATAAAGCTATGGCAGGATTACTGAGTGATAAGAGACAAACAGCCCCACCCAGCCCCTAGTCATTACAGATACCACAGTGGAGGTGTGTAACTGTGAATAAAACCATCTTGAATGTGCTGTCTCAGCCATGCTTCTAGCCAAAGACAGCCAAAGAAGTACACATTTGTATCCTCAGACATTATATGGCACAGAAGAAAAAGTCCAACTAGGTCAGCCAACTTACAAAGTTATAAGAAATAATGAGAAATAATAAATCATTGCTGTTTTATGCCAACAGATTTTGGATTAGCTTGTTACAGGGAAATCTATAACTGAAGCATGGTTTCTTTGAAAATATACATTATTTTCAAGTATAAGATTTTTGGACGAAATAATTTTGTTACAAGGAAAAAGGACCAAGCTACGCCAACCCCATTCTCATGAGTTAAAAGAAAAGATAATTTAATTATAAGAGGAATTGGGGTGATCACTAATTATATCTATTAGAGTACTTTCAGCTGCAAATTCAAAATTCCTTACTTATATTTGCTTAAAAAAAACAAAGGAATTAATAAGGCTTCTGATAAAAAGTCAAGACATAAAGAGCATGTGACTCTTGTTCTCAGGGTTATGAGTTCAAGCCCCATGCTGGGTGTTGAGATTACTGAAAAAAATAAATAAACTTAAAAAGAAGAACACATTATTGGTATAGTGGCTTCACAGTGTGTTCGTGGTGTCTTCACAATGTCTTCAAATAAGTAGGCTCTTTTCATTCTTCTGTGTTTCATCCTCAGCAAGTTACTTTCTATGTCATAGGCATAAGATGACTTGCCTCAGTTTTAGATGTTGTATTTGTGTCAAGGCAAGGAAGATGCTGTCATGTGTATCCTTTTTTTATATATATAGAAAACAAGTTTTCCTAGAAGCAATTCCAATCAAATTGTAGTCATGTGCTATATCCCATTTGTCAGAAAGCTTTCACAGGGCCATAACTTTATGGCAGCAGTGGGAAGCTGGAAAATTTCATATGTGGCAGTGGAGTACAAAATTATTGTGACAGCTTAAACTGGTCTTGTTCTCTCGTTGTGTGGAAGAACACCAATGCAACTCTGGAAAAGACTCAATGTAACCCTGGGCAAAAGTGGATTCTACTAATGAGAAATAAAGGAAGATGAATAAGCTACCAAAAAGATCTGGCAAATTGAATGAGTTCCTTCATACTAGTACCCAACTATTCTGAGTTGTCGAAAAATATTTCGTTTTCTTTCCTTTTTAAATCCATGACAGCTATTGCTTGCAAAACATGGCAACAGTGACTACGATCTTTTCAGATCAATAAAAAGAAATTTCTTCTCATTACTAATTTTGTGAGAAGTACTTAAAAAAGTAAATGATACCAAAATTTTTTGAATTATTTTCATTACCTATTAAGATTATCTTGATGAATAACATTAATTGATTTTTTAACTGAGAAACTGATTTTGCATTCCTTGGATATATCCAACTCTGTCACAATATATTATCTTTTTTATATTTTAAAATATTTGTTTTGCTAACATACCACTTAAAAACTTTATGTCCATGTTTATGAATGAGATAGGCCTCTAATTTTGTGATGTTTTAGTGTCCTTTTCTGATTTGAGGCCTCAGGTTATTCTAATATAATAAAATAATTTGAGGGGTATTTTCATTTTTCTTTCCCCAGAAATTTTGTATATGATTAATTTGCTCCTTGAACAAATTTGCTCATTGTCCTTGTTTTACATTGGGGGAATTTTTTTTTTTTTGGCTAGGTTTATTGTGATGTAATGTATGTACTTTAAACTAGACCCATTGTAGAATATAATTTGATGACTTCATACAAACATAAATAGCAAGGGTAACTACAACCACAATCAAAATATAGAATAATTTTACCACCACCAAGCAGCTATTCTTTAGTTAATTGTCTATTATCCCACCCTCAACCCCTGGCAGCCAATGATCTGTTTTCCGTTCTTTTAGTTTTACCTCTTTCAGAATATCCAGAATTACATCTTGAATATAAGAAACATCCTGTCCTCTTAGGCCATCCATCTTTAAGTTAAGATTAAACAAATTTTCTTCAGTATTTCTTAGTATTTACTCATAAAATCTATGCTTATATGGTTCGTAGCCTCTAACATTGCCCCCAGTTATTCCACCTCCATCACCTGTGATGTCTTTGGGCAATATACTCCCCTTGAATATAGGCTGGACTTACTGACTCACTTCTAATATGTGATGGGAATTTACTTTCAAGATTAAGTTAGAAAAAGATGGTGGCTTCCATTTAGGTGTTTTATCTAGCTCTCTCTGATTGCCCTTTGGGGAAGTCAACTGCTATGAAATGATGCATCTATATGAAAAGTGCTGCATGAATGAGCTTAGAAGCAGATCTTCTGAAACCTGCCAAGAGCCATAGGACTGAGCTTGGAGAGGGATCTTCGCTAGTTGAGACTTGAAATGATTAAGATACTTAGATCACAAATGTGCAAGAAACCCTGAGCCAGGAAAATCCAACTGAACCACTCTCGAATTCCTGACATAGAGAAACAATGATAAAATAGATGTTTTTAGCTGCTAAGTTTTTGTGTGTATTAGTTTCCTATGGCTGCTATAACAAATTACAACTTAGTAGTTTAAAACAATAGACATGCAATTTTTGTAGAGTTCTAGAGTCTTAGAAACCTGAAAACAATTTTACTGGGTCAAAATCAAGGTATCATCCAAGCCACATTTCCTCCGAAGTTTGTAAGGGAGAATCTGTTTCTTATCTCTTCTAGCTTCTGGTGGTTGCCACATTCATTGGTTTATAACTACATCACTTCCATCTCTGCCTCTATCTTCACATGGCCTTACTCCTCTATCTCTAATTTCCCCATGTCTCTCTCCTATAAGGACACTTGTGATGGGATTTAGGGCTCAGCATTATAATCCAGATAATTTCCTTATCTCAAAATCCTTAACTGAATAACATCTGAGAAAAAAAATTATCACATAAAGTAACATTCATGGGTTCCATAGACAAAGATTGGATGTTTTTGGGTCCACTATCTAAGGTAATTTACTATGTAATAACAGATAACAAATACACTGATCTTTACAGAGCTGAATCTTCATAGGTTTAGACTTAGCTCTCTTACTGCTTGAGGTCTAGCAACAGTTGACTTGTTTGATATTTCCCTGCAGTTCTTTTTAATTGGTTGTTAAATTTTGGCCAAAAAGTGAAAAATGCTTACTTGAAGGCATATCTATCTTGTGATACCTCACCAAAATCAGAATCTGATATACACTATTACACTGATTCTTCCCAACCCCTTTACTTAGAGCATCTGACTCAGAAGACATACGGTCTGCCTCCCAAATTATCATAGGTGACATATCTCCAAGTGTTTTGCTAGCCATTCCATAGCTCGCCATCTCTTTAGTCTTCAATAAGAAATTAACCACCACTGAATGCTGAATTACTAAGATTAAAATATATACTAGGGTTTTTTTTTTTTACTATTGTATGCCATTTCTGATACTTATTTCTGTATTACATAGAATAACATTAGTTTTTATAAGAGATAAATTCTAAAATCTCGGTAAGTTAACAAAATATAAATTTATACCTCTTTTATGTGAAACCTCCAACATACATGTTCTTGATTACAAAGAAGCACTTCTCAAAGCAGTGGTTCAAGATTCCATTCAAATCATGGTTATTGTATCTTTGCAAAGGACTTCCATATCTCCGTGCACATCATCATGAAGGTAGTATAGGAATGAGCATGGAGAATTATTTGTGAGAGGTGTTTATAGTACTAGCTTGGAAGAAACTTACATCATTTCTGCTCACATTTCACTGAATATAAAGCATCTGTGGCAATATACACTGCATGTACTTTTTTGCCTCAGTTGGAATTAAGTCTGGGAAATGTAATCCAACTGTTTTCTCAAAAGATGAAGATATAGGTTTGATGATCACCTAACAGTATCTATAACACTATTGATATCCTTTTTTTGAAATTTGGTATAACTTGTTTGGTGGCTCTGACTATAGTCTATTTCCATGAAAACTTATATGTATGCATGAAAAGATTATATTGATGACAGCATTTTAGTGTGTATTAGTTTCTTTGGTCATTCTTGTTATTATGTTGTTTTAACTGCCATGTCTTTATTGAGTTTTTCCCTTATCAATAATTTGTGAGCAAAAGTGCAAAAAATCTCCCATAATGATGCAAGATTTATGAATTTTTCCTAATAATATTTTCAAACTATTATATATTTGAAGCTATTTTATTATGTGCTTACAAGTTTAGAAACTTTAATTCCAACCTTATGAACTAAACATCTTATTAACATAGAAAAGTCTATCTATAGTAGATTTTTGCCTTAAATCCTACTTTTTTCTTAAATTAATATACCTACAACAATTTTCTATTGCTTTATATTTGCCTGGTATAGATTTTCTTTACTTTGCCTTATATAATTTTATATTCTTGTACACTTCCTGCATATAACTGGGCCTCTTTTCAACAGAGTTGGGTAATTTTTATCTTTTAAGTAGAAAAAAAGGGCTCCTGGGTGACTCAGTGGGTTAAAGCCTCTGCCTTCAGCTCAGGTCATGATCTCAGGGTCCTGGGATCAAGGCCCGCATCGGGCTCCCTGCTTGGCAGGGAGCCTGCTTGCTCCTCTCTCTCTGCCTGCCTCTCAACCTACTTGTGATCTCTCTCTCTCTGTGTCAAATAAATAAATAAAATCTTTTAAAAAAAATTTACATTTAATATTATCACTGATAGATTTAGATTTATGGCTATTAATCATCTTATTTTGCCCTTTTATTTTTTGCATATTAAATGGGTCTTTTCTCCCTCATTGCCTTACTTTACATTGACTGAGTTTGTTGTCCCTTCCACCCATTCTTTTTCATATATCTCTTAGTTTGGAAATTATGTATTTAGTGTTTTCCTCTTACTAGTCTTCCTAGAATTTACTAGAACTATTTTAGCTTAACAAAAATCAATATTACTTTACTATTCTCCTAAACAAGGACTTTAAAATATTCTGACTATTAATTATCTCCTTCCCAGATCATACTGTTCTCTATGATTACAGTTTTCTCTCTTGAGTCTCTTCAGAGTCCAGTAAGACATTTTTATTGTTTTATATAATTTAATATATATGTAATTTTACTGTTATTTTTGTACAAAATTCCTTCTTAAATCATATTTTTAGAACTGGCTATCTAACTCATAGCCATTCACCATACGTGCTGTTTAAATATAAGTTAATTAAAATTAAAAAGTAAAATTCAGTTTCTCAGTCACAGTAACCACATCTCAAGAGATCAAAATCACAAGTGGCTTGTGGTTACCATATTGGGAAGGACAGATGTAGAATATTTCCATCATTGAAAAAAGTTCTATTGGATAGCACTGCTTTATAAATTCTATTAGTGACATTTTTTTGATAGTGAATACAACCTTCTGTTATTTTGAAAATGTTTTTACTTTGACCTCTTTCTTCAAAGGTAATTTAATTAATATACAATTCTAATTCAATGATTATTTTCTTGAATTACTATGAATATATTATCAACTGTATTTGTATTTCCATTACAGTATTGAGAAGGCAGCTGTTGGATAATTGTCATTTAGTTGTAGGTAATCCATTTTATCTCTAACTGCCTATAAAATTTTCTCTTTCTCTTTGGTGTTCTCTCATTTCACATACTCCATTCTAAAGGACATTTTGACTTGCTTTTCTTGTACTTTGTTTAGCTATCTGAATCTGATTTTATCTTTTCTCAGTTCTAGAAAACTATTAGCCTATTTCCCAGTGATGATTGTCTCTTTCCAGTTTTCTCTTTTATAATGCTTCTAGAAATTTAATTTCTAGTCTGTTTTTCTCTGCTTACTCTCTTAACTTTTCTTTTATATTTATTTCTCTAGATCTTTTTATGCATTACTTCATATAATTTCTTTATATATACATTATTCACTTTACTAAATCCCTATTTACTTGAGCCTATCTGCAATTTGATCACACCACTTTTTTTCCCCCAAATTTCAATTATTGTATTTTTGACTTCTAAAAATTAAATTTGGTTGTTTCCCAAAAAGCTTGGTCAATTTTTTTCTCTATTTAAATGTTCCCTTTATTTTTAAGGGAAGTCTTTAGATATGTAAAATACATTTATTTTATGCTTTATAGCTTACAATTTCAATATATGAGAGCTTCAAAGGCTTCATTCAATTCACATGGATTTTTTTTCCTGCTGACATTTATGGTGGTGGATTTCATTTGTTTGTTGATTTTTTAAAAAGTTGTAAGTGCTTGTTCCTATGACTTCTATGTTTGAATTATTTGAGGATTGTATTAAAGTCCCCTGTTCTAGAAATAATTTTTCTACTTACTTCAGTTGCCTAAAAAATTTGACCAGCTTACCACTATTTTAACCTTTTGACTTGGAGGTTTTGTACCCATAGTGGTAGAAATTCTGGCTTTGAAACTACAAGGATTTAATAAATAGATGTCATTCTAAGAATCTTCTGATATCTGGTGAATTTTGCCTTTTGTTCTTGTTTTTCCTTATGCAATGATGTGTTAAATTATATCCAAGTTTTATGTGAGAGGAGAGTTAGCCTCTCCCTCTTGGACTCCATGATTTGCTACCAATCCCCTTGCCAAAAGGCCTGTGAAAGCCGCTGGTGTCTGCAGGCTGCCAGAGTTGAGCAGATGTGCTAATGAATTTCTGGGGCTCACTAACTCATTGGGTACTCACTTTCCAGCATTTACTGGTAATAGGTTGTTTCCTTTCATCCATCACTAACTCAGCTAGCTGGTTCTTATAAAGAAGTTAGTGTGCTGACATCCTTTTCCATTTTATAAGTTCCACGCTTTTCATTTTCATACACTAAAATGAATGTAAACCAAAATGTTTAAAAAGCTTAACTTTTTAGCTATATTATTTTTGTTTTCTAGAATTATTCCATATTGAGTTATATTTTCCAGATCAAACATAAAATAAATTTTAACTTTCAAGGTAATATCTGTCGCCTTAGTTTTATTCCTCAAACTGCATATAATGTAAATTGTATATATACCACAGTAATTAGCATTGATCAATTTTTCCCATAAGACACTAGTTTTTAAACTGAACTCTGTAATTCCTTGGAGTTTAGAGGCAGTAAATCATGTCACAAAGTGAGATAATAGGGACAGAAGATTAAATATAAGTCCTCCCATTTTATCCTCTTCAATGAAAGTACTCAATTTTTTTCCTATATTACATACTGAAATTCCAAGCAATATTTCATTTAAATAAAAGGCTGGATCAATTGAGGAATGGTTTGAAAAGTTGAAAATCCTCATATTTTCTTTTAATATTTTGGACACTGACTCAGTTGTAAAGGGGGACCTTAATTATCTTGTTTGAAAATACTTTGATCTATATGGTTAACTAGATTCTTTCTGAAATAATATTTGCTCATTCATTCTTTTTTCTTTTAAAGATTTTATTTATTTACTTGACAGAGAGAGATTATAAGCAGGGGAGCCTCAGAGGGAAAGGGAGATATGGGGCTCCATCCTGGGACCTAGGATCATGACCTGAGCCAAAGGCTGATGCTTAACTGACTGACCCACCCAGTCATCCCTCATTCATTCATCCTGACAGCAGGTAATTAGGTGCTAATTCAAGGAGTCCATAATATAGTTTATTATGTAATATATAAATAATAACTATAAATGCATAGAAATATATATAATAACTATAAACATATGTATCTTTCATGCATTGCAATATTTGTTGGTAAAGAGTTTTGTTCGTACATTTGCTTAAATTATAAGACTTGGACAGTCCTGAATGTAGCATTCAAGTGTAGAAGGCTTCAGGAAACAGAAAAAAACATAAAAATTATTCTCCAAACTATACAGTAATTTTGAGTCCCTACAAGCCTCTATGTATAGTGTACAATGCTTACATAAGCTAAAGAGTTGAACAGAGTGAGAAAACAGAGAGGTGAATGAAAAAAAAAATGGTGAAATTTGAAATAGGATTGACTCTTTTAGATGTTAACTAGGCTGATATAAGATAATAAAGGAATTTAAAACAGAAGTCACAGTTTGAAATATGGTTATTAAATAACTCTTGGGTAATTTATGATTATATTAAATGGCTAATTCCTGACACCATGTTAGATATCTCTGGGAAGGAAAGCAGTAATATCCTTGGAAAAGGGACAACATCCTGACAGAGGTCAAGAGGAGGGATCATTTATTAAAAACATACAAAACTTTTATCATAAAGACAAAAACATTTTTTCTGCAGATGTTTAATTTGACCACTGAAATGAACCAGAATTTCACAAACTATCCATGTTTCCCACCTGCTGCAGATGGCAAAAAGTGTTTGGTTGCCAAAGGTGTAATCTCTTGAGAGGGCTGAAAAATAAATGATTTATTCTAAGATGACAGAGATGTTTCCTTACCAGCTGTCCAGTTTAGATATGGACTTCTAAGAAGAACTCCCACAAACAATTTTGTATCTGTTACAAGTTTATTAGATAGGGGCATGCTATGTCTTAGTGGTCATTTCCAAGAAGAGTGGTAACTACTTTGTGAGAATCTGATTGATGAAAAATTAAAAGCTTGATTCTCTGTACAAAGAGTTAGCTGATTAAAGATTTGCATCTATTTTAAAGAAAGATGCACTTTTAGATTTATGTATATTAGATGCATATAGACATTAGGTTAGGAGAGGTAATTTCCATCATTCTATAGGTATAACAAATCTAGTTCTATAATTAGATCATAATTTATGTCATCAAACTTGGGAATCTTAAGCAATTAAGATAATATTTTACAGTTCCTTTAATTCTGTCTGAAAGTATTATTTGGCAGAATTAAAATCTATTTGCTCTTTAGTGGAAAAGTGCAGATCATAGCAAATCATTTGCCACTGACAAATAGGAAGATAGAAAGCAGATTACCAGTTAGAAAATATACCAATGAAAAATTATTGTTCAGAATCAGTTATCTGATTAAGCATGTTTTCAGTAAAGTATTCTACTTTAAAAATGTACATTCTGGATTATTTGCTATCAAATCAGTAAGAGTTTCCTTTTATATTAACCTTTTTTCTCTTAAAATAATTTCATTACATATTTCTAGCTCCCGATGGTAAAACAAGAGCATCTCTCTCTCAATCCTAAATCATTATGGATATTACATTAAAATGGTGTTACTTAATAATTACACAGGTATTTCAACTATAGCAGTGTTAAGGTATAAGAAAGCTTACCATTGGAAATTTTGCATGAGTCTAGCAATACTGATAGCAGGTAAATTCGAGTAGGGAAGACTTAGAGCAAAGGAGATAATGGCCTAGTCTTTGTAGCTAAGTGAGGCTCTTCTCAAGGAAGGCTCAGAGTACTTTTAAGTCAAGAGTCAACAAAGCAGAATGTGAAAAGTAGTTGAGAGGGGAAGCATCAGATTAATTCATTGAAGAACCATATTAAAATAACTTGGCTTTTGTTTTACTCTCTGTAAATACAGCAGTAACTCTTGACCATTGCACAAACCTTGAGAACTATTGTTCAGTGACTTAATAGATATATAGAGAGGTGGGATATTAGGAAGGTGTGTGTCCTAACAGAGCAGTGAACACAGTAAGGTATCATCTGAAACTCTTCAACAGAGAAGGAGGAAAAAATAGTGGGAGAATAAGGGAGAACAATAAAATAAACTGAATCGCTTCATCTTTCCAGAGTAAAGCCCCATTTATTTGGCAGTCAGATTCTATGTTCATTCTGCTTGCTTTCCTCCCCAATTCCAGTTAGTGAACACTTCCTGCTAAAATATCAGCTCCAGTTATAAACAAATAGTTCACACTTCATTCAAGAGAGAGGTTAGTTTGGAAAGCATTCCGGTAACCAGTCTAATATTAACCTTTGTCAGCTACCTATTCTAACAGAATCTTTGGTCAGTAAATACAACTGAATAACCAAGAACACGGCCTTTTAAGTAAACCATTAGCATAAAAGCAAAGCACCAATATGAGCAAAGAGATGGACTCTAGGGAAAAAGACAATATAGCTATAAACATAAAAACAAATTCCAATTAATGTCCCCAGAAATATTCAATAGGTCTTTACTACATAAAACTAAAACTGTTTAATATGGAAAGTGGTATGAGAGAAACATGGAGGAAAGTTAAGACTTCCTTATCTTTGCTATCATCCCATCTATTCTATTCAAAGGACATCTTAGATGAGACAAAGTCTAGCCAACCCTCAGATATGTAGAACATACCAGAGGGCTCAGACAAGAACAACAGAACAGTATCCTCAACTTGCAATGGATTGCAGACAGGTAAATGAGGTTAGCCAAGGCTGAGATTGGCTCATCTAAACTATATTTTCGTGAACAATATTAAATAATCATTGTTTTAGGCTTTGGGGTTTGGAGGTGGTTTGTTATGTAGCAT
This sequence comes from Ailurus styani, assembly GCA_002007465.1. Lineage (NCBI taxonomy): Eukaryota > Metazoa > Chordata > Mammalia > Carnivora > Ailuridae > Ailurus > Ailurus styani. The sequence continues at coordinate 1,563,823 of LNAC01000051.1, forward strand.
TTTTGGAGCAACTGATAACCTAAAGTGATAATATGATTTTAATAGCAAATTATTAAAATCGATCAAAATGACTTTTTTTTGACCAGGGACATTTATTAAATGACTTTAATTTGACCAGCTAAGTTTAAAAAACATTATTTTACCAGGTAAAATTATGATTTAGTTATGGTGCATTCAAACAATGATACACTATAGCTCTTAGAGAAATTCATATATGTTATGAAGCAATTTTTAAGATGCATGATTAGAAAAAAGCAAGGTATAAAAAGTTGGATATAGCTATTTGGGTTTTGTAAAAGACTATATTTACCCATATATGGATGGTTTGCTCCCTTACCTACTGAAATGGGAAAATATATTGACTGACTTTAGAATGTTGGACTAGCCCTGAATTCCTGGGATCAACCCCATTTGATTACGATATATTTATCTTTTTCTGTATTGCTGGATTAGATCTGCTAATATTGTATTGAGGACTTTGGCATATTTGTTCAATAGGGATCTTGGACTGTAGTTTTCTTGCAGTGTTTGTTTTTGGTTTGAAATCAAAACAATTTTTGCCTCACTACATGAGTTAAGACATGTTTCCACTTTAACACAGAAGAGTTTGTATAGAATTGGTATATTTTCTTCTTTTTAAATATTTATTAGGATTTTCCAGAGAAAGCATATGGGCCTAGAATTTGTTGTTGCAAGGTTTTAACTGTAAATTTGGTGTCTTTAGAAGTATAGAACTATTAAGGTTACATACACGCACATGCACATATGTTTATTTTATCTATGTTGTCATATTTATTAGTGCAACTTTTGTTATAACATTCTCTTACTAAATTTTATAAAACTTTTTGGTTCATTTAAATGTCTATAGATCTGTAGCTATGTCTCCTCTTTCATGACTGATATTGCTAATTTGTGTCTTCTCTTTTTTTGTTGGTTACTGTGGCTAGAGTTTTATTTTCCCACGGCTTTATCTTTCATTTCTACATATTGTTATAGGAGGTATTAAGTGCAGTTTTGGGGCACAATATTTACCTTTTTAAGATTCTCTGAGCTTAGGTCTGTGGTATATATATATATGTATATATTACAAAATGATCACCACAGATATAGTTAACATCTATCACCACGCACAATTGCAAATTATTTTTTGTGATGAGAACTTTTAAGATCTACTCTCTTAGCAACTTTCTAATATACTGGTAATTATAGTCACAGTGCTATACATTATATCCCCAGAACTTACTTATAACTGGAAGTTTACACTTTTTTGAACACATTTACCCATTTTTACCCCCACTACATCTCTAGAAACCATGAATCTGTTCACTATATCTATGAGTTTGGTTTTTGTTTGTTTTAGATTGCATACATAAATGAAATCATACCATACTTGTCTTCCTCTTTCTGACTTCTGTCACTTAGCTTAATTCACTTAATTCACAACAAGGTCTATCCATGTTGTTGCAAAAGTGCAGGATTTCCTTCTTTTTGTAGCTGAGTAATATTCCATTGTATAAATATACCTCATCTTTTTTTTTTTTAAAAGATTTTATTTATTTATTTCACAGAGGGAGAGAGATCACAAGGAGGCAGAGAGGCAGGCAGAGAGAGAGAGGGGGAAGCAGGCTCCCCACTGAGCAGGGAGCCCGATGCAGGCCTCGATCCCAGGACCCTGAGATCATGACCTGAGCCGAAAGCAGAGGCTTTAACCCACTGAGCCACCCAGGCGCCCTAAATATACCTCATCTTTATCTGTCAATAGACACTTAGGTTGTTTCCATGTCTTGCTCTTGTAAGTGATGATGCAATGAATATGGGAATGCACATATCTTTTTAAGATAGTGATTTTGTTTCCTTTGGAAAATACCCACAAATGGAAATGCTGGGCCATATAGTAGTTCCATTTTTAAGGTTTTGAGGAACTTCTGTACTGTTTTCCAAAGTTGCTGTACCAATTTACATTCTTACCAATGTAATATTCTAATTTCTGTTTTGTGTGTAGTTATCTTTATAATTTAAAAAAAATTATAGAGTACATTGAGACTTTATAAAGCTATAAAAGATGAAAACCAGGGTGCCTGGGTGGCTCAGTGGGTTAAAGCCTCTGCCTTCGGCTCAGGTCGTGATCTCAGGGTCCTGGGATGGAGCCCTGCACGGGATCTCTGCTCAGCAGGGAGCCTGCTTCCTCCTTTCTCTCTGTCTGCCTCTCTGCCTACTTGTGATCTCTCTCTCTCTCTGTCAAATAAATAAATAAAATCTTTAAAAGAAAAAAAGAGATGAAAACCACTACGTGCTTACTCTTTATTTCTGCTCCTTCCTCCAAAATACTGATAGTTACTTTTAAGTTTGAAAGCTTTTTAATAATTATACTCAATTTGCCCATATTTTTCTAAAAATAGCCCCTAAATATATGATCTAATAAATCCAATGTATAATAGAAATTTGTTTAATACTGCTGAAGCAATAAGTAATACTGTGCCTCATTTATGCAAACTTGATGGGATGCACAATAAGAAAGATGGGCATAATTTGCAACGACGTGGATGGAACTAGAGGTATTATGCTAAGTGAAATAAGTCAATCAAAGAAAAACAATTATCATATGATCTCTCTGATATGAGAAATTTGAGAGGCAGGGTGGGGGATCGTGGGGGGTAGGGAGGGAAAAAATGAA
>LNAC01000051.1:1566618-1611329 GCA_002007465.1 Ailurus styani
GGGATAGGGTGGCTGGGTTATGGACATTGGGGAGGGTTTGTGTTATGGTGAGTGCTGTGAAATGTGTAAGACTGATGATTCACAAACCTGTACCCCTGGGGCTAAATAATACATTATATGTTAATTTAAAAAAAAAAAGAAAGATGGGCATAGAGACTAACCATTTTTTAAACCACCAAGTTGGAGTTTCATCTGAGTATCTATTTTTACATATCCTTGTCAATCTAAATTGCAGTTATGGGAAAAGCTACCCATCTGTATATAAAACACTAAAGTACTCAAGAATTTGAATTGTACGATCCATACTGCTTTCTCTGTGTAGACAACTATTATAGCCCAAAATAACGACTCTTTGATGTAGCTCGGTTACTTTGCTTTTTTGGAAATACACGGAAATCAAACAGTTCTAGTTGTAAGAATAACAAAACATATACATTAGTTTCCTATGTCTCAAAGAGCCTGGGAACCTTATGTTTGTAAACTCTTTTCTTTTGGATTGTGTTTTATTTTAATTCAGTTTTATCATTTATATGAACCTAGTTTAAATTCTTATGGCTATTTGAACATAACATTAAGATTCACAATTTCCCAGACAGCATCTCTACATTCACTCGTCGTGGACTTGATTGAAAATGGACTTGATTGAAAATGTTTTGTAACAGACCCACTCTGTAGCTTTAAAATTCTTAGAAACAATGGTATATTCTATACCTAAAATTCAAAGTCCAAAAGAAATTGCAATACCTAAACTGACATTGAAAATTGAATGGTCTTGGTGAAATAGAGATTGCTATCAGCTTCATAACTAGTGAGTAGATACACATTTTGGGGGAGTTAATAATTTGTCAAATTGTTCATGCAGCAAATTGGTCTTGTGATGAATGGCTATTGGGGAATGGATTTTCTGCAAATTGATCTATGGGCATTTAGTTCACCACCCCAAAATGATGACCCAAAAGGGCATCCTCACCATTTTTACAAACTACTGAAAGTATGTACAAGGATATATAGAGATACTTGCACAAATGGTCTGGAGAACACCATGTCACACCTGCAGGCTTGCACTGCAGTGTGAAGAGGGTTTCTAATATTTTAACAATGGATATAGATTGCTTTTGAAATTATATCAAATAAATGAATGGAGAAACGTGTAAATTATTAACTTATTTATATTGAAACTGATATCACATAATTTCTCCATAGGTAACTTTCAGGCTAGTCATTTTTTAAATTTCTGTTTGAATATGTCCCAATTCATATGTCTTACACAGGTACACAATAATAACCCACTCTAAGAAATTTTAACCCTAGCATTAATTTAAAGTGATATATAGATTGGGAAAACATACTAGTAATAGTTATGAATATACTCAGTCTAACAGATTCATGTCGTGGGATAAATTTAATTGAAGCGATAGTTGTAAAATGCCATTTTCCTTTTATTGCTTGTGTTTCCCTTTACCAACCATTCCGAAGAACTCCAAAATTAGTTCCTTCCTTTATAGTCCTGTCTTTTCATATGAATTTTTCTTGTACTAACATTTTTTTTTTCCTTTCTCAGAGAACCATAAACTGTGTGCCTTCTCTGTGCTTATGTTGCTTAGGTTACATGATCCTACCTCAAGAACTACTTGACCTGTAAGTGTGTAACTTCGCATAGTTTTTTCAGACTGTTCTTTTTCACCTGCAGCTCTCCAAATGTGGCTGTTTTCTAATACCTGATTTCTGAGTTTGTTTCTTATCCTGTATCAGGAACTTGGCTTCGATCTCTGGTTGACCCCCATTTCATTTTCTTTGGCTTATCCTCCCTTTGTTTGTATTAATGTCTTCTTTCTCCATTCCCCTTTTCCCTCATATTTAGACTTCACACAAAGTTGAGTGCTCAACAATAAGCATGCTCCAGCTCACTTACTCTGCAAGAGCTGCCTTCTTCCTGCCACACCTCTTCATTATGCTCAGCTCCTAAATACGGTGCCTCTTATCTTTTCTCATCACAACATGAAAGCCATCTTCTTTATTTTTCACATCTGTTTTTAAAACCTCTCTTATTTCTTTTATCTTCTAGAGTCCCCAAACACTCCCCTGCAGATGATATGAACTGAGAAATTGACTGTGTGTTTTTTCTTTGAGCCAGGGAAACTAGCTGCACTTTGCCCACCAGCTTTATTAAGAAATATTCTGGGGGAATGTCAGTAGTTATATTTTTTTAATCACAAAAGTTATAGTGATTTCCAATTTGAGAGGAAGAACTGAGATTCACTTTAAATGAGTATTAAGAGCACCAGCTTTGTATTCAAACTTCATTTGTACTCCCTGTTTTCCACCTAAAGAGTCGGGGTCTCAAGGAAATTCATTTATCCTTCTGCAGCTTGTGTTTTTTTCACTTGTGATATTATTAGTACATACGACAACTTGTGTATGTGCATGTCTGAACGAAATTATATAACCCTTTGCTGAATGTCTGGCACATAATTAACACTTAGTAAATAAATGCTCTAATTAGTAATTATTATTATTTTTTAAAGATTTTATTTATTTATTTGACAGGGAGAGACACAGCAAGAGAGGGAGCACCAGCAAGGGGAGTGAGAGGGGAGAAGCAGGCCTCCTGCCAAGCATGGAGCCTGATACGGGGTTCGATCCCAGGACCCCGGGACCATGACCCGAGTTGAAGGCAGACACCCAACTGATTGAGCCACCTACGTGCTCAGTAATTATTATTTTTAATATGTAATTGTTTTTATCCCAATTTGCCTTACCTAGTTCACATTTCCTGGGTCCACTGTCTCATTACAAAAGGAAACTTTTTTATTTTGACATACTAAGTTGAATCTCAATATTGAATGGTCTTTTTTTCAGTGATAACATTTTTATTTGATTTTTTGTTTGCTAATATAAATCTTCATTAACTCCTTAAGCAACTGAATTATGTTAGTAGTAGCAGTTTAAGATTTATTAAAATTGAGCATTTGTGACACAGTACATTGTTACTTTTTGGGAAACTTTATAAAAATGGCACTGGCAATGTCTTCCTGCCCAGGAATATTTCTGCTCTGTTCTTCTCTTCCGTCAGTGTTCTATATTATTTACTCTCCTCTATTCCTCTTGGCAAACCTCATCTCCATAGTCTTTAAGGAAGAAACCTGGTAAATAGCACCTTTTTTCTTCTTCCTTCTTACTTTGTAATGTTTTGTTTTTTTCTCCCAATCTACTTACCATTCTTCCATTCTCCATTGTTTTGATTTCTTTCCTTTTTTCAAGTGTAAATAGTGATCCTTTCTTTACCCTTTATTCAGATAACCAGAGAAGTTTTTGGACCCCGTGTATCTTGTTTACCATTGCTCTCATCTTGATGTTCTTCTGGGAGCTTCTTTCTAACAGGTTTTTATCATGGTGTATGCCTACATCATGATTTAATTGCTTCTGCTCCCTATACTGCCTCACATTACCCTCCTCATCACCCTGTGTTCTTGGCTTTTCTCAGGATTACAACCTTTGATAGGAGATGTGACTTCAGATGCACAGCATTTTTAAAAAATAATCTGACTATGTGAAAGGTTGTCCCACTCCCCCAAGTGACATTCAGAGAAGCTTTCTCTTACAGAAAATTCATAATAATTTGATTTATACTTTAATATAGTTATTATTTCCAGCTTTGTACTTTAACTCTTTCAAAAATATATAAGGAGGAGCACCTGGGTGGCATCTATATGTTGAGAGTCCAACTCGATCTCAGCTCAGGTCTTGATCTCAGGGTTTTGAGTTCAAGCCCTACATTGGGCTCCATGCTGAGCTTAAGTGGAAGAGTTTAAGTGGAACCTACTTAAAATATATATATATATATATATATTTGTATGGTGCACATTCCACATGACCTGGACATTCATACTCTTGAGGGAGGGGTTATAAAATCGCCCAGATATGGGATATGCTAAATGAGCTTTAGTCAGCTGATTATTCACCACTTCGTTTCAAGTCAAGGAAAATACTTAAGTCTTTTTCAGGTATGAGCAGGTTTAGTGCTGAGATTATGCCTTCACCAAGAGTAGTTCAAAGATTAGTGAATTATATATTATTTTTATATATTATATATTATATTTTATTTTATATAATTTTATAATAATTATAAGATTTTTAATTTATAGAATATATAAGTAAAATACACATTATATATTATATAAATTTAATATATGTCATATATAAATATTTATATTTTTATGTATTTACTGTTAGATGGAAACAGATAACAGGAAATAGGTGGCTGGTTTTCTTGACTGAGACTGTGAGAATATAGTAGAGGAACAATCTTAGATTTTCTTTACTTAAAAAGCCATCACAAGTTTTATAGGTCAAAGCAATACTAACAAATCTTTCAAATCAGTAACCCAGATTTCATAAAATACTTGTGCCTATTTGTTTCACACAAAGCTAGCTAGCATTGTACCAAAGAAAATCTCCATAGCCCTTCTTTTCTTTGACTTAAGGATGATCTTATTCCTCCATAAGGCCGTCTCTAAACACACTGCACAAAATCCCTAAGGATGTGACTTGTAACAAGGTTTCGGTAGTGCATGGTGTAAAATCACCACACACACACAAGGCTAATAGCTGAGAACCCATTCACAGAACAGCATGGGAAGGCACAAGCCTTTCAAAAAGTCATGATATACTTTTGCAATGTGGCAAATTGCAATCCACAGGAGATGACGGCAGCCAAAGGAGAATGTCTCCTTTACAAAATTTAGGAGGGAAAGTCAAGGGCTTTATGACGCAGAATCATTTTTTCCCTTCACACTAAAGAAACCCTATAATGGGTGTTTCCACAGTCATTGCTGAAACATGGTTGAAAGAACTAGATTGGCAGGTTTAAAATCCCCGTAAGATATTCTTCCCTGAGTTTTTACCTCACTGCTTTCCCTAGATGCCAGTTGTGGAGACTACCTGGTGACAACCAGATGATACATATGGCTTATCTATGAGAGAAAGAGTGTTTGTTTAATCCACGTGCAGGTGAGCATGAAACACTTTAACAGTAACTCCTAGAAGACAGCAGGCAGATAAGATGAAGTCCCAGCCACTGTCTTGGTGGAACAAAGATGGAGTTTTCTGATAAATGAAGGAGGAAACAACCAGAAAGGGAAAAGAGGATGAGAAACATAGGTGATTGTTGCAAGCAACATTTTACATTTAAGATATATTTTCCCACAAAGAAGGGAGGAAAAAAATAAACTCATTCCCACCACAGATGAAGCAGACAATTTACAGAGAGTGCTTTGTGGAAGACATTCCACTGAAAAGCTTTTCTGAAAATATATTGACAGATTTTCTTTCCCTACCTTTGCCATTTCACGGGTGTAAGAAATATAAATTGTAATAGATATCGCTAGAGGAAAAGAAATGATTGATGAATCTCTGTAATCAACTATTTCTTCTACTTTGAAGACTGATCTTAAAGCAGTTGCAGACCAAAAGAAAGATTTTTTTTTTAATTAATATACTGGCTCCGAATAAAGAAAACAAGAGGTCTGCTGTCATCCAATATAAATCAATGTACATTAAAGCAGATGAAACACAATCATGACAATAAAGGAAGAACATCTTCGTAAGGTGGGACAAAGGATTTTCTCAGACACTAATGACTAATGGTTCCTACCAAAGCCCAAGGAAGAGTAATTTGTAGTTAGCATGAGAATCACTCTGTAGTGATGTTTATATTTTTATTTATTTTTTTTATATATTTAGGCTTATGTTCAATGTTTATAAAACACTGCTCATTTCTCAGTGTATTTGGTCATTCAGAACTAAAGTTATGATTATGTTTGTAAAGTTTTGAATTAAAAATAATGTTTAGACAATAAGAGTTAACTGCAGAAGAAGAATCTAATAATTCTTTTTTTTTTTAAAGATTTTATTTATTTATTTGACACAGAGAGAGAGAGAGATCAGATCACAAGTAGGCAGAGAGGCAGGCAGAGAGAGAGAGGAGGAGCAGGCTCCCTGCCGAGCAGAGAGCCCGATGTGGGCCTCGATCCCAGGACCCTGGGATCATGACCTGAGCCGAAGGCAGCGCCTTTAACCCACTGAGCCACCCAGGCGCCCGAATCTAATAATTCTATTCAAATATGTTTGGGACAGATCATGTAAAAATTAGAGAATAATCTCACTTCCACTTCTGGTATGCTGTCTGAAAAGGTCTAATTTTCCTTTGGAAAGCCCTACCAATATGCATTACATTTTCAGAAATTTCGTGTTCAAAAGTTAGGCCAATTTATGAGTGGATTATATATATATAAACTGCGCTTTAAAGAGAGGAGGCGCCCCATTAAATATATGACCATTAGTATGTAAGTAAAAGTGTATTTGTCATTTCCAGACCTGGTCCCTAAAGCCTCTTACACACACCTCCATGGTCTCTCTTTTTCCTTACCTGCTACCTGGATGCTGAAACTCTGGTTGAGGATACCAAGGCTCTAGAGTTGTGGCTGGCAATTTTTTTTTTTCCTGAAAAGGCCAGATTGTAAATTTTGTGCTTGTCAAATCCTTTTTTTGTATCCATTAAAAATGCAAAAACCACTCTTTGCTCATATGCCATATGAAAACAGGTTTGACACCAAAACTGGCCCATGGGTCCTAGTTTTCTTACTTCCACTCAAGAAGATGGTGGATGGGGGCACCTGGGTGGCTCAGTGGGTTAAAGCCTCTGCTTTCGGCTCTGGTCATGATATCAGGGTCCTGGAATCAAGCCCTTCATTGGGCTTCCTGCTCAGCGGGGAGCCTGCTTCTTCCTCTCTCCTTTCTCTCTGCCTGCCTCTCTGCCTACTTGTGATCTCTCTCTCTGTCAAGTAAATAAATAAAATCTTAAAAAAAAAAAAAGATGTTGCATGAACCACATTGCAGAAACCTTAATTCCTGAATGGCTTCCCGCAAACGCACTCTTCCCAACCCTCCCTTCAACCCCGCAGGGAACTATGACGCAGGCTAGAAAGTATTAAGCCCCTGAGATTGGAAAGTTATTTGTTCTATCGGTTTCTCTACCCTGGCATATCCTCTTTTATCTAATGCTTAACACTGTTATGATCTAACCTAAAATCCAGCTGCAATATTCTTCCTGGTGACCTCTTAAAGTTGCTGTATAATGAACTTCAGATATAAAGTGTGCTTTTAATCCCATTCCCTATTTTAGTTAGCCAGTCTGTTAATATTTAACACTTTTAACTATTACCTCATATCCAGGTAATTTATCCCTGAACACTTCTGATTTTCCTCCTATCTGACAACATCCCTCTAAGACTCGTGTACCCAACCTCTTTAGAGTAGTAGAGAGTTTGTAGAAAGTTATTATCAAGTAATATGATCCTGCCATTTGTGAGCACTAAACACTTTAATGCTTCTGGTAAGTAGGCCTATCACTCTAACCAGCAAAAGTGTTGGTTTCCTCTTTCAAAATGAGCAACAAAGCTGTGCCTGAGATAAGTGAAAAGTAAACTGGATCAGGCAGCTCTTATGTTAGATTCTAGCCTTTTCCGGCACATGAGAGAATTCAGGTGTTTAGATTAGAAAGCCAGATAAGACTTTCAGTTCATTTTATGGGTGATGGCATATCATTCACAAATATAAAAGAGATTGCAATCTAAACAATAATGACCAAAACTCCAAATCAAAAAAACCAGTTTGGTGTATCTACATTTTCTGTTGTTGCTGTAACAATTTATCACACACTTACTTAAACAAGACAAGCTCATGATCTCAGAGTTTCCATGGCTCAGGAGTCTGGGTGCTAATTAGCTGGTTCCTCTAATCACATCTTACAGGCTGAGATCAGGCTTTTGGTAGGGCTGTCATTCTCATATGAGGCCTAGGGGTCTCTTCCAAGCTCCCTGGTTGTTGAAAGACTTCATTTCCTTGTGGTTGTCGGGCTAAAGCCCCTGTGTTCTTGCAGACTGCCAACTCAGGGTCACATTCAGCTTCTAGAGGGTCTCCTCCATCAGCAGTTCACAAAGTAGCCAGGTTTTTTTTTCTTCAAAGTCAGCCTGGAGTGAGTGTTTTTGACTTCTTTTGTTGTATCTTTTCTGCCTCTGGCCAAATGAACTGTTTGTTGGTTTTAAGTGCTTGTAAAATTAGATTGGGCCCACATGGATGATCTCAGGCAATTTCCCTATTTTATGACCTGTTAACCTCAATCTCATATGCAAATTCCCCACTAACCTCTCCCTCTTTTTTGCCAAATAAGGTAACAAAGTAAGATAACAGTTTCCAGAAGTTGGGGAAAGGACAGTTGTTTGGTTAGCTGTTTGATTGGTTGGTTATTTTTAGTGGAAGGGGGCAGGGTTATTGGAGGTTGGGGGTGTTATACCTACTGGATGGGAGCTTTAGGAAAAACATGTAATTATAAATAAATGTCATTAAAAAAGTATAATTTTTGTCAATTTCTGATCTATTTCTTTAAAAACACTTACAAAAATTTCCAAAACAAAGTGAAAAATACATTACTGACAGAATATATTCCAAAACAGAGATCATGATTTAGATTACAGAATTTCTGTTGATTGCCCTTGTAATGCTGAAAAAAATAATTTGGAATTTGTTTCTTAATTTTTTCATCTTTCAGGAAAAATTTTGCAATATTCTGAAATGGGGGGAAAATTCAATGTGTGTTCTCTCTGGCTCACCTATATGGGTATCTCTATCTATCATTGGCATTGAGCATGTAAACTGTAGAACACTGATCATCATGCAAATTATTCCTGTGCATGGAAATGCAAATTAGTTGTGTCCAGTAAAATGTGAGTATTACCCTTTGGGTAGACCCATGTTACATCTTTTTATCAATTAATTTCAGAATTTATTATTCTCTTTTTATATATGTAGTTCTTAGAAAACTCTTTTGATTTGGTTGCAGCATCTTATTGGCTCCCACAGTATAATGAGTTAGACAAAATCTTTGACATGCGTTTATTTTGTATTTGTTAAGGATTATGATTTTATCCTTTTTAAAAAATTGAGCTCTTAACAATTTTCAGAATAGATATTTCTACCTCCTTACCTTCTACCTCAAGGATATCTTTCCAGTTGGGGGCTGTCAAAAGGAGCCGCCATTTGGAAATCCGTCATTTGGTACAAAATAATCTTCAGCTTATTCTAGGAAATGTGAAAGGTCTAGGTCAGTGCTCCCCATTGGAAAAGTAATAGAAGCCACAAATGAGAGCCACTTATGGAATTTAAGTTTTATAGTAGCAGCTTTTAAAAAGGAAAAGGAAACAAAGGGACATTAATTTTAATAATCTGATTTATTTAAACCAATGTAATCAAAATATCTTCATTGTAATAGATAATCACTATAATAATTATTAATAAGTTTCTTTATATTAATTCTTCTAAATCAGGTTTGTATTCTATACTCACAACACATCTCAATTCAAACTGTCCACATAGTAAGTGTTTAATAGCTACATATGACTATTAGCTTCAATACTGGACTGTTGGAGCTCTGTAATTATCCTAGATTCTGCTGATTTTCAAGACAGTTCTCCTAGGTTCTAATGAATTTTTCAGAGACCAATATACTTCAATAAATTCCTTTTAAAAAAATTGTGGTGGCCCTAATATTTTTGTTGCTTGCAATAACATCTGATTGGTATTCAACAACAGAATATTACATAGCAGTTTGATTTACAAAGCACATTCATATCTTATTAGTTTACTAAATCTTAATCACATTAGGAAAAATTAGGAATTCTAGTTAGTAATAGTTTTATCCTTATTCCTTAAAGTGAAAGAGTAGAGTCAGAGATCTGATCAGACATTTCAAAGTCAGAGACCTCAAAAGTAGTCTTAGAGCTAGACATTTTTACTGTTGTATAGATATATGTATATATATATATATGTCAAGATAAATTACCTATGCTATGCTGCAGTAATAACCAAACTCCAAAATCCCAATGACTACACATATCAAATTTTTATTTTTCACTCATTTCACAAATCAGTGTGAGTCATGGCTTCTCATCTGGCTCTCCTTTAAAGTTTGAGTCAGTGATCCAGTCTACTTCCCTCTTGCAACAAGGCCATGAAGGTATCCTTTGTCACTAGTCATGGGAATGACAGCAGGGGCAGTAATCGCCTCCTCTGACCTGTATCATTTTTGCTGACATTCCGCTGGTAAGAATTAGTCACATAGTTCAACCAGGATGAATCCCACTGGAGAATTTAAACAAGAAAGGGATATTTGGTTTACAGTAATAATCTCAGCCACATTGAGCAATGGTCACCTCAGTGATTTAGAAAAAATTATTTTATTCTTGAATATGCAGATGGTGTCTGTTTTTAATCGTAAAATGTTCAAAAATGAAATTTGCCTTTTCTTTTATATTTTCTAGTTTGTCCATTTTTAAAAAAGATTTTATTTATTTATTTGACACAGAGAGAGAGATCACAAGTAGGCAGAGAGGAAGGCAGAGAGAGAGAGAGGGTAGGAAGCAGGCTCCCTGCTGGGCAGAGAGCCTGATGCAGGGCTCAATCCCAGGACCCTGAGATCATGACCTGAGCCAAAGGCAGAGGCTTTAACCCACTGAGCCACTCACGCACCCCTAGTTTGTCCATTTTGTACTTATTAGCTTCATATTCATTTTAATGACAAATGCTGCATAATTTGACAATATAATTTTTTTCACCTTGCACTCTTTTTTTTATTTCTATAATTAGTATCTTATTTCAAACCTCATAATTTATCTGAATCATTTAATAGGCTCTGATTAATTTTTTCTCTGAACTTAATGTCTCCCCATTCTTTACTTAAATCCTAGCTTTACTAGAGACGAAACTTGTATGACCTTGGGCAAGTTGCTCTATTCATTTGTTTCTCAGTTTCCTAATATGTAAAACTTCAAAAATAGAAAAAATTTAATAGAAATGCTTAGAAGAATGCTTAGTGTATACTACATACTCAAATATTAGCTTTTATTACTACTAGTCCATCAATGTTTCTTATTGTGACATTTCATTATAATCCAGCACTGTAGATCTTTTAGATTGGCATTTCACAGTAATATCCCAAACTATTATCATAGGACTCTGAACCCCTATCATTATCTTTTGAACACTAAATATCTGAATATCTTCTCCTCTACTCATGATCTTCTACTTGGAGTAGATTTCTCCCACATTTCTGTCAAAAATCTCCTCTGTTTATTATTACTATAGGAATGAAGCATCTCCTGATTCTGAAAAGGGTGGAGGGAAGAGGTAGAGAAGTGGCAAGAAAGGAGAACATAGAAATAAGTAAACAATTTTAGCCGTTCTAGGGAAAAGTATTTCATCTTCCTGCAGAATCCCAGTGGCTTGCTCCAGTTTGAAAGTCATCAGACTCCAAACCCAAGAGGAGCTGATGTTTTTCGTTGGAGTCTGAAGGCTAGAAAAGACCAGTGTCCCAGCTCAAGCAATCAGACAGGAGGAGTTCCTTCTTACTTAGCCTTTTTGGTTTTTTAAGGTCTTCAATTGTTTGGATGAGGTTAACCCACATTAAGGAGAGTAATCTGCTCTACTTGTTCTATGGATTCAAAAGTTAATCTCATCATGAAATGCTTTCATGGACACACCCAGAATAATGTTTCACCACATGTCCGGGTATCCTATTGCCCAGTGAAATTGACACATAAAATTAGCCATCATACTTCTCCTTTATTATCATTGCTTTTAAAGTTTTTAAAGTAATATAATTATATCTTTCAATATTAATGCTGTCTCATCTTCCTGTCTGCAAATTCTTGAAGGAAAAGATCATGTCTCATTTTTAATTTTTTCCCTTTTAAGAATTTGTACAGTTATGTGCAGCCTAGACTTTTTCAATAAATCCCTGACCAACAGAACTTGAACTTGATCATATGACTCAGAAGGAGGTAGAAGTTAGCAACAATTATTGAATGACAAAGCTGCCTAGCAGCAGCTAACTTTAAATCTTCATAAATAGCACCCAGTGGCCCAAATGAAATAGTCAATGAGATAGTACATGTTGCCAAATTCTGTTGTGGCATATAAACCAGTATTCCATATAGTCAATCAAATGTTGCAAGTTTATTTATTTATTTATTTATTTATTTATTTAAATGTTGCAAGTTTAAAGTCAGGAAATGAATGAATAATCTAATACTTACATTACAACCTATATTTTCGGGGCACCTGGGTAGCTCAGTCAGTTAAGCATTTGCCTTCAGCTCAGGTCAGGATCCTGAGATCCTGGGATCAAGCCCAGTGTCTGGCTCTGTGCTCAGCAGGGAGTCTGTTTGGGACTCTCTCACTCCCTATCACTCTGCTCCTCCCCCCACTCATGTTCTCTCTCTCAAATAAAATAAAAACTTAAAAAAAAACCTATATTTGTAGTACCTATGAAAAGCCTATAATAACTTCTTCCCCATGTGCATCCCTTAAAATAAACAAGAATATTTTACTTATTTTCTACAATATTTTTGAGGTCAAATTTTGTTTATATTCTTAATTTTCTTGACATAAATTTGTTAAAACTACATATCTCCTATTACTTCTTACAAATTAATATCAATAAAAATGTTTAAACGTTGTCCTTGTATAACTAATAAATATGTAATTTTTGCTTATTTTAAGAAGTCTGAAGATATGAATTTATATTTAATTACTGATCAAATCATTTTGTATCTATTTATTGAAACTGCTAAAGTTTTCCCAAATTTGATGCTTCCTCAAACACAGATACACACAGACACACACAGACACACTTTATATTTTCAATTACTTTAATAATATTTGATAAGGATTATGTATCATTTTATTAGTTGTTATATTGAATAATATTAATAAATAAAAATGTTAATAAAAATTGATTAAAATGTTAATAAAAATGTTGTTAATATTGAATAAACAAATAAATCAGCTCAGACATTACATTACTATCTATGACAAATCATGAATCAATCTGTAAGTATAGTAAATGGGATACAGGGTTCAATTGGACCTCGCTCTCCTGGTCCCAAACAGACCAAGCTCTTCCTGCCACTAGCCACTGACAAAATCCAGAGGCAGATAGTTGGGTGGTGGTGAAACAAGAAAGGAATTTATCTCTGTGAGACCAGTAGGGTAAGACAGTGGAGTAAGATCTCAAAGACTGTCTCCAAAGTGCTGAAATACTTTCAGGTTTACTTTTATTTTTTTTATTTTTTTAAAGATTTTATTTATTTATTTGACAGAGGGAGAGAGATCACAAGTAGGCAGAGAGGCAGGCAGAGAGATTGGGGGGAAGCAGGCTCCCTGCTGAGCGGAGAGCCCGATGCGGGGATCGATCCCAGGACCCTGAGATCATGACCTGAGCCAAAGGCAGAGGCCCCAACCCATTGAAGCACCCAGGCACCCTACTTTCAGGTTTCAAAGAGGAAAATGTGGGACAAATGTCGGTGGGTACAAGCAGGTTACAACAGTAAAGATCAGTTCAATCACTTGCTGGCTCGGGGCAGCCGTTACTTCTTGAGGGAAGTAGTTTCCGATCCCATCATGGACACTTTGCCCACCGGGTCTTTTGCCTGATTCAAAAGATAAGCTGGAAAAAAGAATTTAATCAATTAGAAAGTACAGACTGAGGTCAAAATGGAGGTAGTCGAAGTCCTCTTTCAATATTATGGGGTGTGTGTGTGTGTGTGTGTGTGTGTGTGTATACACATATATATATATTTGTATGTATATATATAAAATAAAATACCATATATGGTATATATATTATATATATTGTTAATATGGTATATATGTATATGTATATATGCAATACCATATATATGTATTTATATATAAAATATATGTTTGTATATTTTAGAGTGTTTGCCAAAGCAAATGACAAAGCTATTAGGACTCCCTTCATATGAGTAGATTAGGGATTGTAGCCTCTTCACAAGGAATAAAATCGCATACATTGTAAAGTCAGTATAGATTTTTCTTTTTTAATAGGAGTCAAGCTAAATACACCTTGACCTTAGCCAGCTTTTAAATTCTATCCCCATGAGAATTAAAATACAATTAGTCATTAAACAAAACATGGAAAGTATAAACTAAATGATGGTCAACCAATGTATTTTCAGGAAACTCAGCTTGATATAATGATCTGTTTAGATTATATAAAATACACATTTACAAATGTTTAAATTATCTAAATGACTTAAATTTAATTTTTCTATGTTAGAATGATTAATACATTTTCTGACACAGAGCTAAAAATGCAAAACAAAGAAAACAAAATATGGTACAAATTTCTATTTCAAACTTTGTTTTTATTTTCCATCCAGGAGTCTGCATTTTTTTCTTGATACCCTACTATCCAAATAACCTTTGCCATGTAGATTCTGCTGTTATATTGAATTTCCATATTGATATATTTTAATCATTTAGTCTTAGGCTGACAATAAAACCAAAAGAAGTCTTTAGGTTTAGTTGTAGCTCTTTGTTATGATACAAAATTGATCTTACGATTTCATGTTTTAATGTAGACTATGGTATAAAATATAGTGTATTTGCATTCTCAGTTTTATCCCTACTGAAGTTTTTCATAATTCCAGCAGAATTCTGCACTGAAACTGCTAAGGCAATAGGTATGCAAAGGGTGTGAATTATTTATTTATACAGATGACTTTTAAGTTGAGGCCAACATTAATTTGACTAGGTCACTAGCTTTGGAGAACTGAAAGTCATGTAAATAGTTGGGAAGACAATGTCATTAATTAGCATACTAAAGCCTACAGTTTCTGAATAATATATATTCACTTTAAAAAAATTAAGTTATTTTATTGATGAAAATTATCTGTTTTATATCTTTACTAATCAGATTCTATCATATTGAATAACATGACTTTATATAATTCTCTGACCAGTTATTTCCAAGTGCCCAAACTATTTATACACTAAACTATGCTAAAAATGTAGATACTGCTAGTTCATCTTTTGCTGTTTTATAGATGAAAATGAGGCTCTGCAAAAGTTTAAGCAGTCCCAACTACCCCCCCCATCATCTTCATATACAGTTAGCAAATCTGAGCTAATTTCATTAACTATGGATGGATTTTTTTTTTATTGATTTTTCAAGATCCACACTTTCAAAATAAGACTCCTTGTGTTTCACTAAGTTATGGACTCAAGTTTTATTCTATCTGATGTCTCTGCATAAGGAGTACTTTCCATTATAAACAATTTCAGGTTGCTGCTCTGATTTCACTTCATCTTGCAGTATGGATTTAACTGTGGAATTAGATGTAATGCCTTTTGTTAAATAACATACTGATCTCTTTGCTAAAACAGCTCACCTGCTTTGGTTATTTAAATTCTCTTCTTTTTCTGCATGTAAATGTACTCATTTGTAAATCTCTTTTTATTTTTCTTGCTCATGCTGGCATTTTTATGCTATTAATATGGTTCTCTCTAAACTACAGCTTGGTTTTTTGTTGTTGTTGCTGTTGCTGGGGTTTTTAATTTTTTTTTCTTTTCCTGCAATTAATGGAACATATGCATTATGTAGGAGTCCCTGCTTTCATCTGGCCTGGAAAACGTTTTAGTCAACAACATGATTTGTTTCAACTTTATTAGTGGAAAAAAGCCATCGCATTCCTCACAAACTCCTAGACTTGCCTGGCATTTTATGCAGCATTCAGTTTAAGCAAACAGAACTTTGACTATGCTTTAAAAACACTGAATCTTACTAGTTTAGTTAGCCAAAATGCAGGACTTAAACTCTGGGAAGATGCTCATTTTCCTGATCATTTCCTCTGAAAAGCAGCGGTTTGATTCCAGACAATAGGCAGTTAAATTAATTAATCATGGTAATTTATTTTATATGCTCTTTGCTTAACCACACTGATATACAGATCTAAAGTTGATCCTACTGCCATATTCTGTGTATATATGTATACATATAAATACATGTATATACATATTTATTTGTTCATACATCTCTTTTATTGACAATAGGGTTTTTTTTAAAAGATTTTATTTATTTATATGACAGAGAGAGAGAGATTACAGGCAGGCAGAGAGAGAGGAAGAAGCAGGCTCCCTGGTGAGGAGAGAGCCCGATGCAGGGCTTGATCCCAGGACCCTGAGATCATGACCTGAGCCAAAGGCAGAGGCTTTAACCCACTGAGCTACCCAGGCGCCCCTGACGATAGGTTTGGAATCTCCTTTTGACTAACTGAGGGAACCTGAGATTTCCAAAATGGAGCAAACAAGCCTAAAAGAGGCTCTTTATAAATAATGTTGGGAGCCCATAAGGGAGGAGGAATTTATATACTTCATCAGATGAGAAACCATGAACTTTGAAAAAGGCCTTTCAGCTAGCTGTAAGTCCTCAGCCTGAATTTACTTCCTTACCAAAACACCTGAATCATCTGCATTCTTCACTTCCAAAGGAGCCAATGTAATTTTTGATAAATTTCAATCCCTCATTTGTGTATTAATTCAACCAATCCCTGTTAACCCAGTTTCAGTCCTTGTTTTGCATAGAGGACCTGAATGAGAACAACACTTGTAGTCTTTTGCGTATATAACAGCCTCCTCTTTACCTTCCTTGAAACATACTTCAAGTTTCTACCTGAATCTGCATGTCCCAAGTTGCAATTCTAATTGTCCAAATAAATGCCTGTTTGCTTAATTTTCAGTGAATTCTTTCTTGGTTGACACTGATGGCCTTGTATCTGATAAACTATTCTAACTGTGCCATCTGTAAAAGTCTGCACTTATCTGACAAGTCAAAATAACCTTCAGTAAACTTTTAAGTATTTGTGACAATAAATAATTCTTCAGGTCAGAGAAAGCCAAGAGATTTACAAATTTAAGACATCCTTTGCACCTCATACTCCTCCAATATAGGAATTATTAAACTTGCATATAAATAAAGTTATCAACCTCTTTTTTTATTTTTCTTATTTCTAGAACTATAAATAGATACAGTCGGATTCAAGTCTATCTCATGATGAGTCCTGCTGTTGGGTGAACACAATTATAATGAGAGTACACTATATTATTATGCAGATGCAGTCATATATTGATGTGTTTGCCTTTCATTTTCAGATTGAAATAATTCTACTTTAGTGTCAGTATATTCTGGGTAGAAGGGATAGCCTACTGTGATTTCAGCATAATAATGGCTGATTGAAGTGTCAATGATTCAGCTGTGTTTTATATTACAAAGTTAAACATGGTCTTTTCATTTAAACAAAATGGATCAAAATAGATGGGGGTGTCAGGACAAGAGGTCGCTGTAGAACAATTTAAGCACCTGGCATACTCCATTGAAAAACAAAAATGAATTTATTAACTTGACCCTGACCATGATTGGAACAGTACCTCAACCTCTCACACTTTAACAATCAACACAACTTTTTGAACACAAATTACTTTTTATTTTCTTGGATGTTATTGCAGATGATGTGATATCATTTAAATGAATTGTTTAAAACTCTGAGAAAAGAAGATGTTAAATTTATAAGAAGCCCATAGATGTTATTGTTCATGTATTTTGAATAATGATTTGTTCTTGGGAAGATGGAGGCAGGTGAAGGCATAACTTCTGTGTATACTGACAAGCACTCTTGAAAATGAACTGGGAAATCTTTGCAAAACATAGATAGCTTCATTGATTTAAAAATTACCATAAAAATAATTTGGATATTATAGTAAGAATTTAGATCATATCCTTCTTTTAAAAATATTACATATGTATATGACTATAAATTGGCAGTTCATATAGTTCAAAATTGAGAATGCAAAAGTAAGGGTTTAATCTTACCGCTGCAGCTAACCAGTGACCCATCTGATGAGGGAGCAGGAGGCAAGCTGAGCACAAAGCACAACCTGACAGCCTGCAACCCACCCACTCCTAGGTAGGATGCATGTGACCTTCCTCAGACACTCCTGGCTGCCCTAAAATAAAGAAAGGAAAAACAGATGGTTAACTTATAGAGATTACAGTCCTACAAGACAGGAGTCTCCCTCAGTTTGCAAATATCATAGTGATTTCAAAAAGAAAAAAGCATTCTTATCAATAACCGAACTTCCAAAGGCAATGTAAATTAAATGTTCTTATAATCTGCAGCCTATTAACAAATACTTTAGGCAGGTCGAGTATAATGTTCCTCCAGGAAGCTCCCAACTGTCTTAATATTAATGCCACACTAGAGGGAAAAACAACATTAACTTGACAATGGCAAGGTCTCCAGTATCTGATAGGCCTTCTTTAGCATATGAAAGTCCTTTTGGAAACCTCTGTTTTCCTTACCTCCCCCAACTCCTAAGTATAGAATCAGCCATGCCTCCCAACGCCAGGGCAGCAGCTCTTTCTGCCCTCGGGTCCTGTCCCTGTGCTTCAATAAAACCACCTTTTTTTGCATCAAGGACATCTCAAGAATTCTTTTTTGGTCATTAGCTCTAGACCTCACCCCACCAAACCTCACGTACATTCAAAAACTACATCAAACCTTCGTTAAATTCTTAAGCCTATCTGGCATACTGTATCATCTGTTAAAATAGTTTGTCCAAGAGATCTCTGGTTCTCTATTTCAGTGTTTCTACACTCATCTGATTCAAAAATCATCTCTCTAAACTTGAGTTTTCTAACTTGGAAAGTAAGATGACAGTAGCTGTACATTATCAATAAAACGATGTACATAAAAACTATGCAGAGTGCCAGCATGGTGTAAGGGTGCGATATACACTTGCTGCTACACTCATCATCACCACTGTCTTGTTTCTGTCATCATCAGTTATCACTAACACCATCTTTTTCAAGTGTAATTATTGTAGGTGATTGTAATTTTTTCTTTATATTTTTCCATATAATTCAGAATTTTAATATTATTTATTAATGTTATAAAGTCATATACTTATTTATTAATGAAAAAACATCTTCTAGGTTCATGGAATAAGTACTGATTTTTGTCATCTGATTTAAACATTAAGTTGGCTGAATTGACTAGAACTGACCAGGTTATTTCTTTTCCTTTAATAAATGTTATTTATCAGACTGTGCACTAAGTAGAGATAGACTGGAGAATAAAATGAAGGACCCCAGTGAGATATCAGTGAGACCCTTAATGAAGAGATAGAAAACATAAAAAAAAAAAACCAGAGATAAAGAAATCAATAACTGAAATTAAAAATATACTAGATGGAATAAATAATACACTTCAGGAAGCAGAAGAATGAATCAGTACATTGGAGTAATGGAAAGTAATCAAGCAGAACAGAAGAGAGAAAAAAAGAGAAAATAGACTTAGGGAATTCAGCAATACTATCAGGCATAATAATATTCACATTATAGGGATGCCAGAAGGAGAAGAGTGAGAAAAGGGGGCAGAAAATATGTTTGAAGAAATAATAGCTGAAAACTTTCCAAATCTGGTAAAGGAAACTGAAATCTAGGCCAGGAGGCACAGAGAGTCCCCAAAAAAATCTGACCCAAGGAGATCCATTAGGCACAAAGTAACTAAAATAGCAAAAAGTAATGATAAAGAGAGAATTTTAAAAGCAAGAAAAGAGGATTTTCTTGATTTTCAGCAGATTCTTTGCATGCCAAAAAAGAGTGGCATGATATAGTCAAAGTTCTGAAAGAAAAAAAAAAACAACTGCAACATAAAATACTCTACCAGCAAGGCTATCTTTCAGAATGAAAGGAAAGATAGAGTTTCCCAGACAAACAAAAGTTAAAGGAATTCATGACCACAAAATCAGGCCTACAAGAAATGTTAAGGAATACTCTTTGAGGGGAAAGGAAAGATCGTAAGTAGGGGTAGGAAAAGCAGGAAGCACAAAAGCAGTAAAGTATATGTATAAAGATCAGTCAAGGGATCACAAAATAAAAAGACTTAAATTATGTCACTATATACCTAAAATGTGAGGATGAGAGGAATAAAGAATGGGTTCAAACTTAAGGGACCATCAACTTCATATAGAATGCTATATGCAGATGATGTTATATACAAACATGATGGTAATTCAAAAACCAGTAGTAGATGTGCAAAGTTTAAGAAAAAGGAATCCAAATATATCCCTAAAGAAAGGCAACAGTGAGAGAAGAGAGTAAGAGAAAGAAAGAAAATAGAAGAATTACATAAAACAACCATAAAACAAGTAACACAATGGCAATAAATGCATACCTATCAATAATTACTTTGTATGTAAACGGACTAAATTCTCTAATCATAGGACATATGATAGTAGAATGGATAAAAAATCCAAGACCCATCTATGTGCTGTCTCCAAGAGACTCATTTCAGACCTAAAGACACATGCAGATTGAAAGTGAAGAATGGAAAAGCATTTATGATGCAAATAGCAGTGAAATGAAAGCTGAAGTAGCAATAAATATACTGAACAAAATAGACTTTAAACCAAAGACTATGACAAAAAATGTAGAAGGGCATTATATCATAGTTAAGGGATCTATCCAACAAGAAGATCTAACAATTGTAAGTATTTATGCCCCCAACTTGGGAGCACCTAAACTTGGGAGCACCCCTACAATAATAATAAGGACTATAACACCCCACTTACATCAATGGACAGAGCATCTAAGCAGCAAATCAACAAGGAAACAAGGGCTTTGAACGACACATTAGACCAGATGGACTTAATAGATATATTCAGAACATTCTACACTAAAGCAGCAGAGTACACATTCTTTTTGAATGGACATTTTCCAGACTAGATCACCTAGGTCACAAATGAGGCCTCAACAAGTAAGAAAGTGATTGAGATCATACCATGCCTATTTTCTGACCACAATGTTATGAAACTTGAAATTAACCACAATAAAAAATTCGGAAAGACCACAAATACATGGAGATTAAAGAAGATCCTACTAAAGAATGAATGGGTCAACCAGGAAATTAAAGAAAAAAATTAAAAAGTACATGGAGACAAATGTAAATGAAAACACAATGATCCAAAACCTTGGGATGCAGCAAAAGCAGTCATTAAGAGGGAAGTATATAGCAAGAAAGGCCTACCTCAAGAAGCAAGAAAAATCTCAAATATACAACCTAATCTGACATGCAAAAGAGCTAGAAGAAGAACAAATGAAGCCTAAAGCCAGCAGAAGAAAGGAAATAATAAAGATTAGAGCAGAAATGATATAGAAACAGACAAACAGTAGAACAGTTCAATGAAACAAGGAGATAATTCTTTGAAAGAATTAATAAAATTGATAAACCCCTAGCCAGACTTATCAAAAAAGAAGAGATAAGGGACCCAAATAAATAAAATTACAAATGAGAGAGAAGAAATAACAACCAGCACCAGAGAAATACAAACATTTATGGGAATATTATGAAAAATTATATGCCAACAATTCGGGCCAGCTGGAAGAAATGGATAAATTCTAGAAACATATAACCTGCCAAAACTGATTCAGAAAGAAATAGAAAATTTGAATAGATCAATTACCAGGAAAGAAATAAATCAGTAAAACAACAACAACAACACCCCCAAAAACAAAACAAAACAAAAAACCAATTCCCAACAAACAAAAGTCCAGGTCCAGATGTCTTTTCAGGTGTATTCTACCAGACCTTTAGAGAAAAGTTAATACCTATTCTTCTCAAACTATCCCAACAAATAGAAGAGGAAGGAAAGTTTCCAAATTCATTCTGAGGCTAGCATCATTCCGATACCAAAACTAGATAAAGACACACACACACACACACACACACACACACACACAAGAAAAGAAAAAGAAAAAATCCTAAACAAAATATTAGCAAATTAAATCTAACTATACATTAAAAAGTCATTCCACAGTCAAGTGGGATTTATTCCTGGGATGCAAAAGTGGCTCAATATTTACAAATCAATTAATGTAATACATCACATCAATAAGACAAGATATAAAAACTGTATAATCATTTCAACAGATACAGAAAAAGCATTTGTCAAAGTACATTTATTCGTGATAAAAACCCTCAACAAGAGGGAACATCTCTCAACGTAATAAAGGCCATATAAGAAAAATCCACAACTAACATCATACTCAAAGGTAAAAATAGAACTTTTCCCCTAACATTAGAAATAAGACAAAAGTGTCCACATTTTATTACTTTTATTCAACATAGTATTGGAAGTCCTACTCACAGCAATCAGACAAGAAAAAAGAAATAAAAGGCATCCAAACTAGTAAGGAAGAAGTAAAATTTTCACTCTTTGTAGATGACATGATACACTATATAGAAAACCCTAATGACTCCAATAAATACTACTAAAACTGATAAATGAATTCAGTACAGCAGAGGATATAAAATCAATCTCCATAAATCTATTGCATTTCTATTCACTAATAATAAAGCAGCAGAAACAGAAATTAAGAAAGCAATCCCATTTACAATTGCACCAAAAATAATAAAAATACCTAGGAAAAAACTTAACCATGGAGGTGAAAAGCCCATAGTCTGAAAACTATAAAACATTAACAAAAGAAATTGAAAATGACCCAATCAAATGGAAGCCAGGCTCATAGATTGGAAAAACAAATATTGTTGAAATATCTGTTAAAATGTCCCAAAGCAATCTATAGGTTTAATGCTATCCCTATCAAAGCACCAACAGCATTTTTCACAGAATTAGAACGAATAATCCTAAAATTAGAATGGAACCACAAAGGATCCTGAATAGCCAAAGCAATTTTGAAAAAGAAAAACAAAAATGGTGGTATCATAATCCCAGATTTCAAGATACACTCAAAACTGTAGTAATCAAAAGAGTCTGGCACTGGCACAAAAAGAGACATACGAATCAACAGAACAAAATAGAGAGCCCAGAAATAAACCCATAATCAGTTAATCTTCAACAGAGGAAGCAAGAATATACAATAAGAAAAAGACTATCTCTTCAAAAAATGTTGGAAAAACCACATAGCTCCCTGCAAAAGAATGAAACTGGACCATTTTCTTACACCACACACAAAGATAGACTCAAAATGGATTAAGGACCTAACTGTGACACATGAAACATGATAATCCTAGAGGAGAGCACAGGCAGTAATTCCTTTGACATTAGCTGTAGCAACTTTTTTCTCTGGGTATGGGTCCTGAAACAAGGGAAACAAAAGTAAAAATAAACTATTGGGACTACATCAAAATAGTTTCTGCACAGCAAAGGAAATAATCAACAAAACTAAAAGGCAACCTATTGTATGGGAAAAGATATTTGCTAATGACATATCTGATAAAGGGTTAGTAACCAAAATATATAATATATATAAGTGGAGAAAAAAAGAATCCTCTTGCACTGTTGATGGGAATGCAAACTTGTGCAGCTGGTGTGGACAACAGTATGACATTTTCTCAAAAACTTAAAAATACAACCATCATGGGGATCCATTAATTCTACTACTGGGTATTTACCCAAGGAATATGAAAACACGAATTTGCAAAGATATATGCATCCTTATGTTTATTGCAACATTAACTACAATAGCAAAATTATGGAAGCAACCTAAGAGTCCATCAACAGATGAATGGATAAAGAAGAGGTAGTACGTATTTACAATAGATTGTTACTCAGCCATAAAAAACAATGAAATCTTGCCATTTGCAATAACATGGATGCATCTAGGGTGCATAACAATAAATGAAATAAATCCCTGATAGAAAGACAAATACTATATGATTTCACTCATATGTGGAATTTAAGAAACAAAAAAATGTACAAAGAAAAAAAAAGAGACAACACAAAAAACAGACTCTTAACTATAGAGAACAAACTGATGATTACCAGAGGGGAGGTGGGTGAGGGGATGGGTGAAATTGTGAAGCGGATTAAAAGTACACTTATCATGATGAACACTGAGTAATGTACAGAGTTATTGAACTGCTGTATTGTATACCTGAAACTAATATAACACTGTGTTAACTATACTGGAATCAAAATTTAAAATATGCTTTAAAATTACAGGGCTCTTTTCTAAGTAAACATTTCTATGTTAGCAAACGCAGTTTTAGAAAGGAAAAACTTTAACATCTACCTTCCTGTGTTCATTTTGGGTGTGAGTGGGGGGGACTGGAAATTAAACTGACAGAGGACAGATTAAGAAAAGCCACAATTTAATCATATATTCTGCATTTTCATTAATATATGTATGGAAGTTCACAGAAAAATGTGACTCAAAAAGTGGTTAAAACTTGGGGTTTATGTACCATATTAGAGTGTAAGAAAGGAAGAAAAGGGCACTTCTGGGAAAACGAAAGACTTATTATATAGGAAAGGGTGAGGAAGTAAGGGAACTTATGGGAAAGCAATAGACTTTTAGGAAAGAAAAATGGGCCCTTAAGAGAACAGGTGGGAGATAGGGTAGGTTTGAGGCAGTATCTGTTTAGGTGCGGTGCTGACTTCTTCCTAGTAGTAAGAGTCAGTCTCCCTGGTTGTGCAACTCCAGGGAAGGGGATTTATGACAACTGAGTTCTTTGAGGGAGTCTCTGTTTTTAGGAAGTTAAAGGAGTTCAGGAAAAAAAGTCTATTCTCAAATGTTTTCAGCTCAAAATAATTTTTATGCCACAGTGGCCTATTTTGGAGCTCTTCAGCCACTATACATTCATGATTTGGGACAAGTTGTTAAAATGTTGGATACTCCCTCTGAATAAGGAGTTTACTGGCATCGATATTTTCTCACCTTACTAAGCAGCATTTCTTTTAAAAGAAATGGATATCACAGGTTAGAAATTCAGGAAAGTTGGTGTAGCAGATAAGCAGTGTGAGAGGGAACCAGCTCATTACTGAATCCTTATTTTTTCTGGAACCTCCTTATTAAAATGGAATCACTACCCAGTGTTTCATAGAGATCACCTCACAGACAATATCTGTGTGGGCCTGCATTCACAGATGGAAACAGTGGCTATTTATTTCACATTTGAAGAAGTTGCGATTTTCAACTCTGCTTCTCCCTTTACACTGTTCAGATCAACTTTAGTTAGCTCACATCTAATAAATACGTATTCAGTTAATACATTAACATTGTTATATCTGTAACTCATTTGAAATCTTAGATGACTCAGTGCCACATTACCATTTTCTTTCCACCAGTTGTGCTATCAAGAACAGGCTTAAGAACAATTTATTTTACATGTTCATTGTAAAAAATGAAATAGAAAATTCGTATAAACAAAAAGAAAAAGGAAAAATCTCATATAATTCTATGAACAAGAGATAAGATTGTAAAAATTTTTACTCATGTTCTTCCAGACATATACTTTGTAATACAAATGTATGTAATTCTTTTTATGAAATGGGGGATCTACTGTACATTATACTTTGTAACCAGCTTTTCCCTCTGAGAAAGATGTCGTAAATATTTTTCTGTTAATAAGATAAATTCATCTTATGTTGTCTTTGTCCCCTGTTATGACTGAAACATACTTTTAAAAACCATACCTTATAATTTGATATTCAGACTGTGTCAATATTTCAGAAATAAAAAAACTTTTCTTTAAACATCCTTTTCATATATATTTATACATTTGTCCTATTGTGTACTCAGAATATATTCTTAGAAATAAAATGATGCAAAATTTACACATTAAGTAACCATAATTTTACCAATTATAATATTTATTTTTTATCAATGTCTTTTTTCTATTTTTTCCTTAATAAATAACCCCCTTCTGCCCTCCTCTCCTTCATTCCCACGTTACTCCCATTTTCTTGCTTCATTGATTCAAATTTTTTGGTATTTCCCTTTTTCCTCAATTTAGTATTTTTATTTTATATTTCTCACTGCCTATTGGATTGGCAAATAACATATCAAAGATGAAAAATAATATAAGGAGCAGTCCAATATTACTTAAATGCAAATGTGTAATGTTGCATTTCAACTGAAAACTACAAAACTGGCATCGGTAATGTATGGAAAGTAAACTTGAATAAAAAAAAGGAAAAACAGATCTATGAAACTGTAAAGAGAGACAGCTTTTTAAGATAATAAGTAAATTCTCTATTTTTAGTACTCCACTTTCTTAATCTCACATCAATTTAAAAAATTACTCAGCCTCAGTCCTACATTCAATTGTCTGAAGAAGTATTATTAACACCTACTGTTTCCAAGGGATTTATATAAAAGACTTTTAAAACTTTATAAACAGTGAATAAATTAAGAATGTTTTTCACTATTTAGAAAATAAACATACACAAATGACTCACCAATCTGTTTGAAATTAGTTCACATTATGCTAATAGTTTATAGAATGAAAGCTATTCCTAAGAATAAATAAAGTAGAGGTACAGATTTGTGGGACTTCTAATAGATTAAATAGAAGATCCCTGTTTCAGAGTTCAGGTGGGTGGTTGTAACAAGACAGTCTGACATGTGTCACTCTTTAATGCAGTTGTTGAGAAGCGTAGAGAGACATTGTGTAGTCAAACACATAGCTCTCTTAAAATGAGTAATGGTTTAATAGAGAGAGATTATTAAACTTTTTTTTTTTTACCTCTTATTTGAAAATCCTTCTTTTGTATTCCCAAGGTCCACATATATGTTAAATAAAACAGAAATATACCTGATTCCTAGATACCACCAGGATTCTTTCATTTTCATTATACTTAGTATATTCCTCTGTTAAAACCCTTTGACATATTGGAATGCTATTATTTGTTTTAAATACATTTCTTCTCTTCTAACTTTTGAATAGCATATCCTTTATTCATTCTGTGTCCTTAGTGCCTAGATAAGTGATTAGTAATTGAAAAATGTCCAGGTTATGATCTAATTTGTTACCTGAAAAAGCTTATGTAAGTAACTTCTATTGGCTTCGTCTGGGTAACTTCTAGACTACTTATCATCCAGATGAAGCCAAATGTAAAATTGTACAGGCAAGCCTTTAGGCCCAATGAGAAAGATTTTTTCTTTGTAAATTCATTAATGGAGTATAGGGGTAGTCCTGATAATTTAAAAATTGTAGTTATCCCTTTGCAGTGGATATGTTCTTATTAAAACAAAGGTTTTATAAAAAATAAAAAATTGCTTATAACACTAGATGATGTTCAAAAGCCAGAATTGGATTTGGATTGTTCCATGTCATATTTGCTTTTTGCATTTTTTTTAAGATTTTATTTATTTATTTGACAGAGAGAGAGAGATCACAAGTAGGCAGAGAGGCAGGCAGAGAGAGAGGAGGAAGCAGGCTCCCTGCTGAGCAGAGAGCCTGATGTGGGCCTTGATCCTAGGACCCTGAGATCATGACCTGAGCCGAAGGCAGAGGCTTTAACCCACTGAGCCACCCAGGCACCCATTGCATTTTATACACTACACATATTTTCATTGATGTTATCATGAGGTAGCTCCAGATGGGCTTTGGTAGATACATTTTTTTGAAACTTTTACTATTATTTGTTAATAATCATCACTTAGTAGCAATGAGTAATCTCCTGACACTTACAGATTTGTTTTTCTGGCCTCTGTTACATTACCCTCCCCATGTTATAATGGTTCCTGCATAGTTGCGGTGGCTAATAGTAGCTGTCTTATTGTAGGTATTTGTGCCTGGATAGAGGTAATTGCTAACTATAGTCTTCCCATGGCATATCTAATTTTCACTGGTTATTTTTATGGAAAGGAATGTTATTTCTTATTGAGAATGTTAATCTTATTAGGAGAAAAAAAGGATAATAAACATTGGTTAACTTTAATTCTTGTATTTCTAAAGATTTGGAAATATTATTTTTGCTTGGAGGTTTCATCTTTTCTATCGGTAACGATTAAGATGTATCATTTTGTTTTATTAGAATTTTAAATGTGTTTTTCTAACATGAATCATTATTACTATACCTGTAACTCTTGATGGGGGTCAGACCAATTGCTGAAGCTACATTCTAAAAAGATATTTTTGATATTTTAAATGATAATTGCTGAAGTTAATTTAGCTTGAAAATGGATAAATCAGGTGACAATCTAATATACTCACAGCTTTTGTTCTGTCATTCTCTCGGCATGTGACCTGCACTTGATTATAATTTAGAGGTAAGTTTTCTGCTGTCATATAGGCTGAACTAGGATGACATTTCATTTCCTTAAGATATGCACACCCTGGAGATGGTTGGTTAATTATAATGTGAAAGCTGAAGCAAGAGGTGAAATCATGTGACACATAAAAATCAAACACCATTATGTGACCATAATTTCAAAAGGCTCATTTGTCTTTCTGGAAAACCATGCGGAAGCTTGGTAAAGATAAGAATATAGAAGTCTGGTCTAGAGAGATGATCACCCAGAGAAACTGCATTTTGTCAGCTCCCCAACACTGTCTTTCCAAAATCCATGGAAAACAGTTTTCACAAAATGGCTATTTCTGAGAAAAGGATGAAGGGAGTAAGTTTCAGGGGGGGATACAAACATGTGATTTGAATCCATACTATTTTACTCCTTTAAAAAATGACAAAGTAATAAAAATTTTTAAAAATCTCAGTGGTGGTTAAATATTATGAACATTGATCTCTGTCCTTCTGTATATACTTGAATTTATAAAATATACATTAATTAAAATAATGTGTTAACCGGAAAGGTTCAAAAGTAATTTTTCAATTATATCATCCTGAAATTTCAAGAAAGCAAAAATCTTTCAAATGACTGAAGTATCAGAAAAATAAGGGTAAATGAAATTAGTATTTATTTACTACAATAGCCAAAACCAAATTTTTACCAACTTTTGAATGCATGTACAAGTGGCAAATGACTTCTTTTATGGGGAAGCAGTGAATGAGAAAATAATCTGTATTATAATTATCAACTCTAAGCTATCACTTAAGACCTCAGTCTTAAAATCCTAAAATTTGACTTGATCAAGAACACAACTTAAATTTTAAGCATTAGCATATGTCATATTAAAAAGAACATATAAGATATTATCTCAAACTTTGAAACTATTTTGATGCTTTGCCATCTGGAAAAATGTTTACAACTTTAATTGTCACAGTGTGAGATAGTTAAAATTGAAATAGAAAAGTCCAAAGAAAGGTTGGAAAATCAATGCAGCAAAAGAGAATATGGAGTTAAATTGTGTGACTATATTCCTCCGTTGTGAAAGGCAAACTCTGGAAGAAGAAATGTAAGTATCAAGAAAAGTATGGACACAGACCATAGGGCACATTTCCAAGTCTAGGATAGTATCTAATAGACATCTCTTAATACTTCTGAGAGTGTGTCTTTCATAAAACTGATAACACTTCCTGAAAGCAGGATGAGCTAAAACTATAAAAGGAATAAGATGTTCAACAAAAATCACTGGTCATTAATCTCTAATGGGAAATATAGCCGTTTCGGGAAGTAACCAATATACCTCTCTTATCTTCCTTACCATGTGAAGAAGACTCTCCTCAACCAAACTTTAGGCAGGCTCCCCTGAGTGCTCTTTTCTACTAGGCCTCATACTTAGGCCCTGCCTTTGAAATACCTATTGCAAATAGACCTGATAACGTTTTCCTTCCTATTTTAATAAGTGTCAGAATACACGTCTGATCTTTCTTCTCCTAAAGACAGAATGCTGGGGTCAAACCCAGCATAGGAAATCTCATGTTCTTTTAAACATGTTATAGATAGGAAGAAAATACATTAACATTCTGTCCTGAATATGAAAGGTTCTATCTGTGTTAATCACTGTTTCAAGTGCTTAAGGGCAAAATAAGAAAATACACACACCCACATCCACACACACACAGAGAAGGAAAGCACAAGGAAGAGATCAGATTGAATCAACATCTACATTTCATGAAGAACTGGAGGAATGTATAGGATAGCAAAAGGGAAAGATGGAGGAGATTTTACAAAGAAATTACATTATAATGACTCAAAATGAGAGGGTTAAGTAGTAGAATTTTATTAAAGGGTGTGGTCATGTCTTCCTAATGGAAAACATTGAATGGCAAAATGAGAAGAGTTTCTGTCTCAAAAAGAAAAGTAGATTTGAGTACAATATGTATGCTGTAAATCTCTGTTACGTACTAACCAAATAAGTCTATCACAAAACTCCACCTCTGTGCATCTCACTTTCCTCAATCATAATAAAAACTAAAATATTTTATAAGCCTATTCTTGTAACAAAAAATATGATAATAGATGCAAAGTGCTTTGTTAATTATAAAACATTAGTATGAAACCGTAAAGGATCATTACTTAATTCTCAATGCACTGGGGAGCACTTGAAAAATTTTGAGATGCTAAAAAGTATCATAAACTCGGGCGCCTGGGTGGCTCAGTGGGTTGAAGCCTCTGCTTTCGGCTCAGGTCGTGATCTCAGCGTCCTGGGATCAAGGCCCGCATCGGGCTCTCTGCTCGGCAGGGAGCCTGCTTCCTCCTCTCTCTGCCTACTTGTAATCTCTCTCTCTGTGTCAAGTAAATAAATAAAATCTTTAAAAAAAAAAGTATCATAAACTCATTTTAGAAATATTTATTGAGCAAACTTGGAGGGAGACAACATGAAAGCAACAAGTTTACTGCAGTGGCTCAAATGAGCAATAAGGAGAAATACAACATAGCTTTATGCAGTTAGGAGATAGACTGTATCAAATTTTAGCAAAGGATTAGAAATGAAACAAAAAAGGCAGAAGACAGAGATGACTCCAGGGTTCCAGCTTTGATGAGGATGGTGTCATTAAGGACGAAATCCATGCATGAAAAAGTTTAGAAGAAAGAATGAATTTCATTTTGAAATTCAGAATTAAGGATGCCACTGAGACATTCAGGCAAGAAATTTGCAGCGAAGATTGAAATTAAAGCATGATAGAGAGGTCTGGGAAAGAGAGAAAGATTTGGGAATCATTTATTAATTATTTTAGTTTCAGTTAATGCAATAGAAATGAATATAGACTGTGTTAAAAAAGTGAAGGTGCATGGATAGGGCCACTGTGATGTTGATAAAGTTCTAATTGATAGCATATACCTTCGCAATCAGAAAGTAAAGTCATTTGTTGAGAGTGAGAATTAATGAGTAATATTGAGACCTGCAGATTATCTACTAAGTATGCCAGATGATGTCAGTCAACTTAAGACAGGTAAAAATATTGTAAAATAGTTATATGAGACTGCCTGAGTTTTTTCTTCCCATCTTCCTTTAAGAATGTGCTCTATCCCATCCTAGTCAGTTGAGTCTCCTGTAACAAATACCACAGGCTGGGTATTTTAAACAACAGAGGACAGCAAAAAAGAGTCCTAGTCCCTTTCTTTTGTTGCAAGGACACTCTAATCTCATCATAGAGGCTCCATCCTCTTGACCTCATCTAAACCTAATTACTCTCTAATACCATCTCATTGAAGGTTAGACTTTCAGTGTATCAGTTTGAGGGAGGCACAAGCATATCCCCATTTGTGAGGCTGCTAAAAAGTATTGCTGGTCTACTAGGAGGGGGGAGGTATTTCTAGGTTTGCTCATTGTGATAGGCAGAAAAATGGTCCTCAAAAGATGTCCATGTTCTAATTTCTGGGGCCTTATGTATATGCTTCTTTTGTATAACAAAAAAGACATGTATTTCATGTGTAATTAAATTAAGGATCTTGAAATGGGGAGATTATCTTGGATTATGTGGGTGGGCCCATCATAATCAAAATGCTCCATATAAGAAGGAGAATCAGAGAAAGAGATGATGAAATTTATCTTCCATGAGAAGATAGATACGAAGGTCCTGTGCTGTTGTGTTTAAAGATAGAAAACAGAGACAGGAGCCAAGGAATATAGGGAAAGGCAAGGGAACAGATTCTCCCCTAGAGCCTCTAGAAGAAATGCTGCCCTACCAACACCTTGATTTTAGTCCAGTAATACCTCTGACCTCCAGAACTATAAAAGAATAATTTTATATGTGTTTAAGCTGCTAAATTTGTGATATTTGTCATGAGAACTATAGGAAACTAATATACTCATCAACTCCTTTTCAAAGGAATTATTTCAAACCAACTAATTCTCAATTATTTATCTTTTTTGGTGACCCAAATAAGAATAAATTATTATTTTTTTTAATTGACTGATACAAATCCTAGAGGATAGGTGTTTGATAGATCTCTGTTTGGATATCTTCTACAAAGGACCCATAAAGCTGGATTAAAAAAGCTTATATTTGTCATATGAAGAGCTCATGTCTGAAAATGACACAGAGCAAAGCATAATCAAGAAATTGGGAAAAACAAAAGAAAAAAATAGATACCTATGGTCCTTGGTTGATCAGTATCCAGCCATGACAATTTCACAATTCCATGAACCAGTATTTCCTTTTAATAAAATTTGAGTTGGCTTTATGTCAATTGTAGCTGAAAAATACTAGACCAATACATAGGATAAAAGATATAAGATGTCTTAAAAGGAAAATAGTGGAGCTGGAATTAAGAGGCATGAAGCATGTTAAGAAAATGTAAAGTTAGCAAGCAGATTGAAGTTTCTGAAATTGATATTATGGGATAGGAGAAAGAAAAATGTAGAAAACAAGTGTTAAATAAATTAGGTAGCAGTGGGCTTAAAGATTGGTAGATAGTTGAGAAAAGTAAAAGAGAGTATTAGAGAGGTGCCTGGGTGGCTCAGTCAGTTATAAGCGTCTGCTGTCAGCTCAGGTCATGATCCCAGGATGCTGGGATCTGGGATCAAGCCCTGCATCAGGCTCCCTGCTCAGCAGGGAGTCTGCTTCTTCTTCTCCCTCTGCCCAAGCCCCATTTGTGCTCTCTCTCAAATAAATAAATAAAATATTTTTTAAAAAGAGAATGTACAACGAAGAAATTGTAAGAGTCATCTAGAAAAGATATTATGGGCAGACAAAAGTGTGACTCCCTTAACTAATAGGAATATAAGAGGAAGCTTGTGAGAATAGCTCTGCATTGAGAGTCAGATTTGCTCAATAAGAGAACTGGGAAAAAAAGTAATCAAATTATAAAATTAAGCAACTCATGTATTTCTAAATTTCAAGTGTGTGATTTTTATTTTTATTTTTTTATTTTTTTTTTTTAAAGATTTTATTTATTTATTTCACAGAGGGAGTGATTTTTAAAATTTTGTTATTCCTCTAGCCAAAATTTAAAACATAGTTGGTAAAAGAAAAGTTCATGTGAATGGATCTTATGGTATCCAGTTGGGCCAGGTTTTTCTAATGTGTTGGAAATGAATTCTTTTTTCTAATTATTCATTTATGATGGAAGAAAAGGAGCGAGAGGAGGAAGAGAGGAGAGATCGAGAAGGGGAAGGGAAGGAGAAAGAGTGAAAGAAGAAAGGCTCTAGCCAAAGGATTTAAAGTACAGGCAATTACAGCAGTCAAGAGTGCCTCCTCCTATCACCACCGCCTTCACTCTGTGTCCAACCACTCAGCCCTTTTTCAAGCAGAAGCAATTAATATTTTTTTAATCTTTTTTTAAAGGTTTTATTTATTTATTTATTTGACAGAAAGAGAGAGAGAGATCACAAGTAGGCAGACAGGCAGGCAGAGAGAGGAGGAAGCAGGCTCCCTGCTGAGCAGAGAGCCCGATGCGGACCTCGATCCCAGGACCCTGAGATCATGACCTGAGCCGAAGGCAGAGGCTTTAACCCACTGAACCACCCAGGTGCCCACAATTTAATATTTTCACAGAATGTAGAGTCGCTACAACAATGCTTAGTATAATGGCATTTGCTTACAGAGCATTCAGAAAACATTTGTTGAGGAAAACAGTGTTTGCCTTCCAAAGGTTATCACCATTTTAATGAACAGCGAGATGACTAAAGGTGAGAAAAACAGGGTTCTAGATTACTCCTTTGGGGATAACCAGGAGTTGAATAGAAAGTGGAGCAAAATATTAATTTGCTTCCTCTCTTTCTTGCTCTCTAGTGGATGTTGATGCCAGAGGATGTAGTAAATTGCATTAGTCAAGCATAACCCAATTCCTTCATAAGCCTAATTCCAGAGTATAAAGTAATACTTCCCTGAACATGACTTCTCTTAAGAAGCAGAAATGTGTTAGAGGTGTTAGAGCAGGACCTCATCCAAAATAATCCTCTATTAAGCTTTTAAAAATGGCTCTGAAAAGCAGTGGGTAACCATGCTTCTTGTGTGTAAAAAGTTTAAAATACTTAGAGTGTTGTTGGGGCTGCAGATTTGGAATTTGGCAGTGTCCTCTGTATTCAGTTCTGATCTATTTGGGGGTTTCCTCAAACTTGAGAAAAGTAAGGAAAATGTCACCACTATCATCTGGGTTAAAGTTGAGGAAATCTGCTTATAGGATGCAGCTCCAGTTGTTTTGAAAGGCCTTTTAAAAAAATTATCTGCACAAAAATTTCTCCCTATATTTTTTAAAAAAAAAACAAAACCCTAACATTTTCTCTTAATGTTTTCTGTTTCTCTGTCTAATGAGAATTTTGGGTTTCTAAAGGCAGCTTTATCTAAATGCTTCTAGCTGACTTTGCCTTTTATAAAAAGGAATGCTTAGTCAGTCAGCAGTGGAGGGAAAGGACTAAGATTTTTGAGTTTGTTGACCAATCTAAGTGTACAAAGAAAGTGGAAAGCTTAAAAATACTTTTTCAGCAGGAAAGTTGTTTGAATTTTAATACATGTACAACTAAATGGTGGTAATGCTTTGCTATAAAACTTTTAACACTTCATAGTTAAGAACACAACTTTAAATCCACTTCCCCCACCTTTCTGTTACTTTTTTTCTTATGCAAAAATTTTGGGCATAAGCCAAAATTTTAATTATTCCTTCACATGGGCAGATAATTGTAAACCATTAGGGAAATCACAAAGTGGGGAAAATTGTGTTAATTTTTCCAATGGAAATTAAATACATTATCCAATGATAGAGGATGAGGCTCAGAATGTCGTGTTTTTCTGATCTGCTCCCAGGATGGCTGGGGCTCACAGACTCCTCCAAGGCCATCAGTATGCAGAACTAGGAGTCCTTCCACTTCTTCATGCACAAGCTTTTTGAGCTTCTTCCACTGGGCTGCATGCTAATGAAAAAGGTTTGCAGTCTCACCAGCCAGTGGCAAATCCCAGGATATATCTACCAACATCCAGAATAGGAGGGTTAAGTTGAATTGAGTTAGGGGCTCTCTAGTTAGAGCACAACTAAAATCATATCAAAATATATCCCTTTGAGTTAAAGCAAGTAAATTGTGATGCCTTGAAATGTATGTATAAATTGCTGGGGTCAATTGCTGGTTTGCTTTGCATTTGACCATCAGTCACTTATTACTATATAAAAAAGATCAATATTATCACAGAATCATTTTTTTCTATTACTTTAATTATAAGAATAATAATTATATGTAAATTCAGTGGTGTTATAGTACAAAAATATATTTATTAAAAGGTTTCTTATAATTATTTCTAATTGTAAAAGAATGATATTTCTTCGTGATTTTCCCAGAAATGTGCTTCAAATAAATTGTGTTTTTTATGTGATAGTGTTTATAGGAAGTATTTTGAGAATTTTTTAAAAAAGATTTTATTTATTTGTTAGAGAGAGAAAGAAAAAGCACAAACGGGGGAGCAGCAGAGGGAGAGAGAAGCAGACTCCCCACTGAGCAGGGAGCCTGATATAGGACTAGATCCCAGGACCCCAGATCATGACCTGAGCTGAAGGCAGACACTTAACCAACTGAACCACCCAGGCATCCCAAGAATTTTTTAAATCACAAACCTGCTCATTTGAGGCATCAAACCTACATGTATCCTATGCAAATTTTTTTTTAAAGATTTTATTTATTTATTTGACAGAGAGAGATTACAAGTAGGCAGAGAGGCAGGTAGAGAGAGGAGGAAGCAGGCTCCCTGCTGAGCAAGAAGCCTGATGCGAGCCTTGATCCCAGGACCCTGAGATCATGACCTGAGCCAAAGGCAGAGGCTTTAACCCACTGAGCCACCCAGGCGCCCTATCCTATGCAAATTTATTCCATGTCCTTACAAGTAACTATGCATCTTTGCTACTCCTCTCAGCCCCTTCTCCCCAAAAAAGTCTGAAAATTCTTGGTAATGGAAATTAAAATAAAATCTATGTTTTTTTCCATTTTCTTTTCCTCTGGTATTTTTGATACAAGCACTCTTCTACTTTTGATTCTTTCTTTGATAGCAAATTTCAGGATAATTTTTGTATAGGTATTTTAGTTTTAGCTTTATTTAAGGCATAGTAAAATACATTAGTAGAAATCTAGTTTTGAAATGAGACACAGCTTTAGTAACAGTAAGACCTATACTTTTTTGATCCAAGTACTGCGGTATATTTTTTAAACATGGTTTTCACAAGTTCAGTATAACCTGTAAAATATTAGATATTCATTGAGCACCTAATATATGTTAGGCAATGCACAGAAAATGAACTTACAGGTATATTAAGATGCAATGGAAAACAGACCTTGTTGTCTCTTAGCAAAACATTTTTTTTCCCAAACTTTGAGACATCTGAAAAACACAATGTGCTTATTAGAATAAAGATATTATTTTAAGAAAAATTGTTCTGAATTAGGAAGATCATAATGTAAAAGGTTGATATACCTGAAGTTATTGATGGTGCAGCAGCTAACGAAAGAGATAATGAAAATCATTAGAAAAGATTAGTTCAATCATCAAAATCAAATTCAATATGGATGGCTCAAAAAAGGAAAAACTTAATAAAAGATCCATTTAAATTCCCACATGATTATACCCTATATGATTTACAGATGAACCAAAGGGGTAATGAGGATATTAGCTATAGTTACAGAAAGAATGAAAAAGAAACTAGATTGGAAAGCCTATCAAGCCTAGCATCAAGCTTGATGTAGATGAGTCTATTTTAGGGAGGGGGTAATTAAAGAAATTCATGAGTGATTTTAAATGATAAAATCAAGACCAATCTGAAAGTATCTCAGAATATGCACTAGAAACTGTGATATGTTTTTTGTTTTTTTTTTTAATCAGTTAGCTAGTTGGTGAACTTTTTATTGCCTTCAAATGTTCAAAGTTTAGGTCCCATGTCTGTGCTCACAAAATGTTCCTATGCACATAAAAAAGGTAATTTTATGCCTAAATGGAAATTTCTGCCTGCATTTTGCATATAGAATATTCATTTACATAAACCAATTCATATTGTGAGGAAACATACTTTGGGAGTTCAACTTAGGTATCAATGGATGAAAATTTCCTGAGTATCTGGTCTGGTCAAAGGACTTGAACCAACAATTGGCTAGATAACCAGCCTCCCTCTCCCAACTTGTTAAGTGACATCATTCCATTTTTAGACTAAAATGGATTTAGACAATCCATTTTATGAATCTCTTTGAATTCTTCCATGAGTTGTTCAATTAATACAGCACATCATTGTCTTTCATAAAATGACACTAAACTACATACAGACTTAAAACAAAGAAGTAATGCTGTTACAATATTATTAACTGAAGAATATAAACTTTAAGTAAAAATCTTACCCCAAAGGATGGGAATCCCCACTTTAAAGGAAAGATAAAATGTATTTAATAAGTTGTTATAAGATAAATTTAAAGGAATGAATAATAATATTAGATCGTTGGTCTTTACTTCGTCTAGTCCTTTTGCTTTGCAAGAGTGGTCGATGCCTAGACCAGAACATTTCCAGTACATTTTCCTTTATCATGTCATCTTTAGGAAAGACAGATACGTCATCTATAGGGGAGGAAAAAGTTTTCCTCCATCCTTTTAGGGTCTCTGGTTGGGTCTAAAAATTAAACTCACAAAGACAGATTAACAGGAAAAAAAAGCATACACATTTATTTAATGTAAGTTTTATGTGATAAGAGAGTCTTTGTGAGGAAATGAAGATCCAAAGAAACAGTCCTTAGTATTTCATGCTAGTGTTCATGAAGAATGCAGAATCGTGGAGGAATGTGATAGATTAAAAGAGTATGAGGCAACTGGTTTGTTTAGGATTCCTCTTGTCTACAGAGATAAGGATGTTCCTTTCCTGTGGTTACAAGGAGAGTACTTCTCACTTGAGAGTTTTATGACCTGTTTCAGGGAAGAAGGGTGGGTGGGGGTGGATCAGAGTGACCTTCCAGTTTCTTCCATTTTTCTCAAACTCCTTCAGCTAGGGCGCCTGGGTGGCTCAGTGGGTTAATGCCTCTGCTTTCGGCTCAGGTCATGATCTCAGGGTCCTGGGATCGAGGCCCGCATCGGGCTCCCTGCTCAGCGGGGAGCCTGCTTCCCCCTCTCTCTCTCTGCCTGCCTCTCTGCCTCCTTGTGATCTCTCTCCCTCTGTGAAATAAATAAAATCTTTAAAAAAAAAACAAAAAAAAAAAAAACAAAAAAACTCCTTCAGCTTAAGGTATTCAATATGCCAGAGTGCCATATAGTGGAGTAGCATATCCTGAACCCCATCACATCAAGAGGAAGATTCTGTTATAAAGAGAAAATGTTCATCATATTACCAAATGTGATAGGTGGATTAGAGAGACAAGTGGCTGAATAAAAGAGAATAGAAGGAGGGCACTTCTCAGGATGAAGAGCCTGAAATGACTGTTCTTTCTTGTGACACCACAGTTTGGTAAGTTTCTGCGACAAGATCAAATCCCATTTTAAAGGTATTGTATAGGTAAGTTCAATCATTGCAATAACAAGAACTGAACTTTTCTACCTTCTTCTTCTTCTTTTTTTTTTTTTAAGGTTTATGGTGTCCAGGATGATTGCATTAGATAAATTGTAGATAATGAACCTAAGACAAAAAACAGATGAGATTTTAGGTGTGTGTGTGTACGTGTGTGTCTATGTATACATCATCTACATATAATACTACTACAGTAATATCACTAGATTTCTTAAACTCTGGAATATTTCCAAAAATTTTTCTGTATTGAAATTCAGATTTAGTTGATATATATTGATATATATGTAGGTATGTATACAAGTTCTTATATTTTTTATAAAAGGCCATGTGGACTTCATTCGCTCATGAGCATTGTTTGCTTTCAAATTTTGTCTTTTCAGTCATGTCTTTAATATTTGACAATTCTTTTTCTACATTACACAATGTCAGACTTGGAAAAAACACAATTTTCCAGTTCTTTTACTCATTTATTATAGAAAATTTCAAAATATGCAAAGCATAGGACATCCATCTACTTATCATCCAGTTTTAATAATTTTTAATAATTATCAACTCATGAACATTCTATGTGATCTATACCCTCCACTTGACCTTCCCCAATCTCTGACATCATAGGACTTCTCAGAGGCCTGATTTTTTAAAGTCTTTACTTCAATTCCAGTTAGTTAACATAACAGTGTAATATTAGTTTCAGGTGTACAATATAGTGATTCAAAAATTCTGTACATTACCTGGAATGCTCATCACGAAAAGTGCATTCCTTAATCCCAACACCTAATTAGCATATCACCCTATCCACCTCCCCTCTGGTAAACATCAGTTTGTTCTCCATAGTCAAGGATCTGTTTCTGTTTCGGAATCTGAAACCAGCTGGTCATCAGAATTAGGAAGGAGGGCTCTTCTCAGGACCAAGAGCCCTGAAATAATCGCTCAATCTTATGGACCCACAGTTTGATAATTTTTTTTGCATCAAGATCAAATTGCATCTTGAAGACCTTGTATAGGTGAGTTCAATAATTGCGATAACAAGAATAATGGCTTCCCAGTAATCACCTTCTTTATTCTTTTCTTTTTTAACGATTTATAGTGTTTAGGAAGGTTCCACTAGATAAGATAATCATTAGTTGCAGATAATCTCTGTATTTCCACTCTACTCTCCTTTTCTTTCTTCTCACTTCTTATCTTCTTTCCTCTCCTTTGGTCAGATTCCAGCTATTTCTTTTGGATCTGGGAAAACAGTCTTCTTTCTGAGCACTAAGTCTTCTAAGCCCATATATTCCCTTCTCTTTATTTCTTCTGTAATACTCCCTTTACTTTTTCTATTTCTTTATAAATACTTGATGGCTAAATCGGTCCAGGCTGTAAAAAACCAAACAATCTTATCTTTTTAAGAATTTCGTATTTTTTTTCCTACATGATAAAAAAAGCTTATGCTTCAAATACTTGTAATATAGTGAAGGACAGGAAGGGAAAACATCCCATTCAATAAATCTGAAGGTTTACATTCTTTTGCACTCAGGGGACCAGGTCTTTTACACTCGGAATTTAAATGTATGCTATCTCTTCAAGAATTTTCTTCTATTTAAAAGCTAGACTGTTACTCTGATCTCCCACTAGTAAATGGCACATTATCTTTCCAGACTCTACTCTCCTCATTCCTATTTATGAGGTTTCATTGCCTGAAGAGATTAGTGGTGTTCTTGCTACTACCCCTCTTACAAAAAGATGTTTTTTTCTTTTTTTTAGAAGACTGAATGACCCAGCCTTTACACCATATTTCCTCAGCAGTCATAGTTAAGCCATTGCCTTTCTGATGCAAGAAACTGTTACTTCTTTCACTACTGACCAAGGAGATAAAGCTTGTGAGCATTGTTTTCATGTTGCTCTATTACTGTATGATTAGGCAAACTTGGCATTTGCTTTATGCTTACCTAACTATTTCACTGTATTCTCTTTGAAGTATAATTTACAAAGTATGCTGCTCCCACTTCCAGGGAAATTCCTCTCCCTCCTCCCCTATCCCCCCACAGGCACAGACTCACAGACATACATGTGTCCTGTCCATACTAACCTCAATGTCATAACCAAAGAGACACCCATCATCTGGTGACAAACAAAAGAAAATCACCTTGAGCCTTGACTTTGCAAGGCTAACCTGAAAAGATGATATTAACGCTATCAAAAGAAAGATACTGTCTTATAGAATAATCAGAGTGCAAAATATATCCAAATGAAATTGGACATTTGCGGGCTCTTCATAGCTCATAATTATTGATTGGAATGGCAAACAGAATAATTTGTAGGCAACTAGCTTGTGACACATTGTAATGAAGGAACCATATGTGAAAGTATGTGAAATTAGCAGGAGCACTGTTACTCCTTCAACATTTTAGATGAAAAACACATGCAGTTTTGAAACTTTAGATATGATATTTCAAAGACCCTAAGAGCATCTGTTAAGTATTGCATGATCTAATCTCTAACACAGTGTACGCAGTCAGCTTTTCAGCATGTCACACCATTACTGAATAAGGAGCCAGAAAATGAGCAGGCAGGTCACTTTTCACCTCATTAGCACAGCAGGAGGGGGCTCTGGAAAACAAGATGCCAGATGAAGCCTTGGAGCTTGCTCTGTCTTTTCTGAATAACAGAGAAAGGACCCAGCTGTGTAGTCCTTCGAACTCTGCACTTTGCTTGCCACCCATTGCTTGTTTCCTGACCTTTCATCAGTATGACCCTTGTAGAATTCATAAACTGCCACAAATTTCTACCTGTGCAATATGTAATTTATCCTTATTTTTCCTCATGGTAGGTTTTGATTTTCATACAAATATATTCAATATAATTTGGTTACACAGTCTTTAATGTCTTTGGCAAGGTTGAAAATCAGGGTCTTTTGGACACAAACATAGAGAAGGTAATTGGAAAGCAGCTATCATTTCATTCTCTGAGCTGCTTCTTGCACAGATAAAATTATCAAATAAAAGCTTACATTCTGTCCTTCTGAAATATATTTCATATTTCTTCATCCTTCCTCTTTTTTTTAAAAATCAATCTTATCATCACAGTGGTGACTCCTTCATCAACCTTGATTCATGGGAGACCGCAATGATCCGATCCCTCCTGCCAAAACAAAATGGAAACAAAATGGAATATATATATATATATATATATATATATATATATATATATTTCTTTCTTAAGCATTAAAATTTAGGATTATTTGTTATACAGCATAATGTAGTTGATTCTGAGTAATCAAAGAATTAAGACTACTGGGAAGGAGCATTGTACCAATCAGTGTGCTAAACACTTTATCATTATTATCTTGATTAATACTCATAATAATGGCATGTGGAAGGCATTATTCTCATCCCCACTTCAAAGTGACAAAACTATAACTTGTAGGTCTCTCCTGTATCATTCTTAACTTGCAGGTCTCCTGCATCATTCTAAAACTTTATTGCTTCATCTTTTTTTCTAGCTACTGATGTAGCAATAGCAACCAATTCCAAAAGAATGTCAGTGGGCTTCATGAAGATGAAGTCACCCCATGTCTTGGATTAAGCATACTTCTCACTTCTTGCCTGTAGGCTTCTTCTACACTATAGTATAGGCCAGCTGCAGCTCTGCCTTTGTATGAAC
Source organism: Ailurus styani (assembly GCA_002007465.1). Classification (NCBI taxonomy): domain Eukaryota; kingdom Metazoa; phylum Chordata; class Mammalia; order Carnivora; family Ailuridae; genus Ailurus; species Ailurus styani. Next base: position 1,608,791 of record LNAC01000051.1, read on the forward strand.
ACGACCCAGACCCATGTTATCAGGATATGGACCAATGAAGTCTGATGGTATTAAATGCCTGTGCATCTATTCCTGACTCATGGGGTCAGGAGACAATGGGTAATGTGCTCCCTCTCCCACTTTTTTACCCTGTTGCAGACAGTTCTGAAACATATTTTGTAAGATTACACAGAAGGTCTTAAAATCAATGTTTAATTTGATAAGACATTTTTGAACAGGCTTTTTCTTCCCTTTTACTCCCATTGTGCTGCAGGCTTTACTCCCTCAGATCAGGTAACTAGGCAGACTACTGACAAGCAAGCCTTTGTCTCAGACTCTACTTTGAGTAGCACCAAGAATAAGACCCTAAATAGCTAGTGCAAGAACACAAAATTTATGTGCAAATCTAGGATCAATGAAGGCTAAAGGCAGAAACCATGTTCCCCTATCCACTACTAGCACTGCCTTAGTATGCATTGTTCAAATTTTTATTATTTTTGTATTATGACAAGTTTAATTAATTGGCTCCAAAAAGGAGTATTTTCTCGTATAACAATGATTATTTTTCTGTGTTCTATTTAATATGTATTATTCTTTCTTTTTTTGAGTGCTTTTTAATTTTTTTTACAAAAAGTTTTCCACGTTACAACTATTAAAAAATAATATTTATTAATCTACATTATGGGCTTTTAATTTCCATTTTTAAAGTTATTTATATAGTAGTATTTGTTTTGTTAAAGCTTCATATCTCTGGACATTTACACATAAACTTTTATAACAGTATCTATAAAGACTAATATATTATAGTACACAGAAAACAAGATTTGCACCATCCACATATTTTAAAACACGAGAGGCTCATATGTAATTTAAAATTTTCTGAGTGTCACATTAAAAGAAGTAAAATGGAACAGTAATAACTAATTTTATGATGGTTTAATTCAATATATACAACATATCAAAAAACATTTCAACAAATAATCTAAAAATTATTAATGAGATATTTTACCTTTTTTTCATTTTTTGTATGTGAAATCAGATGTAGACTTTACATATAAAAATTATAGAATGACAAAAAGTAATAACTCGTTATTTTCTATCTTTTCCCATTTCCCTGTAAACATTTTTAACATTCTGATCACAGTGATCACAGTTTAATTTTTATTTCAATACATTATCACTTCCTTGTCCAATCTGAATATATTGGGGGAATTTCAACTACTTACTTACCCTTGGCACATTTTTCAGAGAATGCTTATATTCTGGCAACTTTTTAGGAAAAGATTCATGGCTGTTAATTGAGTTGATGTTATAATGGAACTTATCTGGTTAGATAAATAGGTCACATGTGATTTTATGTGTTCATGAATATTAGTGTGTCTTTTAAGGTGGTAGTGAACGGAGGGCAATAGGAGTGGCATAACTGCTATCTGTATGAACTATGGATGATCAACACTCACAAGAAAAGTAGTAACTTCTCTTAAAAGGCAGTAAAGACCAAGACCTTGACATATTGTTTGATAGAACGGTTCAGCAATTTGTTGACCCTACATTTCTTTACTATTTCTGATTGCACAGTTGGTGGGTAGGATAAAAGTTGGCAAGCTGGGAAAATGGAGCTTTTATGGTTTGTAGGAAAGAGGATTTGATGCCACTGCAAGTAAATGGATAGTTGCTCGTATGCTGTTTAGGTGCCACAAAAAATGCAATCATTCTGACACTGGGTGGAAGATAGCTTAAACTGGGAAATTACTCATAACATCCATTATTCAATATTCTTTGGCAATGCATTCTTTTGTCCAAACCAATCATTATTCTTGTAATTATTTCAAGTGCTGTGAAAACTTCCCTTAAAATCCACCCACTGTGAAACATCATGTTGAATGGATAAGACAAGTAGAATGCCTGGATCTTGGAGAAGTCTCCAAGGGTGCACTGGCTCCCTACCAAGAGTTTTAAGCTAAAAGGGTCTGAAGTAGAAATTTCCCTCTGTTAAGATTTCTCTTGGGATAGTACTTTGAGCACTCTCTTATGCCCCTCACCCCACTTACCCCCTAGCTCTAGCTGCATGACAATATTCACTTTTATCTAGCTCTGAATAGGAAAGCATTAGGTTCCAATAAATATACCCTGAGATGAAATGGTAGAGAATCCAGCACTTAAAAAAGACCAAATCAAGCAAACCTCACTTTCTTCAAGTCAGCTGTCAAGATTCTAAATATCGGGTGCCTGGGTGGCTCAGTGGGTTAAAGCCTCTGCCTTCAGCTCAGGTCATGATCTCAGGGTCCTGGGATCGAGTCCCACATCGGGCTGTCTGCTCAGCAGGGAGCCTGCTTCCTCCTCTCTCTCTCTGCCTACTTGTGATCTCTCTCTCTCTGTCAAATAAATAAATAAAAAATCTTAAAAAAAAAGATTCTAAATATCATCTATGAATAAGAGTAACGTAAAAAATGAACAAATACGTTTATTTTCTAATTTTAACAAGCATACTGACTATGTAACATATGGTGTCGTTATTGAGCTTATATGTCAGAACATCTTGTTTATTTTTTTTTTTTTT
>LNAC01000051.1:1611424-1704270 GCA_002007465.1 Ailurus styani
GAGAACCTGATGCGGGCCTCGATCCCAGGACCCTGAGATCATGACCTGAGCCGAAAGCAGAGGCTTTAACCCACTGAGCCACCCAGGCGCCCCTCAGAACATCTTGTTGAAAGACATACTTCCTCTTTTGTCTATCCACTTCACAATCAAGAAAGAGAAATGGTTCTATGAATATTTTTATTAGAAAAAGAGGCCTAATTATTGATATTGACTGAAAATCTCCTGACAGACTGTCTTAGGAGATAATCTACAAGTTAAAAATTAATCATGTAGCCTGTATATCAGCATGTTTACTGGCTTATAATCAAGTGGATTCCTGCAACAATGCTAGGTAATAATAGGAGTTGTTTTTCTACAGAGGATCCAGATGTAAATAGGACACCAGAAATGTGCTGTCAGGTTGAACTAGATGTACTAAAGAAAAATCATTTGCAGATCTAGGAGTAGACTTATGCCCAGGGGCATGACTCCAACTCACTTTTTTCCCCAGGAATCTTTACTTACAATATTTTTATTTTACAAAATCACCCCATATTTCTTTTTGTGAGCTAAAACAAATAGATTAGAGCATCAAATTGTGTTATGCAATGGAGCATGAGTCAAAAAAAGAAAAGAAAGAAGTGAATAAAGAAACTAAACAAATAGAAACAAAACATTTGTCAACTGCCAGGACAAACGAAATCATCTTACATTATGCACCAAAGATAATCACTCTTGAACTATACCACATCCCCAAAGGAAGATCAAAAGTCTGAAGTTAATAGTTAATGAAGAAATTCAAATATCTTATCATAGCCATCATCTGAAAGAAAGAGGCATTTAGGGAGTCTCACAAATGATTCAGATTGCCTTTGCCAAAATACAATGTGACAGGCTAGGGATTTGATTACCTTTTTATTTGTTTATTGTTTATTTGGCTGAGTTTGTTTTAGTATGCTGAATATTTGGTTGTCTTTTGTTATTGGTTTCAAAATGATGGGTTTAGGATCTCAGAAATCCTATGAAAAATTCCCTACATTAAGTGGGATCTCTAAAAGAATGCTGAGAATATTTTTGAATACCTGAGGACAAACCAGGGCCCATTATGAGAAAGAACTGACTTGACTTTGAACCAGTCTAAAAATGTGTAAGGATTAGAATCTGATCCTTCAANAATGATTCAGATTGCCTTTGCCAAAATACAATGTGACAGGCTAGGGATTTGATTACCTTTTTATTTGTTTATTGTTTATTTGGCTGAGTTTGTTTTAGTATGCTGAATNTCATGACCTGAGCCGAAAGCAGAGGCTTTAACCCACTGAGCCACCCAGGCGCCCTTGATTACCTTTTTATTTGTTTATTGTTTATTTGGCTGAGTTTGTTTTAGTATGCTGAAGATTTGGTTGTCTTTTGTTATTGGTTTCAAAATGATGGGTTTAGGATCTCAGAAATCCTATGAAAAATTCCCTACATTAAGTGGGATCTCTAAAAGAATGCTGAGAATATTTTTGAATACCTGAGGACAAACCAGGGCCCATTATGAGAAAGAACTGATGGTTCCTAAGAAGTTCCAGGATTCTGGAAGCCCAGTAAAAGGCCCTTGACTTTGAACCAGTCTAAAAATGTGTAAGGATTAGAATCTGATCCTTCAACCAAAGGCATATTGACCTTCCCTAGAAGGAATATGGTGAGCTTTTTCCAATCATGTATAAAGATAAGTCTTGGGTGCCTGGGTGGCTCAGTGCGTTAAAGCCTCTGCCTTCGACTCACGTCATGATCTCANAATGCTGAGAATATTTTTGAATACCTGAGGACAAACCAGGGCCCATTATGAGAAAGAACTGATGGTTCCTAAGAAGTTCCAGGATTCTGGAAGCCCAGTAAAAGGCCCTTGACTTTGAACCAGTCTAAAAATGTGTAAGGATTAGAATCTGATCCTTCATNGATTTGGTTGTCTTTTGTTATTGGTTTCAAAATGATGGGTTTAGGATCTCAGAAATCCTATGAAAAATTCCCTACATTAAGTGGGATCTCTAAAAGAATGCTGAGAATATTTTTGAATACCTGAGGACAAACCAGGGCCCATTATGAGAAAGAACTGATGGTTCCTAAGAAGTTCCAGGATTCTGGAAGCCCAGTAAAAGGCCCTTGACTTTGAACCAGTCTAAAAATGTGTAAGGATTAGAATCTGATCCTTCATCCAAAGGCATATTGACCTTCCCTAGAAGGAATATGGTGAGCTTTTTCCAATCATGTATAAAGGTAAGTCTTGGGTGCCTGGGTGGCTCAGTGCATTAAAGCCTCTGCCTTTGACTCAGGTCATGATCTCTGGGTCCTGGGATTGAGGCCTCCATCAGGCTCCCTGCTCAGCTGGGAGCCTGCTTCCTCCTCTCTCTCTGCCTGCCTCTCTGTCTACTTGTGATCTCTCTCTCTCTGTCAAATAAATAAATAAATAAATCTTCTTTTTAAAAAAAGATAAGTCTTAGTTCTTTATNTGCTTCCTCCTCTCTCTCTGCCTGCCTCTCTGTCTACTTATGATCTCTCTCTCTCTCTGTCAAATAAATAAATAAATAAATCTTCTTTTAAAAAAAAAATAAGTCTTAGTTCTTTACNTAGTTCTTTATTAATGCATGGAAAACTACCAGTAAAAATATGTTATCTATATTTCTCCATATGTAAAATTTTAAGAAGGAACTGACTTACATTTACCTGAAATATGGCATTTCTACATGGTAAAACTCCTATATTCTTCCATTTTTCTTTCAGATCTTTTAGGTCAGATGTATTCTGAAAAATACTCTTGTTCAGTACATTCCACAAATAAGAGCCATATTTTTAAAAAGCTGATATATCAGGGTGTCTGGGTAGCTCATTTGGTTAAGTGTCTACCTCTGGCTTGGGTCATGATCCCAGGGTCCTGAGATCAAGCCTCACATTGGGCTCCCTGCTCAGCAGGAGTCTGCTTCTCCTTCTCCATGCTGCTCCCCCTGCTTGTACTCTCTCTCCTTCTGTCAAATAAATAAATAAATAATCTTTTAAAAAACCCTGATATATCAGATACCATATTCGCAGAAAGCAAAATATTCTATAGAGTGATGGAAAGTAAATGAATATAATTTAAATACTCAGAATATAATCCTGAATTTGAGATGGTCCAGGGTAAGCTATTATAGATTAGAAATCAGTTGAGTGTTGGTAGTACATAATTTTTATATTATCTCCTAAAACCATCTTAGTAGCTAGACGGAATTGGGAATCTATACATGGTTGTTTATTTACAAGATCTTGTTTACTAACAAGATCAAAAATAAAATGGTCCTTGTGATGTTGGAATGTCAGACCAGGGAAAAATGAACAGAACTGAGTGATCTGGGACACACAATAATTAAAAATATAGTGAATGAAAATTAAAACCTGAATCTGGGAAGTCTCTAGGCTGCTAGTGAGAATTTGCTTCTGGATTAAGATTTAGGAGCCAGAATTCAGTCTGAGGTAAAGCTGGGTTCGCTAACAAGAGCAACACAATGTACATGCTATAAGTTTTATTCTGGTTAACAAAATGGAGAGCTGAAGTAATTGTATAGTTATCACCATCAGAGAACAAGACAACCTGTATTCCTGGCAAAGCTGCTGAAGATGAATCTCACAGCACGGAGCTGGAGAGCTCTTTATTATCCTCTGCCATGGTCTGCCCTCCACAACAGGGTAGAGGAGAGAAATGTAGAACTTGGGAAAAGCCTGGGAGTATTTCTTTCTCTGTAGTCTTTCATGATGTGGAACTCTTTCCCACAATTTAGACAATTTTGCCAAATATATAGATATGCTTATGTCTCTTTTACAGAGTATGAATTCCAAAGCCATTAAAAACTCTGATAAATGCCAGTTATCCCATTAATTTCCAATATCTCCAAAATTAAAAATATAAAGGTGTAAAACCAGTTCCTAAAATGGCATGGAAATCAGGCCCCCATTTGCAAAGACATTTCGATGTATGTTTATATCTGGAGTCAGTAGACTAATAAACTTAGTTTTTTCATCTGTAAAATGAGGAACATAACTGTACATACATCACAGTGTTGCTGTGAAAATTCAGTGTTACACTATAAACAAAAGCACACATCTTGAGTGTTGGCTATAAAATGAGCACTCAGCAAATGCTCACTATTCATAATCCCAAGGTAGTATACATTATAAATTACCTATAATATTATATGTTATAATCCATAACATATTAGTAATGACATAAAGGGAAAGTTATGCTTTATTTGGGCTGTTTGAGAGGGTGAATTCCCCCTACACTTCAAGGTATTTCTAGCAGGATTAAGAATCAAATTGGCATGAAACAGATTAATAAGAGAAAATCAAATTTAATTTTGTACTTACAGGAAATCCACATAGAAACGGAAGTTCCAGGGACAGGTCAGGAAAATGAGGTATATATGTCATTCTGAAGTAAGTAGACGGGGTTAGATGTCTGGAACTTCAAAGGGAAAGAAAGCAATTTACAGGAAGATGAAAAAGTAAATGTTTAGTAAACAAATGTTTGCTGGGCCACTGGGAAACAATGGGACATTGAGGACTTCTATTAAATAGACCTTGCCAGGTTCCTCCCTGTCGACCACCCCTAGTTCATATCATAAGGTGGGTATCTATGGGGATATCTCTCTTCCTGGAGCAGGTCCTCTATCTAAATTTTTTAGGAGGATGTGAGGGGAGGTAAAGAGCTTTTACTGAATCCGCTGGTTGGTTTGTTTGTTTGTTTGTTTTTTTATTGCTTTTAACTAAAAAATAATCTTCATGCTAAACCTTGGCCATTGGCCTCGATAGGGGATTATTCTCATTTTAATACATGATATTCTAGTGACGACTTGAGAGGAAGAAGGCCAAATTACCAGAAAATCAGTTCATTGAATGACTAATTTGTAGAACTAGAGAGAATTATTTTGAAGCTTTAAGGGCGGAGACTACCATGAAGCTGTTTTTCCAGAGCCACAGGAGAGTAGCTGGATTTAAAGTCTCAAGGGTCTTGTATTCCTGCAATTCCCACTTACTCACCAATGGTGGGCTTTTGCCACAGTGCCTCCCCTGTTTTCTCTATTTTTGCAGAACTATTCAATGGATCCCAGTTTCCTTGCCCCTGACCCTGCCAGTACCACCCTGTTTTCAGCCCCATCTTGGCCCCTTCCCCTTGCACTGAATCTCCTATGGTTGTTCCTGGCTTTTCAGCCCACCCTTTCCCCAGTCCACCTGTGCCTTTGCCCAAGGTGGATATTCAGCTGCAGCAGATTATCTTAGATACTGTTAAAATTATGTGTTGAATAGTTTTTCAGGAATTAACTATTTTGCACATTGTGAACTGACTTTCATGAACTGGCAAATTGAGAGGCACCTTGAAAATTTCAGTACTGTGTGGTGTCTCAATCGGATGGTGGTCAGTGGCACAGATGGTGAAAGAATTCACCCAAGGCAGAACAAAGGAGATAGACGTTTGTTGAATATACTGCAAGGAAGCAGAGGGCAAGATGGCAAAGGAGAGACTCTGCCACGAGGCAGTGTGTGGTGAGGGGTCACAGTTATAGGGCTGAGTGAAGGAATATGGGGATGTACGGAATTTTCCCTTTTTTGATAGTCTTCAGAACTGTGCCTGGTTATAGGTAGTCAGTTACAGCCTATGGCTATTTCGGGGGTGGGGGTGGTCATTTCATGAGCCTGCCTGTATTCAGCTCGGTGATCACTGTGGGCCCTTTGTTGCTCTTTGTTTCCATTGCTCAAGCCTGTTGTCTGAAAGCAGCCTCCTCAAAGCCTAAAAAATCATATTCTTCTAGTGTTCTTGAGAGTATATGTACTGGACTAAGTTTTTCAGCAACTTTTCTATTCGGTTCCTTGAGGAGTAATTTTTCTGAGCCAAATAACAAACATGATTAGAGAGTGTATATGCTTCTTATGATTTTTTTTCTTTCATATTAAGGGCATTGATTCTCTCTTAGCAAAGTTTGTTCTTGCCTTAATAATCTAAAGATCACTTTTATTGACAGGAAAATTCAGTAAGTGGTTCTTATTTTCTATCTTTCCCTTTTCCTTTTCTTCTTTGTCTCTTCTTCCCCTCTCTCCCTGCTCTAAACAAAAAGCATCATCCCTTTCAACTGTCATTATTTTGCATTAGTCTAGACTCATCCTGCCCTCGATGCTCTACCACTGCACTTAGTACCACCTAGTGATACTTTTGGAAATGCTCCTTTATTGCATTTGAATAAAGTCTTCACAATCTGAATTAATTTTAGAGCTCTCTTTGTAGCACTCTCAACCTATTTTATAAGCTTCTTTTTTTTCCAAAATATTTTTCAAATAGACAATATATTAGTTTTCGGAAAATCATTATAACTTTAAAATACCTAGAGTAACAATTAAAAGTCACTTCTGTTCTTACAAAGATAGTTACACATAATACATTATTAAGTTTTTTTCATCTGTTTATATGCATATATATCACATATACACATTTTCTTTTTTCTTTTATTTTTTTAGTTTTAAAATTTTTAATTCCAATATAGTTAACATACAGTATTATATTAATTTCAGTTGTATAATATACTGTGATTCAACTATTCTATATGTTACTCAGTGCTCACCATGAAAACACTAATTTGAAAAGATATACACCCCCCTCCTTATCACAGCATTATTTACAATAGCCAAATTATAGAAGCAGCCCAAGTGTCCATCGATAGATGAATGGATAAAGAAGAGGTGGCATATGTGTGCAATGGAATATTACTCAGCTAAAAAAAGAATAAAATCTTGCCATTTGTGACTGCATGCATGGATCTAGATAGTGTAATGCTAAGTGAAATAACTCAATCACAGAAAGACATATATCATATGATTTCACTCATATGTGGAATTTAAGAAACAAACGAACAAAAAAGAGGCAAACCAAAAAATAGACTCTTTAACTATAGAGGACAAACTGATGGTTACCAGAGGGGAAGTAGGTCGGGGCGACAGGAGCAACAGGTGAAGGGGATTAAAAGCATATGTATATTTTTTTTAAATAGAAAAGGACTTGTACTAACTGATGTAAGACTTTTTATTCTTCTTCCACATTGCAACATTTTTTCATATCAATAAATATAATTGTTGAGTTTTTATATTTTAAATGAAAAATTATATTGCTCTTAACATTAAATCTTAATAAGGATCTTTAAATATATTTAATTACTTTGGGCCATGTCCTTTGTTTTGCATTTTTCTTTAAATTTTATGTGTGATGATTTTAATTTCAGTTGTAGTAAATATATTAGTTGTTCTATTTTGATTATACACTTTTTTTCTTTTCTATGAGATTCATATGTGATTTTTCCAAACATTTTTGAATACTCTCATGGTTTCAGAAAAAAATTCAAATAATGGTGAAATGAACACTTGTATACCCTTTGCCTTGATTCATGAATTTAAATACTTTGCCTCTGTCTCTTTTCGTCTCCCCCAACCTCTATACACACACACACACACACACATACATGCAAAAATAAATCTTAGTATTTTCAACTATAAATATTTCAGCATATGTCTAACAAGGATTTTTTTTACATAACATAATGCCATTATCATAACCAAAAATTTAGCACTGATAAAATAATATAATCATACATTTACTTTATAGTCCAATTACTTTATTTATCTTCTGAATTTCCTTTATAGCTTTTTAGAAAAGCATTTTCCTTTCCAGGAGATAATCCAGATTCATACGTCGCATTGGGTTGTAATATCTTTGCATTTCTTTTTGTTCTTAGACTATAGCCTACTAATTGTTCAGTTCAGTTTCTGTGCCCACCAGTTTTAATTTACTTTTACTTTTAATATTTTTTTTGCCAGTATTTTTAATGTAATTTTATTTTTTAAATATATAAAACATTTACATGTTTCAAAAATAAAAAACTCAAGTTGTTTTCTTAGCATACCCTATTCCATAGACCTTCTTCCCCTTTTTATTTTCCCCACTTAGGTAATGCTTTCACTAGTTTCTGGTTTATTTTTCCTTAATTCCTTTTGGCAAACCAAAGGGTGCTAACAAACGTGGACCACATAAACATATAAATTCACACACTTACGTGAGCCTCACCCTAGACTAACTCAAGCAGAACCTCTGGGGAAGGCTTCTATGAATACACTAAAAAACATTCTCATCTTAGTCTAATTTGCAACCAAGGCTGAGAAAAATATTTCAAAGATTTTCAAATCTGCTTTCTGTAAAGCTTGGTACCTACCCTTCCCCTCCTTAGCAGAATTCCATTCAGGGCAGCAGTTTTCTCATCACTTCTGAGCCTCACAATGAAAAATTTATCAAGAAAAGTCAAGAATGTATTCAAGTCACTACTTTTAGTTGACTAAGAAACTATCTGCGTTGGTTGTGGTTTCCACCAGTCTGCATTAATTAAAGGAAAGAATGTTTGAATAAATGTGTGAATGCATACAAACATGAATTAATCAGTGAACAGACTTGTGTCTTTCTTTATGTCTTGTTTACCAATTATGCATTCCCTCCAACTCTCCAAGTAACTTATTATAAACCACTGCAATTATGTCACTTCTGCTCTTTGATTCTGATAACCTCTTCCACAAGATCTTAAAGGACATTTTGCTATTAACTGTATGACATTGGAGAATATCATTGATCTCCTCTGAGCTTCATCTTCTATAAAGTGGGGCATAATTATTATACCCTCACAGGACTCTTTGAATATGTGTGTAAAATGTGCATAAAGTCCTTTACAAACTTTAAGGTGATGTACACATAAATTAACTACTATGATATGATAGAGCAGTGATAGCAGAATGATTGCAGTTATGTCTTTCTATTAAAGCCATAGGTGGTGCCTGGGCGGCTGAGTCGGTTAAGCTTCCAACTCTTGATTTCAGCTCAGGTCACGATCTCAGGGTCATGAGATCTAGCCCTTTGTCGGGCTCTGGGTTTGGAAATGATTATGATGTTACAAGCTGAGCATTTTAACTTAAAATGGTAAACCGTATTATCTTTTTAAAATCTGTTTTTATGTAAAAGTCCCACAGTAAAAATAAAGGAGGAGAAAAATTGCAGAAAAATTAAGGCAATGTCACACACAAAAAAAGTATTTTGATAGTTCTGTCAGAATCAAAAGAATTAAGGCACCATATTAATAAATGGAGTTAAATGATAAAAGCATTAGATCAAACCACAAAATGTTTTTGTATATAAACTGAGGCTAGATGAGAGGAGAATTTGTAGATCTGCAGACACATCACTTGTTTTTCTTTTCTTTTTCTTTTTCTTTTTTTCTGGTAAATTTTCTTGCCCACCCCCCCCCCAACCAATCAACCAGTAGTTCCCTTTCGGAATGGAAATTAAGGGCTCATGTTTGGGTATGAAATCTATGTTCTTGTATTTGTGTGTTTTCTCTTTCTAAAACATTCAGGGAAGCTTCTGAAAAGCCAGCAAAATTCACAGCTTATAAAAAATAAGGATATTTTAATTTGCAGTTTAAAGCCCGTGAAAATACCTTTAAGAGTCTCTATCCATATGCCGGGAAAACAAAAACTTTTATTGGTGAAACACTAATGCAAGTACCAGAGATGATTAGTTTAGATTCTGGGTATAAAAGTCCAAATATCTCGTATCAAAGCCAGTGTGATGCTCATGTGACCTCGGCAGTCATATAGGGTCTTGTACTCAGAAGAAACTACTTTGCTTAATGTCTGCGATGCCAAATTCCTAATAATTTTTAACAAGGAACCCACATTCTCATTTTTCACTTGGCCCCACAAATTATGTTGTCAGTTCTGTCCAAAATCAATTATTCAGACACCTTTTTAAGCAAGAATTAGGTGAAAATAAAGGAAGCAATGTTATGCAGTTACCATCATAATCAGCAGCAAGGGATAGAAAATGTACACAGTCCCAGTGGATGTTAAATACAGCCAAAAACATTCAGTAATAATCATGTGGGACCATTCCTGGCCACAAATGATCACCTCATTCCATGAACTCACAAAGTGGTATAAAGAAGTTGTTTCTTCTTCATCAAAACCTAGAGGGAGAAAAAGAGTTGGCTGAAGAGATTCAAAACTTGAGAATTTCACATTAAAGAAAAATAGTTTTCAATTAAGATTTAAGTGAGAAAAAGAGAGGAAGAGAGAATGAGAATGTACTCACTTCTCCCTGAATATTCATGATGATAATGGAGAAATAACATATTTATGTGACAAAACATACTCGTTTTAAGGTAAAGTAACTGTTAGGATAACTACTGGTTTTGTTCCATAAGAAGAGCAGCAAAAATAGCTAATATGACATTTACCTCTTCCTTGTGACAAACATTATTTTAAGTGCTATATGTGTAGTCACCCATTTAATCCTCATAAAATCTTATTTATGATGTAGGTACTAGTTATCCTTTAGTTTAGAGAAAAAGGAAGACACAGAAATAAAAAACATGTTGGCAAAATCATGGTCAGTGTTGGAAACAAGGTTCTACCATGAGAATCGATGACAGCCTGGGCTTTGACCAATATTCACTTTATTGCCTCTCTAGCAAAAGCAAAATTGAACAGAAAATCATAAAACTTTTGTCTTATGACCGAGGAATCTAATTCAACATTCCTTAGTAACAAATATCAAACTCTCAATTTCTGGCTACTATGTCTTTTAAAAGACCTTTCTGGGAGAAAATATCTTATCTTGGAATTAACATGAAATCTGACTTATTGTACCATGCCCGGTCTGAAAAAGCATAATTAGGAAATAAGAATAATCATTGTCTAATGGCTCTTAACAGACCTCATTCTCCCAGCTCACTAGCCTCCAGTTTGAGGGAAAACATGCACGGCAAAGGTGATAATATTAGCTTAGACTTTTAGGCTGCCTCGGCCTCTCTCCTCTGCCAATAAACAGACTTCAGTCTCTGGGGCTGTCAGATGAGCAGCCTCGCAGATGCTAAACTTCCTGCAAATTAAGCACATGTAGGGAAAAAAAGTTACAATTACAGCAAATGCCACCCTGCTAATTGTTTCAGTAGGGACATTACTGAATTAAATGGGTGTGAGAAACTAAATCTCTTAATTTTGCTTCTGTCACTGTGGCTAATTATCCACATTTTATAATTTATTTAGTTTTTGTATGTACAGCAGAAGACTTTTCCTTTAAATCAGTCGATAATATCACCCTTTGTTTTCTTCTTTAAAATGATAAACTGTTTGTGTGGCTGTCTGAATGGCTACTTGGAGCTGACCTCTGCTCCAGCCAACTCCTGCAATTAGTTAATGGATAATTCAGCATATTTTTATACCTGTCAAGCTAGCTTTATACCAACATCTGTCTTGACAATTTAGAGAGGGAGATCCGTGCATGTTTACTTGGGTTCATGTGAAAATGGGAAATTTAAGCAGTACAGGTTAATTGTCCAACTTAATGGCCAGGTGTAATGGACTTCATTATCCACCCATCATCTGCCACTTTCTCCAGCTAGTGGGCTTGATTTTATCCTTTCTTTGTTCCTTGTCAGTTGATATACAGCACCATCTCTAATTGTAGCAATTGATTCATCTGTAGATGGTGAATGAGAATACCTAATAACAATAGGCAAAATAATTGAAATGGGGTTTCTAAGGTGAAAACATTTGGCTCCGTTAGCTGTATTTGGTAAAGAGCCTAATCAAATATTTCTCGTTGTTTCTTTAAAGACTTATACTCTAATAAAAGTTGTATTCATCTCCTGTGTTACCAATCTTTGAAATAATTCTGAAAACTCCCTTGTAAGCAAAACACAATGATATTGGAAATCAATCTATTTCTCTTTTCCAAAATTCTTCTATAGCACCTCCTAGAAAGTTGCTTAAAAATTGTAGGTTCTCCACCGTAAGTTATGGCATTGAATTTTTTGTATGGTATATGCAATTTCAGCTTTTTAATAGAATTGAAATAAGATACTACACAGTGTGATGTAAGATATCCAGAAGTCCCATATAGCCAAATTTTCTTCTCCTGCATCTCATTAATACAATGCAGGCGCATTCACCATTTTTATTTATTTGTTTGTTTGTTTGTTTGTTTATGAGAAGTTCAATTAGAAAACCTTTATGGCTTTTTCCAGTTGTAGGTTAACTGGTCAATGAAGCAGTGAGTACATATTAAGCACACAGAAGTGCTTGTTAAAAACGTAGAATCCACGTTACTCCTCCAGATACTGTTTTAAAAGGTCTATGAATGAGCCAAAATATTTACATTTTAATACATTTCCAGGAGTTATTAATTCAGCTGCTGTGCAAATCATACTTTGAGAAACATTGCCACAAAGTCATTTGAGATACTTATGACTTTTCTTGTCTTCTATCATCTTCTATCTCCTTATCTTCTTTTCCTGTATTCTATCATCTTCTATCATCTCCTGAACATCTTCATAGTCAACCAAGTTTTATAAAGCACCAAGAAGTTTGAGAGCACTGCAGTTGACATGGGATATAGAAACATGTTTAATACTTGGCAACTGAGATATTACAATTAGGTAATGAATGGATGGATGTTCACCAACAAAACTGTAAGATGAAGTAGCAGAAATAAAGTGCTGTACAAATGACACATAGAAAAGTGTCACCAGAGTTTAGTGAGAGATTGGTCACTTAAGATTTCAGATGTTGAGGAAGGCTTCCTGGGAGAAGGGATACTTTATTTTATTCTTGAAGTGATAACCAGAAAGCAGGGAAAATGAAACTTTATACCAACAAAAGTCATCCACAAATGAATAGACATCGAAATGGCTGTTGACTATCTGAGAGGAAATGACAGGATAATCTTGTTAGAGGTCTGTGGTTCAAGGAGCAAAGGCCAATTAAATATAGAAAAAGAAAATTGAGGTTTAGAAGTCTTCAGCACCCAAAAGACTCACTTTCTCTATTTTAGGGGCCTTGTAGAAATGAGGTCTCCTCTTCTGTCAGTGAGTTTTCTTCAAACTGCTTTCTTTTCTGTCCTTCTCCATCACTCCCATGAGCACTAACTTGGTCCTCATCTCACAGTACATCATGCTTATTTGTGTGAGATGAAATGAAGCACCCTATCCATACTACAGATCTACAGATTCCTATTGAACAATATATATGTAGCTATTCATGTTAAGAAAATTCAGAATTTCTCTCTCTCGCTCTCTCTTTCCGTGTGTGTGTGTGTGTGTGTGTGTGTGTGTGTGTGTAATGTGTGACTTAATTAAGAACCAGGACAAATATTTTGTTGTATAAAACAGTAGTGTTAAGATTTTATGAATCTCACACATAAGGAGTTTAGAAGTCGCCAGTCAGTCCTAACAACAAGTAAAACATTGAACAGGCTAAAAAATCAACAACTTTTCTTGGATCCATAAGAGAGGAGAGGACACAGGGCAAACCTCAGCCTCCAAGACTGCAGAGAAATACAAATGAATATAGGGAGTGGTGACTTACCAGAACAGACACGCAGGAATGGAAACCACTGTCATCCAGTGCCTGGGTAGGGAGACATGAACTGTAATTAGCAAATTGCTGGAAGCTCTGTGTGGCCCACTGTGAGAGCTAAAAATTCTAGAGAGACCCCGTAATAAGGGACCTCCACAATAGTGTGAGATTTATTTCCAGAAACTTGACTAGATTCCCACAGTAAATAATGGGGAAAAAAAATCCCTATATGCTTCTAGCAGGGACTGGGGAAGACAACTTTTTGAAATTAGCCAGAGCACTGGGTTCTTAAGAAGGCTCGACAATAAGAAAATAACAATAACCTATGAAAAACATGTGCCCAAACCTCAAAGACATCTCACAAAGGAAGATACACAAATGGAAAATAAGCGTATGAAAAGCTACTCCACATCATATGTCACCAAAGAAATAGGAATTGAAACAATAGGAGATAACACTACTCATCTACTAGAGTGTCCAAAATCTGGAACACTGATAATACCAAATACTGGTGGGTAGGTGGAGCAACACACTGTCTTATACATTATTAGTGGGAATGCAAAGTAGTACAGACACTTTAGAAGACAGTCATTTGGTTGTTTCTTAAAAAACTAAACCTACTCTTACATACAATCTAGACATCGTGCTCTATTGTATTTACCCAAAGAAATTGAATACTTATGTCCCCACAAAAACCTGCATATGGGTGTTTATAGCAGCTTTATTCATAACTACCAAGTCTTAGAAGCAACCAAGATATCCTTCAGTAGGTCGATGAATATATAAATTGTGGTACATCTAGATAACAGAATATTAGTCAGTGCTAAAAAGAAGTGAGCTACAAAGCCAGGGAAAGACATGGATAAAACTTAAATGCACATTACTAAGTGAAAGAAGCCAATCTGAGAAGCCTACGTATTTATTGTTTCAACTATATGACTTTCTGGAAAAGACAAAACCATGAAGACAATAGAAAGATCCTTGGAGGTAGGAGTGGGGGCAATAAATGGGCAGAACACAAAGGATCTTTCGAGTAGTGAAAATACTCTGTATGATATTATGATGATGGATATATATCATTATACATTTGTCCAAACCCATAGAATGTACAATACCAAGAATGAATTCTACTGTAAATTATGTACTTTGTATGATTATGATTTGTCATTGCAGATTCATCCTTTGCAAAAATGTACTCCTTTTGTAACTGATGTTGAAATTGGGAAGGCTATATGTGTGGGGTGGGAAGCATGGTATCTATGGGAAATCTCTGTACTTTCTTTTCGATTTTGTCATAAACCTAAAACTGCTCTAAAAAACAAAACAAAACAAAACAAAAATCAAAGTTAAGCCAATCAGAGAATACATACTTTCTTATATTCAGAGTTATAAAAATGGTTTTTCAGAAAGAAATTAATCTGTGTTAGTAATAGTTGAATTTGATATGATTTTTAAAACTTGAGGAAGGGTCTGCACATCTTAAAGTATTGCTTGTTTCTTCTCTTCTCTTTAAGTGAACTATCTTGCTTATCTCCCCTAACCCTCTCCCTTTCAATCACTACAATCTAGGCTGAGTTTACTACATTTTTCTTTTTAGAAGATCAGAGACTAGATTTTCGAGAAAAGTATACAGAGGGGGCCTGCCCTCCAAATAAAAATTTCCACAGATGGTTCCACAGCTGGAGTGGTGGGTGGGGTGAGGGAATATGGTGCAGAATATGACTGTTTCACAGCAAAGGCTTTGGGCAAGAAAAGTACCCTCAAATGTGTATAGCAACTAAATATTTAGGCATGAGAAGAATTCTCAATTAAATTTAATTAGCAAACATTTATCAAATGTCTACTGCTCACAGGGCACTGAGGCAATCGTCTTGAAACCTTCCAGTGGTTTTACATTTTCTTGAACTCACTCTTCTCTTCAACATTAGTTTAAATTTCCCCTGTATGGCATGTAAAAGGAAGATGATATCTCAACTGAGAAGGGTCTGATACCATTAAATAAGTGGATTTATTCAGGCAAGGTCAGCCATTGAAGGATTTTGAGCACATAGAATATTTGGACAGAGGATCGTTCTGAATAGGTGATCTTACTGATATACAGAGACTGAGACTGCCCAACTAATTGGTTCTTTGCTGGGGAAAAGGGAGGAAACTTGATTAGAACTAGGGTGCTTGAATGATTTGTTCTTAATATCTGTCAGGCTGGGGGCGCCTGGGTGGCTCAGTCGGTTAAGCGTCTGCCTTCAGCTCAGGTCATGATCTCAGGGTCCTGGATCGAGCCCCATGTCAGGTACCCTGCTCAGTGGAGAGTCTGCTTCTCCCTCTCCCTCTGCCCCTCCCCCCACTCATGCATGTTCTAGCTCTCTCTCTCTCTTTCTCTCAAATAAATAAGTAAAATCTTAAAAAATATGTATCTGTCAGGCTGCATGTCAGGCAGAAAGAGACCAGATAGAATCAAGATCTGGGTAACCAAGCAACAGGTGTCCCTTTCAAAACTATTGCCACATTATTTTGAGCTCTCCTTTTTTCTGCCTCAGCTGTTATTAGAATATCTATATACTTCCCTTTATCTCTAATGTCCATATTCAATATTTTCCTTTGGTTGATTGACATATTTTTCAAAGTCTCTTTTCTATTAACCTTGAAAATACACTTGTCTTGAAGGGATATCTTGACCTTAACCAAAGAACTCTAAAATAAGGCATTTAAAATTAAAATTTAAAATTTAAATGCTCCCTTTCAAGGATCTCTTTGACACTTGAATTTGGCCAAGTACTTTCTATTCTGTGGCCCAGTGTCTTTAATAAAACAAGATATTTAAACCAGTTAAGTCATTCTTAAACGATGTTAATGTGAAAATATCTTCAACTCTTGTTATCACTCATCTAATGAGTGTAAGACTTTCCACCAAAACTTTGTCTTTTTCTCAAACTGTGAGGATAAATGAGAAATAAACATCCCCTTTAAACCAAATATAGGACAAGAAAATTTTCACGGTGCTCTTTCAAAGTAGACTACCTTCTAGTTTTTCAAGCCTTGGAATAGCAACCGTTCACCCATGGACCATAAAAACATTGATGATTTTTTTCTTACTAGATGGTTTGAACTTGGAAGTGTTTATTTAAAAAAGGGAGAAACTGAAAGGAAAGGAGAGGAGAGGAGAGGAGAGGAGAGGAGAGGAGAGGAGAGGAGAGGAGAGGAGAGCAGAGGAGAGGAGAGGAGAGGAGAGGAAAGGAAAAGGATGTTTAATGACCTGTTTGAAGAAACCTAAAGGAAGGCACTGTTCATGGATCAAAGATACAGTAGAAGATTCCTGTGTGGTATAGGGTCAGTTAAGAAGGAGGCAACTAATATTTAAGTGTGTTACCTCAGTCACATGGTGGTTCACTTAGGCTATCTCACTTAATTATCACAAACACCTTCAAGATATTTGTTTGCACCACTGTTTAACAGATGAAGTTACTTATTTTTCCATGGATTACTTTTAGGATAAAGAAAAGAACCAGTATTACTCATAGATATTGTGTTCCAATACTTAAAAATTTTATTTTTATATCTCCATGAATCACACATATCCAAAATATATTTCCCTATATAGTTTTCTTATATGCTTCCTAAAATCTTTGCAACTACTAAAAATTCTATTTTTAATATTTTGGTTAAAAGAGAAAAAAAGGCAGGTGTCAATTGACAGGTTCTGTGGGTGTTACATAGAAAAAGGTGTTCTATGCATAAATTATTTTATAAAAGCTCTATTAAACAGGTAAGATTTTAAAATAATATATACATACCAATATATAATATATATTAACATAAAATATATGGCAATGTAATATATTATATATTACTATAATAAATTATATAATACTGTGTTATATATTAATTTACATACTTTATTTTAATTTTATTATTTATGAAAATTGGTGAGGTAGAAATCTTTTCCATACTTATTTGCTATTCATATTTCTCCTTGAGATAACCTATGCATATTCTTATTCTACTTTTCTGTTAGAAATCCCTTTTTTATTCCATTAATTAACTAATTAATTAATTTCTGAGAGAGAGAAAGCTCACGCACACTGGGGACAGGGGAGAAGGGCAGAGAGAGAGGGAGAGAAACAATCTTAAGCAGGCTCCACGCCCAGTGTGGAGCCCCATGCAGGGTTTGATCTCACAGCCCTGAGATCATGACCTGAGCCAAAATCAACAGTCAGAGGCTTAACTAACTGAGCCACACAGGTGTCCCTAGAAAGCCCACTTTTAAAGAATATTTGTAAGTATACTTTATAAATAGTTGTAATTACATATCCATCATAATTGTTGCATATATTTTTCAGAGTTTACTGTTTTCCTTTTCAGGCACATTAAACATAATGTACCAACTCAGGTCTGGGCATCATTTGTGCAGTTTTTCAATGGGGAAAGGCTATTTTTTTTAAGTGACTATGAAATCTGGGTTTGGATCTAGTGAAGACATACCATAATGAATTCTATCCCAATCTACAGCCTCATAGGTTTGTCAATTCAAATTAATTTCTGTGTTCTTACATTGCAACCTCATTCTTGCTGGAGTCAAACTAAACTTCCCGGATTAGCATTGCAAAAACACCAAACACTCATATAGATGGTATTTTTTCCAAACACTTAGACTAACTTTACCTCAGGCATCATAGCAATGACGCACATACAAAGTAAACGACCATTGATAATTTGGCTCTTATTTCCTTCTTTTGTCTTTTTACACAACATGCTCATAAATTTCTTTATGCCTGAACAAACACACTCCCTTCCACGATACGTTCTTTAAATCCATGTTCCCTCTGTTAGGAATGCATATTATCTGAAACCAGATAAATATAGTTAATCCCTGCTCTCTTTCAAATCTCAGTTCAATCCACTGCCCCGGATTTCCCTAAGTGATTGCCCCTACTGTAAAATGTGTACTGGGGCACCCGGGTGGCTCAGTTGGTTAAGCGTCTGCCTTAGGCTCAGGTCGTGATCCTGAGGAGGAAAATCACCCAGGGCAGGCTCACCCAGAGTAAGCCCAGGCCTCCAGACCCCAGTAGATAGAAAGAGCAAGCGATAACCAGAAGCCCCACTAGGAAGCAAGCGATAACCAGCCATTTCTGCTTCTGTAAACAGGTTTCCCACCACAAGCCCCCTGCACTGTCTTAACAGCCTAAAGCAACCCCTCTCCTGTAGTTTAAACCCACCTACCAGTAGCCAGTATAGCCCTTGGAACCTGACCCCTTTCACCTCCCCTATAAAAATCCTGTAACCCCACTATCCAGGGCCCAGAACTTTGAGCATGAGCTCATCTGTTTCTGCCGGTGTAAAATAAATCCGAGTTCTCTTATTTCTCCGAGGGTCACTTGGTCTCTCGCCAGTCTGATTATTTTTCCGCAACAATCCCAGGGTCCTGGGATCCAGCCCCACCTCAGTCTCCCTGCTCAGTAGGGAGTCTGCTTCTTCCTCTTCCTCTGCCACTCCCCCTGGCTCCAGCTCTCTTTCTCCCTCTCTTGCTCTGCACTTTCTCCCTAAAATAAATAAATAAAAATAAAAAAAAATAAGAATAAATAAAACTTGTACCGTGATGTACAATTTTACTATACCACATATCTCAATTTTAGTATTTGAATATTGTGATTATTTTCTTCCTTACTGTATTGTAAATTCCTGCAGTACTGAGCAATTGATCATTTTTGCCTGCCAGTGTATCCCAGGGGCCAAACACAGAGCCTAGCATAAGGTCAACATTCACACATATTTATAAAAGAATTGTTATATGTCTCATTATTATACTAATGTTACAGATAAACATTTGATACTCAGCAAAGCAAAATGCCTTTCTATTTAATGATCATATAATCAGTAACTAGAACAACTGAAACTTGAATATCTGCCCATTGGCTCTAAATACTGTTTTTCCCACTTAATAGATTTCCCAGATATTTTCAATTTCCTACGTTTAATTTCAGTTATTTTTTCCCCAATCTCTACTTTCTCTTTTTCAGACTTGAATGCACTCAGTTGTGGAATGGAGTGGAAGGTGTCATTACTGAGAATCCTAAGTCAAATGAGCAAAAAACTATTAGAATAAGTCATGGTCTTTTCCAGAAAAATCAGCAAACTATTTTAAAGATGTTTTCTAGCAAACCCCATACCATTTTTTTAAAGCTAAGACTTAAGAAGCTTAGCTGAATTTTATTAAAAAATGTTTGCTTCAGGTTTCCAATTAAGTGTCTTAGGAGCCAGCTCTTTATGACATGGCTGTGTGCCTCCCTCCCTCCCTCCCTCCTTCCTTCCTTTATTTTTTATTTTTATTTTTTCTTCACATTTGATAATGATGTTATTTGTTACATAAACTTCTTTCCCATGTCTCAGTTTTTCCATTTGGAACTGTAGAGCCTAGCCTATCATATTTTATATATTATTAATACTAGAAATTTCATAATTGTAGTGAACTCGACTGAATGTTCAATTACAGTGAGTTCAGCAGGGCTGGGAAAGATGACAGGTTAAGGACAGAAAAAATTAGTTTACCAAAATGAATTAAGAATTGCTGTAAACTGGTTTAGGTATAGTGTCTGACACTTGTGTTGGGTGTTTACTTCTCTCACCCTAGTATTGAGGATAATAGTAGAGTCTTTTGCCTGGGATACATAATCAATGATAGCATCATGTGGAGAGAGCTCATGATAACAGAAGTCTTGCAGGGGTACTTGTTTTTATATGAAAAATGGGGGCAAACATTCAGGTTAGGAGAGGTGGCAAGAAATAGGAAAGATTCCATATATGGTCATTTTATTTTGGTCAAAATCTAGATTTTAGATCAAGTACCAAACTACTAGTTAGCATTACAAATCAGTGATAAGGAAGAAAGAAACTAACATAAGAAAGGGAGTGGTTAGTACATCACTTTTGACCAACTGGGCAATAAGGGCTTTTTTATGGCTTCAGTAGCTTTTGATCTCCTTATTGGTGAGGTAAATTTGTACTTAATTAACATCAAGAGTGTAGCAAACACAGCAGGATCCCTGAATCCAGAATGAATGAGTTCACTCATTTCTTCTTGTTCCAACCTGTGGTTTCAATCAAGCACTGAAGGAATAAGGAAAGCCCCAAGGCATTTAAACGCTTCACTGAATGCTTCATTCTTTAAAAGCAGAAATATCTCTCATCAGAAAGCTCTGAAATACAATGTCATTAGAAGCTAAGTGGAGAAAGAGAAAAAGCAATGGTTTTAAAGTTTAATAAACAGAATCCAAATAGAACCAGTGCAGGGGAAACTTTCTTTAAATATTTACTTAGTTGCTTGTTTTATTTACTGATTTTTTAGAATTGATACCAGGATGGAAATTGGAAACCACCAAGGATCTGTATATTGCAGATGTTACAATAGCTGAATTTCACTGGTCCCCACATATCTAAAGAACTCTATTTTAGATGGATGAAAATTATAATCCCTTTAAAGAAGTATGTTTTTCATTTTAGAAATCCATGATTACATTATCAAGAAAAGCAAAAGGTACTCACTGTTCCAGAATATTTCTATCTTTCTTACTGATCTCTGTTTCTATAATATTTGCCTTGACTCTGAGTACATTTCTGTTAGCTGTGTTAGTGATATGCAATTGTCATTAATTATTCATTTCAGTTTTGCTACAGAGAGAGATATAAGATACAGGGTACTCTCCTAAAAAGTGCTTCTTAACAAATACACTGGCATGGACAACTCAGCTAAATAATAACTTCCAAGATTTCTTTACTCCATTAACTGAATAGTGATTGTCACTATAGAAGAAGAATGTTAAAAGTTTATAACCTCCACAATTACCAACACATTCAAGATTTTAAGATTCAAGAAGATGAGATAGGCCCACAGGCTATTGAGAATATATCATATCTGGCCATAAGGGTTATGAGGTTAGCTTCTGTGCTTAACTTCCTTCTATAAAGTGAGAATGGTAAGTAAAATTTTGGTGAACTGTTACAGCCTCCTATCAATAGGGCTATGGGAAATTCTAGGAAGAGCTGTGACTTACTCTCCAGCAGGAGAGATTAAAGGATCCTGGGGTCATCAGTAGCTACAGACATCTATGGTTAAATATATTCAAAGAACTAATTAATCTCCTTAAAAATTTCCCATCACTTATCCCTTGGGTTTTTTGTTTGTTTGTGTGTTTTGTTTGTTTGTCTTTTAACTTTCTTTTCCCTTATGTCCATGCTCAGGATTCCGATGATGCTGAACTCTCTGCTACCAACATGAGAAGAAAAGAGAGAAATACATAACACTGAAGTGTTAGTGACCTGGAGTGTTTGCCAGTGAGGCATATTTTAATTTGAAGGATATAACTAGAAAGGGCACTGCTCTACCCAATGAAATTAGTCTTGAGTGATAGAATTTCATCACTTTGGCAATAGGTGAAAAAGGTACTTTTCAGTAGAGAGCTTTCTCTATACTGCTCAAATAAAACCATCTAGTATTGATTACTGTGCCCAACAATGAGGCAGCCACTGATACAAAGCCAGCTACGTTATTAAGAATAAGTGCATTTGTGTTTCAGAAATTGATTTGTCAAATTGTAGATAGCAAATAAACTGATCCAATACATGTGTTAAAAATGATAAATCATTGAAACCATGACCTGATGAACATTTTAAAAATAATTTTTCTTCTGAAGTTTTAACTTCTGGCCTGAGGAAGTTTGTGAATCACTGAACTTTGAAATCAGAAGTCAAGCTACAACTTTTAGAGGCCCCCCGAGGCCAACATGATAGTAAGCAATTTTATTTCTGCATTGCTGCAATTTATCAAGTCAATAATGTAGTCTTGTAGCAAGTTGGATTTACCCCCAGGCAATTAACCCTACCAGGGCAATTAGTAATATTAGTAATATTGGCCAAAATAATTTCTAAAAAAAAAAGAAAAAATAATTTCTAAAGAAAGATGAGCTATTTAGGACCTGTTGTGTCATTGAATTTTTAATGTTCTATATACCAATCTGCCTCGCCTCCACTCTTAATTTACTGTCCTGAAGAGGCGAATTAGGACTGCATGTTGTCCAAAGTGGAGTATTTAATAGTTTATCCACCAGGCATAAGGAAAAAAAACTGAATCAATAACTATATCAAGGGGAAAAGTTAATAAATTGATATATTGTATATGGAGTTCTACTGGAAGCAGCAATAACTAAACATAATTTTTGGCATTCTTAGAGACAGATTTCCTAATAAACGAGCTAGGTTGGACAAAACTTCATACTTTACTAGACCGGTGGTATTTGAATCTTGCCTTAGGTTCTGGCTACTTTTCAATACTTAGAATTTAATATTATTTAGAGGCAATGTGGAATGAGTAACCTATAACTGCTTGTTGTCTATACATGCCCCTAGTTGAAACTTAACAGAGAAGGAGTAACACCAGGTGGAATGATTTGATTATGTATATAATATTACAGGGCAGACTAATTGTGCATACATACCTGGCTTTCATAGAATCATTACTGTTGTTTGACAGCTACCTAGCCAACTAGTAGAGAAAATGCAATCAACCCTTGTCTTACATGGCGTTTTGCCCAGGTAGAATGATATTCTATTTTTCATGGATCTAAGGATATAAATTACATACCTTGGAAAACTTGAGAGTGGCAGGCAGTTCCAGGGAACATGTCAGATTGAAGACACCCAGTTATGCAGAATAGCCAATCCTATTTCTTTCTTTTTTTTTTTCTTTTAAAGATTTTATTTATTTGACACAGAGAGAGAGAAATTACAAGTAGGCAGAGAGGCAGGCAGAGAGACAGGGAGAGGAGGAAGCAGGCTCCCCGCTGAGCAGAGAGCCCGATGCGGGCCTCCATCCCAGGACGCTGAGATCATGACCTGAGCCGAAAGCAGAGGCTTTAACCCACTGAGCCCCCCAGGCGCCCAACCAATCCTATTTCTATGAAGACATATACTTCCTTTGTTCCTGATACTGAAAATTGAGCATCCAATGAAAGGGAGAATCAGTTATCTCAAGTATTCACTCTGTATTCTCCTAGGCCTCAAAATCACTTATTTTCTCATTGCTCAGAAATCCCACCTCCTTGCTTAGATCTGGGCAACAAAGTCCCCTTACTGTCGTTGTCGCACTGTAGGAGGCCCCGCAATGTCTCTCTGCTTCCCGTGAGTGTGGAGCCTGTGCAGCTAAGAGAAGACTCGAAGCCTGAGCACTGTGCACACCACGCTCCAGGTTCTTCTAGAATCCCTTGTGTGGACAGGTCTGCATAAATTTCTAGAACATATGCAGTCCCTTTACCAGTTCTGTTTGAAAAAGAATATTATTAATATTAGTGATGGAGGAAACAAAGGTGAGATATTCAAGTTAGTGGGAATTATAGGAAAAGAATACAAAAATGAAAATATTTATATAAAAGAGGAGACAGTTTCACTGATATGGGACATTCATTTTATACATCATATATCAAGAACTAGAAAGGAAAGAATACAAATAAATCATAAGCAATAGTTTCTTAAATGTTCTAAATGCCATGGAAAATCAGACCTTTCTACATAAAATCAATAAAAAAAATCATCATCCTTATCAATTTAACTGCAAATAACCAAAAATCTGACTAGCCTCAGACATCCTCTCTGTAAGAATACATATGATATGAAAGATGCTGTTACAAAATTATGAAGATAAAATTTTTAAGTAAGTAATACTATTTTGGAAGCAGGAAAATGGTGGCCAAAGATGTCTATATTTCAGGACCCTGGAATCTGTGAATATGTTACTTTACATGACAAAAGGTACTTTGCAGATGTGATTAAGATTATGGATCTGGATATTGAGAGATTACCCTGGATTATTCAAGTGGGAACAGTATAATCACATGAGTTCTTAAAAGTAGGGAAATTTTCTAGGTTATAGTCAGAGAGAGAGAGATGTTTCAATGGAAGAAGAGTCAGAAAAATATGTCATTGCTGGATTTGAAGATGGAAGAAGGGGTTGCAAGTCAAGGATGTGGTCAACCTTCAGAAATTGCAAAAAGGAAGAAAATATTCTTCCTTAGGGCCTCCAGAAAGGAGTATAGTCATGCAGACACTTTGATTTTAGTCCCCTGAGACCTGTGTCAGATTTCTCACCTACAGAATGTAAGATAATAAATCTGTGTTATTTGAAACCCTTCAATGGATGGTAATTTGTGATGGCAGCAATAGAAAATCACTAATTGTAGCAAGAAGTTATATTCATTGGGCGAAGGCAGTAAGAGGAAATATTTTTGGACATTCTTTGTCTTAGAAACTTCTGTAAAAATTACTTAAACATTTAATCAAAAGAAAGAAGGGTGAGTATAAATAAAAAACAATTATGATAGCTATTTGTTAAGTGCCATTTCTTATGTCTTAGATGCACTATTTTTTTTTTAGATGTAATCTAAAATCTTTAAGATGTAATCTCAAAACAGACCTATGAGGTAGTTATTTTTAATTTCATTTTATACAAAAGGGAATTTAATCTTGGAGAGTGATGTTCACACAACCAGTAATTAGGGCACATATAGTACCAATCTGTATCTGTCTGATCTAAACATCCTACTCTCAAGTCTTGGGAAGTCAAAGTAGGAAGATTAGTGATGAGCTATGAAACTAGTTAAACACAAAGGTAATAACAGAAATACCAAAAATATTGAAGCATATATGTAAATTTAAAACTGCAATAACAATAAGCATGTGGTTACAAATTTCTAAATAATTCTTTATTATTCTGGAAATATGAAGTAGAGGAAGGAAGGAAAAAATAATGAAATTACAATGTTTTCTTATTATAAAGATAAAGACAGTCAATAATTTCAATTTTGATGTTGATAATCAGATGAAAACTAATGTTAAATATTTTTGTTTCAAAATATTATCTTATTAAGTTCTGATATGGTCTTTCCCAAATTATCACTAATGCAACATGGATACCATCATAAGCAAAGGAAACAACAAGGAAGCATATAGAACAGGACGCATAGAACAGTTTGGCAAATATACCTCAAATATTTCCATTACAGCAATGTATATAATTCATTCCTTCTGTGGGACAGAGTGAAATGATCTTATTGAAAGTAGAACTTCTACTTTCACCTAAAAGAGAATCAATCAACTCAACTGGAGAGTAAATATCTGACAACTAAATTCCTGCTCAGTTAACATTCAAAAATATATGTCCTTACACACCAAGAGCACTTCTCAAGTTTGGGGAAAGAAACATAGAATCAAGAAGATCTAAAATAAGGTGACCATCAGAGATCTTTGACAAGCTATTTAAATGGTAGCCTGAGTATGGAAAACATGACAAGCTACCGTGCCTTCTGCAAGGCTGCCCTGTTGTGTCAGAGACAAGGAGGGGCTGAATGTGAGTGTGGGCAAATGGACAGAGTATATGCCCTACTTTTGTACAAAACAGACAACATTCGGTCAAAGGCCATCTGGAATCTTACTTTGTATTCTCCTGAATGCCTATGGCCAAGTGTTATATGAGGTCACCTAAACCTCCTATTCAAGTAAAAAATAATCAAACAGACAAACAACTAAAAACAACTTCGGAGGACTAAGGGATTTAGATTACTGCAATACACAATTCACATTAAAGACATAAATGTTAGAAATCATTTTGTACTGGGTGCCTGGGTGGCTCAGTGGGTTAAAGCCTCTGCCTTCCGCTCAGGTCATGATCCCAGGGTCCTGCTCAGCAGGGAGCTTCCTCCTCTCTCTCTGCCTACCTCTCTGCCTACTTGTGATCTCTCTTTGTCAAATAAATAAATAAAATCTTTAAAAAGATAAAAAAGAAATCATTTTGTACTGAACAGAATGGCCAAATATATAAGTACATATTTTTGACTTTAATGAAGTTCTCTTAGGTTTACCAGATCAGAAATTTGGACATTAAGATAAAGAACAAAATGGATGTTAAAGTAAATGAAATATATGTTTATTGTTATATTTTGATACTTTTACTTTACTGATAATATAGTGGTTTCCAGGAACAATGAAGCTATTATAAAAATGATCATATATTAGGCAAAGAGAAAACACAATTCTGGAAAATAAAAGGGAAAAGAAAAAGAAATAACTAAAGTTTGGGAATATAAAAAAGTGAAACTTATTTCCATATATATTTCAGAAATGGTAGTTTGAAAACAAAATACAGATTTTTCTTTAAAGATTTTATTTATTTATTTGTCGAGAGAGAGAAAGAGGGAGCACAAGCAGAGGGAGCAGCAGGCAGAGGGAGCAAAGCAGGCTCCTCACTGGGCAAGGAGGAATGTGATGTGGGACTCCATCCCAGGACCCTGGAATCATGTCCTGAGCCAAAGGCAGATAGATGCTTGACCAACTGAACCACCCAGACATCCCTAAAATACAGATTTTGTTTTTTTAAGATTTTATTTTTTATTTGACAGAGAGAGAAACAGCAAGAGAGGGAACACAAGCAGGGGGAGTGGGAGAGGGAGAAGCAGGCTTCCTGCAAAGCAGGGAGCCCAATGCTGGGCTCCATCCCAGGACCCTGGGATCATGACCTGAGCCAAAAGCAGATGCTTAACCGACTGAGTCACCCAGGCGCCCCTAAAATACAGATTTCTTAATGTCGTTTTTTATTCACATAATAAATTCCTTCCATGCTAGAATGTGTTTCTTAATGTTACATTTTCTTCATTTTATGTATTTTCTATTTCTGTTGTGATGTCATGGTTTACTTATTATGCCTTTATAATAAATTATATTTCTAATTCTCTATTACTCTTTTTTCAGAATTTTCACTGAAATCATCACCTTTTCTTCTTATCACCTTCCAGCGATACTTTTGAATTACCCTGTGAAATTAAAACAAAATAAATAAGTAAATGAAGCACTGAGATTACATAAACACTATAAAGTAATTTGAAGACAAATGGCATTTATTATATTTAGTCTCTTCATTTATTCAAAATTTCACCTGTAGTAAAATTTGGTTATATCTTAATAGATCTTATATATCTTATACTTATTATATGTTATACATTAACTATGTAATAAACATAAATACTATAAATATACAATAAATGTTACATTTATTATATATTGTATTTTATATATTTTTATATTCGTCCTCATTTGCAGTACACATAAAGAGTCTATATTTTTGGTTGCTATTATGAATAAGATAGTTTTTTCTTTTCCTTTTAAAGTGTTTCAAATAATGTAAGATAAATTAATAAATAATGAGGATATTCATATTTAGATTTGCTGCTCTCAACAGAGAATGCACACTTCCTATAAATGCTGGAGTAATTGACATGCCACGACAGAAAAAACTAAACAAACAAAAAATTCTCAGAGAATTCTGAAAAAAAAATTACCGTCCACATTGCTTTAGGAAAATGAAACAAAATGAGATTATCCACAGAAGTATAAAAATAAATAACAAGGAATTTTAGAATAGGAATTTAAATGAATATTCTGATCTGTTGAAGATATTTAAATTTGAATAGCTATTTTATGGATAATTCTTCCTTTGTTTATACTTTTATGTTTTATATAAATTTTAAAGTAAACATAGATTCTCTTTTCTGTACAAAGAAAAAAACTTTTCACAAAATTTTAATTGAATTTATGTAGTAAATGTGACATCAGTGATAGCATAAACTTTTTTGTAGTAAATGCTTAACCATATGCAAGTTACTTTGACACAGAAAATTTAATTGAAGTAAAAATTGTTAATAGAAGGAATATGATTTCAAGTTATTTGACCAGACTCACAAAATATACATTTTAGGGGGCATTTCTCTAAATTTTAAAGTTTTGATAAAATTAGTAACTGCTACCTGATTGATATTATTTTCTTAACATTTACTATGAACAAAACACTGGGCTAGTTAGTTACTGTATGAGAGATTAAAATGGCCTACCCCATAGTTCTTATGTCCAGAATCAGACAAATTATATGTGAAATGCAAATGAACAAAAAATAAAAACTATCTCTTTTTAATTATTGCCTACAAATGACAAAGGTGGCAGAATATAATTGTTATTTGTTGTCCATTAAATTTCAAAATTCAACTAACTTTTGTAATGAGGTGGAATAAATGATAAAGAATGTTTAATATTAGGGAATTTAATGTTTAGGGAAATATTTAGGGAATTTAATAGCTAGGGAAATCCCATGTCACATTTAGGAAAATGTACTGGCTAAGGAAAGATCATGCTCTCCAACAAAACCCAGCTCTTGCAGGAGTTTGTTGCATATCTTAATGGTTAAGAGTACTGACTAGAATCTTATGCAGAGATTAAATCCTGGTTATGTAGTTAATGAACTCTGGGACCTTGAGAAACTTCTCAACTTCTCTATGCTTCACTCTCCTCACTGAATCATGGGGACAATGAGGTTAATAGTCGTTATCATAACATCGTTTTGAGTCTTCTGATTTAATGTTTGAAAAGCAATTAGAATAGTGACTGACAAAATACATATTTATAATATTTTTTTATTTCTATAATTGTGATGGTTCTTGAGTGAGATTGTGGAAGCCTCCTGAACTAACTCTCTATACTTTATCCCTGGCAGTTAGGATCTACTTTGAGGGGGACTCTGAATTGGGACAATTGTTTAGTAGAAATGGCCCCTTTAAGATAAACTGTTAAGTGTCTTGTATTTTTTAGAGGCATTTTTTTTTTTGGAAACAAACAAAAAGCTGGATTATAGATGCTGCTGTGGGAGGTAGTGCCATTTAATAAATTTGAAACCAAGTGAATCTCAAATGCTAGTTCAGATTCAGCTACAGCAGATGTTGAAACATTGAAAAAGCCCCCTTGAGAGTCAGTTTTGCACTTAAAAACAAAGAAAATTATCAAGCAAACCCAGCATTAGAGGGAAAATGTAGACTGGTTTCACTGTAATGATTTTATAAATAATAGCTCTAAATATAGATGGAGATTTCATAAAAGATCATTTTACAAAATGTACCCTGCAGTGAACAATAGATAATGAATGATCTTTGAGTATATTGTTTTTAAAAATTAATTCCTACAAAAACCTGTATCAATAAATTACAATGGATAGAAGTAAGATGAAAAAATAAAAATGCTTTCATAACATGTAAAGGGGAGAAACCTTGGGAAAATGTTTTAAAATAAAGACTGCAGGGATATGAACCCCCCCACCCCCACCACAGAGATTCTGATTGAATAAATCTGTGGTGGAGCCAGAGTTTCTTCTATTTCACCAAGCATGGACCACACTTTGGAAACACTGTCCAAGTAACTGTGTGCTCTTCTGTGGTCTAGAAGTGAGAAGCCTTCGCTGGAATCAGCTGGGCCAGTGATCAAGTAGAGAGAAACAGGAAAGGAACTTACAAGATAAAACAGATAAAAAATGAAATATAGAAAGTATTAATTTTAAGCAGGCACTTTCTAAAGCTACTAATTCTTTAAATTCACTGTAATTTAATAATTGAAGTGGACAAGAAACACACACACACAAAAGAACCCAAACCGGAAATTACTTAAATATCTAATGAAAAAGGCATGGCTTAGGGAACTAATGAAAACAATGTCATCTTTGGAAATTATGAAGAAACATGAGCCATGTCTATTGGTATAATGTTATTTGAATAATATTTGAAAAAAATGAACTTATGTATGTAAGTACACATAACTAAAAGATTAAGTGCAAAGATGGTTGTGGAAGTGGAATTATAGGTAGTATCTTTATTTTTTAGAAAATTACTTTTAATGATATATAATTATTTCATGACATTTACCATATCTATTGCCATGTATTTACAATGAATTTCTAAACTATACATAGAAAAATTAAGTATCTTTTGACCACCCATAATTGGTTACCTAAATATTTCTGAGTGAATGCTTCTCCAGATAATTATGCAAATAAAATGTAAATTAAAGAATGTGATCATTATTACAATAATGTATGATATATATGTATTAGATATACGTATACATTACATTATACATATATATCATACATACAAACATACGTATGTGAATACACATACACACAATTTTGTGTCTCTGTGTACTCTCTGTGTTTCTGTTAAACTACCCAAAATGCTATACTAGAAGTTCTGTGGTGTTCCTTTGAGGTTATGTTACATTAATGACATAAAGTAGAAGAGAAGATAAATTTTATATTTTGAGGTGTCATATTCTCCACGGCACTTTGCTGAATGGTGGATAAAAACACTGAAAGAATGTATGAAAACATGTTTTTAAAGAGTCCACTCAGCAAGTTTTACCTTTTAAAAACGTAAGTTCATAGTGTCTGTCTTAAAAGTTTTTTCTAGGGGTTTGAAGATCACATTTTGAAATGTAGGGTGTAGGGACTGGGCTGAGGTTTAATGAATTCGTTTTCAGAAGCCTTCTATCTGTCTCTCAATTTCAGGAAAGAACTATAATTACAGGGTGAAATGAACTTTTCATGATCACAAGACATCTCTATATTGATCACTTAAGTCCATTAAATGTGGAAGTTTAAATCCATGTATCTAAGCAACATATTAGAAGCCCCAGTAATTTAAGATTTTATTTTTATTTATTTGACACAGAGAGAGAGAAATTACAAACAAGTAGGCAGAGAGGCAGGCAGAGAGACAGGGAGAGGAGGAAGCAGGCTCCCCGCTGAGCAGAGAGCCCGATGCGGGCCTCCATCCCAGGACGCTGAGATCATGACCTGAGCCGAAAGCAGAGGCTTTAACCCACTGAGCCACCCAGGCGCCCAAGCCCCAGTAATTTAGAAGGATTTTGAATCTGAATGTGGGAAGACATGAAGGAAAGAGTCACTGATCTTGGTAACGCTCCCATGGAGGCACCTATAAGATGTTCCAGGGCCTGACAATCACTATTACATTTTCATTCTTCATTTCTGAAGAAAGCAACGACTAGATGGATAGCCTCTGTAGTCTACTACCGTGACTGAAGTTCCTTTTTTCTTTCTTTCTTTTTTGTTTAATGTAAGGGAGAATAAACCAGTATTGCTCGATCATTGTGTTTTATACTTCTGGGAATGCAATTTTACAACTGTGGCAGTGAAGACATTTTTAAATCTTCTGAAGATGTCATAATTCCTAGAACCTGAGAATATGATATCATGCTCATGACTGTTTTGTTATATGGCATGATTGACCTTAGGGTAGGGAGATTGCCTCGATTATCTATATGGACCCTGTTTAATCACATGAATCCATAAAAACAGAGAGCTTTCTTTGGCTGGGGGCAAAAAGAAATGTCACAGAGATGGGAAGTCTGAGAAGGGCTCTACATACCCTTGCTTGTTAGAAGATGCAGAAAGTCACCTGAGAAAAAACATTAGGAGTAGTAAGGAGCAGAGAGAGGTCCCGGACAACTGTCAAGGCATGGAGATCTCAGTCCTAATATTGCAAGGAACTTGAGTGTCAAAAACTTGAATGGACTCCGAATCAGATTCTTTCTAGAACTTCTAGGTAAGAGCCCTGTCTGGCCAAAACATAATTGAATAGCTTGAAAGATTTACTGTTATTGTGATTAATTTTAATGTCATATATAAAAATATTAGATATATTTTAAAAAGACAGTAATAAAATTAGGCAATTAGTGTTGTACAAGTGAACCAAGTGTCCATATTTATGGCTGAGTCTACCAGCCCCACTGCTCATTTTAATTCCTTTCTCCCTTGACTACGTCCAGAGTTTGTATCTGTCCTCTCCTGCGTGTCTTACAGATGTGAATACATTATATTCTGTTACCACTAATATGATATTTACTTTCCAACAGGATATTTAAAAAGTGTTTTAGGGAAATAACTTGTTATATAGTCCCTATTTTTACAGGTTAGGATAAATGTTTTCCTATAAATGGGATTTATGATATCTTTTGATATGTATGTATATAGTATGTAGACAGAGAGATAGATTATTAGTATGGTATCAGAACAAAGAACCCAAAACCTGCATCACTGAGCTCAAGTGCTTTCTCTAGTTTACTTCTCTGTGTCTTCACTTACACTTACTCATCTACTCCAATATTACCACCACAACAACACCAAAATACCCCCCAAAAAAAAAAAAAAAAAAAAAAAAAAAAAAAAGGAGAGAGAGAATGTGGCACAGCATAGGTGTTTAATAAATGTTAGTTTTTATTTCTTCTTTGAATTTCCCTTAGCATCTAGAATTTTGCCTTGTATATTGTACACATTTTATAAATGTATTTATGAGTTGACTATTTGATTTATAAATTCAGATGGTCCTTATCTAGGTTTCATTGCTCTGGTTTTAACATAATTTCAAGAAATAGGATTGTTTGAAGATATAGGAGTAACCAATCAGACTTGTGACTTAAATTCGGAACATATAAAAGCTGAATACCCTTTGGCCGTACTAACATAGGAGAGTATGTTTTAGGAAAGGCCACATTTGATTCTCCATCCCCAAATCCTAAGTATCAGGTGGTCATACACTAGTCCTTGTTGCTTCTCTTCTCTCAGCAGCTGTGTGCACCTCCACACCTTTCTGCTGTACTATTTTCTTCAGACTCATCAGCATCTGCACCTCCAGCATGAAATTGCTGTTATTAAATACTATAGCTATTGCTGCTCTTTTTTTATTTTTAAAAATTTACATCCATTTTATTTATTTATTTTTACTATGTTATGTTAGTCACCATACAATACTTGATTAGTTTTTGATATAGTGTTCTATGATTTGCTGCTTGTGTATAACACCCAATGCTCATTGCAATATAAGCTCTCCTTAATACCCATCACCAGGTTAACTCATCCTCCCACTTCTGCCCCTCTGAAACCCTTAGCTTTTTCCTGGAGTCCATCATCTCTCATAGTTCATCTCCCTCTCTAATTTCCTTCATTTTTTACTTCCTTCTCCTGATGTCCTCCATGCTATTCCTTATGTTCCACATATAAGTGAAACCACATGATAATTGTCTTTCTCTGCTTAACTTATTTCACTTAATATAATCTCCTCCAGTTCCATCCATGTTGATGCAAATGATGGATATTCATCCTTTGTGATGACTGACTAACATTCCATTGTATATGTGGACCACATCTTCTTTATCCATTCCATTCCTCTGTTGAAGGGTATCTGGGTTCCTTCCACACTTTGGCTATTGTGGACATTGCTGCTATGAATGTTGAGGTGCTGGTGCTCCTTCTTTTCACTGTATCCACATCTTTGGGGTAAATACCCAGTAGTGCAATTGCTGGGTCATAGAGTATGTCTATTTTTAACTTTTTGAGGAGCCTCCACACTGTTTTCCAAAGTGGCTGTACCAACTTGCATTCCCACCAACAGTGTTAGAGGGTTCCCCTTTATCCACATCCTCTCCAACATTTGTTGTTTCCTGTCTTGTTAATTTTTGCCTTTCTACCTGGGGTAAGGTGGTGTCTCAATGTGGTTTTGATTTGAATTTCCCCGATGGCTAATGATGAACATTTATTCATGTGCTGTTCTTAGGCTTCACTAAAGTAACACAGGGTGGCACTGACCTCCAATCCCTCCAGACTTTGCTGGTTCTGATTGCAATGCTTTATTATCTCTTCCTGTTGAACTGTGGATCTCCCATTTTCTTCCAAAATGTATAGGGTCTCTGTGTGGGAGATTGGGGATGGGGTTGATGGAAAGGCTGAATCTGAGTGGAATCAAATGTATCTGTTCCCTGAACCTAGAACAACTATCGTCTTTGACTCAAAGCACTCTCTTTTTGATTCCAGCTTACCCCATGAGACATACTTTTCACTTTTTTTTGAAATTTCTTTTAAGTATAGTTTATGTCTTTTTAATGATCTGTAACTGCATGCAAAATGCAAATAGGTTGGTACATTGGTAAGTGACTAAACACCAGTTATGGCCATGAGATTTCAGAGACTATGTTTAAAGGTGTATGCATTTAGGTGTGCTATACATTATAAAGTAGTTGAGAACATTTATTCTGCTGAAGACAAAGAAAAATTAGAGGATGTTTACTTCTCACCCAGGACATTGACTCAGGTATTTGAAATGCTCATAAAAATATTCTAACTCTTGGGGCACCTGGATGGTTCAGTCCATTAAGCATCTGTGTCTGCCTTCGGCTCAGGTCATGATCTCAGGGTACTTGTTCAAGCCCTGCGTCTGGCTCCCTGCAAAGCAGGGAGTTTGCTTCTCTCTCTTCTTCTTCCCTCCTCTCCCCTCTCCCCTCTGTCTCAAATAAGATAAATCAAATCTTTAAAAAAAATGTTCTAACTCTTTAACTAGTTGTACTCCTCTTTAAATACATTTTTACTTATTTTTTAAAAAGATTTTATGTATTTATTTGAGAAAGAGAGCACGAGCAGGGGGAGTGGCAGGCAGAGAGCCTGATGTAGGACTCAATCCCAACACCCTGGGATCATGACCCTAGCCGAAGGCAGAAGCTCAACTGACTGAGCCACCCAAGTGCCCCTACAATTTTACTTATTATATATTTGTTAGTATTTTAACAAGTAAGAATTTACATTTAGAGCAAATGGGCTGATATATTAAAATGTAAGTTGTCCTCAGTACAAGCTTTAAATTTTTTGAATGGCATTTTTATAATTATGTGAAAAGTTTCGTGTTCTTTGTGACCCATTCTGTTTGTTTTAGCAGAGATCTGAAAATGTTTTTCAAGTCTGTTTCTCCATTCTCCTGTACGCTAGTATGAAACTTTTTATTACGGAATGTTTAATTTGTTAAACACCATTCTAATGTGTCACCACAGTAAATTATCACTACATTGTACCTTAAAAACACATGTTGCATTCCAATTGAAGCATAAATCTCTGTTTATTTGGCCACCCAAGAAGATTAAATAAATTTTGATTTTTAAATTCATTCTATGTGTCATGACACATTTTCATCCAGAAGTCTTTCATTATAAAGATATTTTTTTCTGATCAAATATGAGGAAATGTCTTTAAATCCTGGATCTCTTGTAATCCATTTGAATAAAAAGATTTGGATGCTTAAATAGCTAAAAAAATTTGTTTACTATCTCTTTATTCAGCATATTGAAAGAAACCTCAGCTCCTCAATGAAAATGAGGGAGAACTTCTCTCTTACTTTTTTCCCGGCCAGTTTCCAAAGCTGGCTCTCATTCCTTTATCATGTGTTGAAATTCATAGCCTGCTAAATACTAATAACAATCCCAGGTCCATGATATAACTATTGTTCTTTTTCATGATATGTATACTGAACACTAACATGCATGAATTAGTACCATATATATATATATATATATATATATCAGTGCCATATTGTATATATATATATATGCACATATATATATAAAATAAAATTATAAACTTTCAAATGGGGTTGAAATCATCCACATGGATTCAATAAAAATTATTGTTCATTTTTGAAGTCAACCAGTTTCTGTGTCATGAAGACAAACTCCCTCCAAAACTTTGCATAGAATGACCCTTAATCATATAACTTTTAACATTTGCTCCCAACTTCCTCTTCCTTCAACTGAGGGACTCACAAAAGCTGCTCTGATATTCTGGGTAGTGGGAGAGACAGTAGTTGTCATTGTCCTCATATCAGTTGGCTATCTGAAAAGGGTGATGCCTGTATTCAAACCCTTAATATTTCATTTTGAATTTGGGGCCCTTGGACACTACTTATTTCATGATGAAATGAATTGTCAACACATTTTAGCAGATTGTATGCATTTCTAGCTTATTTTAGGGTTGATAAAGTGGAATTATCTATTACTTGGGTGAATTTTTGTTTTAATGTTAACTGTCCTCCATCACCTTATTTCACAAGTAAGGAAATAATGGTAAGGAGAGATATTTGGAGCATTTACAGCACAGTCCATAGCCCTGATTTTCTAACTTATTACTTGGTCTTAAACTCTTAAAGCTAATGGTACATGCTAAAGTGACTAATTCATACCACTGACTTTGAGCTCTGTAAAACTAGGGTATAATCTCAGTTTATAGCAGAATGAAAAGGTATGCACTTAAAGACAATGGGGAATAGAGTAGCATTATTATTGTCATATGATGGCCCCTACTGAAAGTGTTCCTTCATGACTAGAAAAAAAATTTGGTTTGGTTACTAAAACTCCTGAGGTCCTGGAATTATTTGTCTATAGTCCCTGAGTATTGTAGAAAATAATACACACATAAACAAAATTCACGAGTAGGTGACTTCAAGAACTTATAGTCTTCCACCACAATACCCTGTACCCCAGAGAGAAACTCATCTTCAGATATACTGCTATTTTATGGCCTACTCTGGTAATACAGGATGATCTCCTCTAAAATCCTTAACTTAATTCCATCTGAAAAAACCCTTTTCCAAATGAGATAACTTTCATTAGTCCCAGGGATTTGACTTGTGCTTGGTGGGAGGGAACATGTTTCTGCCTAATACACCAACATAGTCATTCTACAAGATTATAGAGCACCTGTGCTTTTTTTTCCCTACCTCTTATTCCAGATAATGAATGAATAACTTAATAAAATAATTGGAAACTGACTTTGCCTTCAAACAGAACATGCAGAACATGCTTCCAGCTTTTTCCTAGGGAGAGATCTCCTAGCTAATGAAGTTAGGAACATTGTTCATAAGCTTCAGAAACTGAGGAAGTCTGGATCAATGCCTGTGGAACAGGCTATCAGTGAAGTTTTCTAAATACGTAGATGAAAATCCTTTGAAATGAGTCAGTAATTATATAACCAGTTTCAACTAGTGCTGTGAACTCACAAGTGATCTTCCATTTGACATATGTGAATACTTAGTAATATGTAATACCAGATTAAGGAGGGAAGAAGATTAACATAAATAAAAACCAGAAATGTCTCCAATAAACAGAGACTGTTGGGTACACGTGGAGTCTCAAATATGCCCAAAATAAAAGTATAGGTGCACTGTGTGGATATTCTATATTTATATGTTGCTGATTAATAACACATCTTCTGATGCTGTCTCACATTTTATATCTGAATTAAAAAATATATATATATATGGCTGTTTCATACTTAAGAATTCTCAGGAGGAATATTGGATTCATTAATAGCCATAAACCTGAGATATAATTTTTGCTTTGGTTATTGTAATATATCATCCCACTTTATACTTCCAAGCTCTAAATGATAACAAGTATAAATATTGGAGATGAAATAGCCCTTTGTCCTAGAAATAATGTGCATTGGTTATTTTTTTAGAAAAAAGGATATAATGGCTTATAAATTTATGTATTGTTTTCTCAGAGAAAATGTTGTCAAATATCTTTTTGTTTTATAATATTGTTCCCAGAGACTATCATTTTACTCTGATAACAAGACTTTTTGTTTTCTCACTCAGAATACACTTCTGTGTATGTGCTTGTGATATGTATACGTACCAACTAGACATCATTAAGTATATTCATTGACAACACTCATCTATTGAATGTATAATTAAAACACAATTTTATATCTTTTTTAGAATAACACATTCTTTTTAATTTAAAAACCTTGCCATATGTAACAATTAGTAATAATGACTGCTCTCCCCTATTACTGGAGCACAAAAACCATATGATTCTAGAATGCTACCAAATTGTATCTTGTAAGAAGACATGTCACTCAATGTACAAGTAGCATAAGACCAATCTGAGTTACAAAACATAGTATCAATAATTTGGCTAGATATATGGAAAATAGGAAAGTATATTTCTTTCTGTGCCTCATTCTCACTATTTCAGAAGCCTAAGGAAATAGTCAGATGACCATTTGCTATGTGAATAAATAATAATTCTGTCCCTGTCAATCTCCTGCTTTTACAGAAGTCTTCTGAGAAAATTGAAACTATGTGTGAACTCAGCAAAGTGTAATTTTGGCTTTTTACCCAATATTTTCAATTAAATAATGGATGATGGTGAGAATAGCACCCCAGTATTTGAATTATTCATCAAATCACTCCTTTAATATATACAGTTTTTAGCTGCAAGCAATTGTTTTTTATCTTTGGTGTGATGGACATGTTAATTTTAATGACTGTTTAGGAAACAATCTTCTTGAGGTCACTGTGGAGATAATCTCATTAGGCATTATATTAACTCTTATTTGATAAAGACTATTCTCGTTCCTCTGAAAATAACCAATTAAATCAATGAAATGGTGTCCAATTTAAAGTTTTAGGAATGACAATGAGGTAAGAAGTGGACTTGAGTATTTAGCTTAAATTTTAAATATTTATTATTCTATTGATTCCCTCGAATCAGAGGCTGTCTCTAGTGAAGGACAATGTGTTTCAGAGATTATTGGTCTGGAGCAGATCTTTTTTTTCTGGAGAATGAGATGATTCTAGTCTCATTCTATTTGAGTGGTTATCTCAACTTTATGAACTGATGGTGTTAACAGTGTCATGACCATGATCACCTTAGCACTCATCCTCTCTATAGCTTAAAGTGTTAATACTCTTTTGGCCATACCATATTCAAGCTATCATATTTATTATACTCTTTAACTTAGTACTTGAGAATAACAGTAAAATATGTTTGAGGAGATAACATTGAAAGTAACTGAATAAATCATTATAGCTTCACAAAACAATATTTGCATACGTGTAAGTATGTATCTTG
This sequence comes from Ailurus styani, assembly GCA_002007465.1. Classification (NCBI taxonomy): domain Eukaryota; kingdom Metazoa; phylum Chordata; class Mammalia; order Carnivora; family Ailuridae; genus Ailurus; species Ailurus styani. Next base: position 1,650,458 of record LNAC01000051.1, read on the forward strand.
CATAGAAGCGATCAGAAACTCTGGCTCTAATGAGGCTTGGATTAAGTCGGGCTTCTGCAGTTCTCATTCATTTCTTGGAGGCATTCAGCACAGCGCCACATTTTCTCAGTATTTGATGAGAATGTACAAGTTTTTACTACATTCCAAAAAAGATCATTTTCTAAAAGAGGACAGCCTATATTTCTGCCGTTAGAATCTTTGTATTTTTGAAACTATATGGCTTGATTTCCTTCCTGTTCTTTCTCCACTCCAAGACCGGTAACTTTCGAAAAAAGAACAGAAATTTGGAACCTAATGATTGCATCCAGCTGGTCTTTTTTCTTACTCTGAGACTTGGCCCTGTTAGCTCCATTGAGCCTCTGCTTCCTAATCTCTGGGCTATATGTAATAATGTCTACTGGCCATCTTCACCAGTATCATCAGGATTAGAGATAATGTGTTCAAGAACCTAGAACTTACTGAAGCTGTTATCGTGACAGGTTATAAAGGGACAACTTGTTTTAGTAGAAAAACAACTATTCAGTTTCACTTTGTGTTCTATGACATGCTTGAGTGATGAAACAAATACTCTATTTCATCTCCTGGGAATACTTAAAGACTAATCTTCTACCTACTTCTGTTTTAATGGGCTCTAGTGTTTAATTTGAAAATGAAAAAGGAAATACTATTTGAAGAAAGTAAGGTTTGGGGTATTTGTTGGACACTGAGGAAGAGTGAGATGTGAAAGAATAACACATTTTTGTGAGAAACCATAGGAAGGTTTAGGGAAAAGAGCAAACAAAAGCACTTTCAAGGGCTGGGAACTAATGTTATTTCCCAGAGCGAGTTACGTGTTTTGACCAGGAGAAGGATCTCTATGAGAGGCCTTACCTGAATGTCCTGGAAGAACAGGGAAATGGAGTGTCCCAGACCACCCAGCTTCACTGAGACAGGAACCTCTCACCCCTGCACCTTGTCTTAGCTTAAGGGCTCCTTGGTTGGATGTATGAGAGCTCTTCGCTACTTATGCTCCCATGTGACCTACTAACTGAATGGAAGAAATGACAGACCTTTGCAATGTCTGTCCTGTGTGGAAAGCTCAGGTAGAGTGGGCTGTGAAATTGCCTGTGTGGACAATTTTCTGTGAGATGTCTATGAGGGAACTGAATACCTACCTAGCAGGGTAGTTTTACGGGAAGTCTTATGCTGCACCTGTGCTTGCAGAAATTCCTAAGTGGGAGGAAAATGATTGATTAGTGACACTCCAAAGACATTGGTATTATCACTGGCCCTGCATTTACACATAGGATTATATTTCTTCCTTTCATTCTCCAAGAACACAACTGCTCCTTTACCAGGCCATGGGAATAGACATGTGACTTTGTTGGAAATCCTTACGATACTCTCCTCTGGTTACAGAGCAAAGAATTGTTGGCCTCACTGCTTCAACATTTTGGCTGTTGGCATTTGATATTTGTTGGAAATTAATCACCAGGCAATCATAACTTAGGTAAAGTGTTAAGCATAGATCAAGATACATATTAGGTAATCAATAAGAATGCACCTGCACCCTGGTGACTGACTCTGATCTCATCTTGATTTTCTAATTTTGGGTTTCTTAATGAAGCAATAAATTCCAATTAGCATAACAGGCTGAGTTCCACCTTAGCCTAAGGACATAAAAACTGATACTTAAACTTTTTTTTAGCCTGTAATCATTTAATAAAACCATTTTAATTTTTTTTTTCTACTCACTTTTCTTGAGTGACAGGAATGTCGTTTTAAATCATGCTTTGGTCCTCATCTAGTTGATTTACTGCAGCAGTAAGATACTTGCAATCTCCCCATCCTTGTGTGGATACCTCCCCGGATGCTGTAACTGAAAAGACCCTGTGAAATCGCTTTCACTTATGTGAGATGTGGCACATTTATGAAGTTTTGTAATTGTTCCTTTATGTAGCACACATGATGTCAGATTTAGCCCACATGTCCTTATACGTTTCTACATTCACTTTGTTTTTTCCTTATAAACAAGCTGCTAACATACTTGTGCTTCTTAGGAAAAATAAAGCCTTAACTATGAGAAAGTGTATGTATGCCTCAACATCTGTATTCAAACACAGAACAGACTTCCCATTTTAAAAGTGGAATTAATGTTGACAGCTCGTTCCCCCCACTGGTAATTGGTAAAGTGTCTGTCTCCTGACACTAATATTAGTGATCTAACTTTGTTTGAAATTAGTTAAAGACCATAAACTTCAATGAGAGTAAACATATTGTTTGGTCCTCAGTGTTGCATACAATGTGCACTGCTGATAGAGGCTCCATTCTAGAGCACTTCTGGGAGAGTTAACACACTGAAAAACAGAATGTCCAAATATAAATGAAAAGTAATAATACTTACTGTGTTTGGTAGTTGCTTGTTATTGGGGGAATTTTGCCAAAAACCAAACAATTTTCTTCTGAAAATGCTACCTCATTTTTTAGCCCACATTGACTCTTTTTCTTTGCAATCTGCTTACACTTTTAACAACTTTGAAAATAGTAAACAAATAGGAAAGGAATTATGGGACATGATCATGAAAGACAATGATCAGTGCGGCTGTACATCAGCTATGTTCTAACCTGATAGGGAGAAGGAGATTTGCAGATTTCTAGGAGGTGTTCATCTTTACCCCTATATACTCGGCTCCTAGTCCATTGAGTTCATGTTTAATTTTCAATATTTTTTTAATGAAGTTTGTGCCTAAAAATGTGCTGGATGTTAAGTGTGACACAAAGATACTATTGTTTTTTCCTTCAGCCCTTTCCCCTCCTCCCACTGTTTGATTTAATATAATTTCAAACAACATTCATTGAGTGTCTACTGTGCAGCAACACGGTCTCCTATGCACCTTAAATTCTTATTGGGGAAAAAAGTTCTTATTGGGGAATAAAGATGTCATGATAAAGTTATTTCCAAATATTATATAACCAGATGTCAAAATGTATGCAATAAAACCTACAGGAAATGACACAAAGTACATCAGCTTTAGACTTGGGGGATTTGTTTTTTGTAGGAGTTGGTAATGTAGCTGTATTTTGCAAACAAATATAACTTAACAGGAGAGAGGGAAAAAGAGGACATTCCCAGAAAGTTTATTGGTGTGAATGAAGGAACAACTAAGCAAAATATTTTAATAAGACAATAAGAGATGTCATCCAGATATGCTCAGCTCATAGAAGATAGAACAATAAATTTGACAGGGTTATGAATACAAAAGTGACCACTTTTACTCTACATTACCTTACAAATATTGCTCCAAACTTTATTCTGTCTTTTCAAAATTAATTTTACTTATATAAAGTAAATTTAATGATTTAATAAAAATGCATATATATGTACATGTGCATTCATATGTATGCATATATAGGTATACATACATATACACACATAGGGTAAATAATACTAGTGTGTAAAGAGAACTCTGCCTCTTCCTTGTCCAGCATACTAACCCACTATCTTGCAGTAGTCACTTTGAATTTTTTTTGTTTCTTTTGATATTTACATACACATTTCCAATTAATATGCATGTATTATTTTTATTTACATAGTCTAAAATCATGTATGGACTTCCTCTTCTCAATCATAAATTTATGACTATATGTGAGTCATTGCCAACCTAAGTAGTAGACTATGATTGTTTTCTCTTCTGCATGTTTTTCTTGGAGTTACTTCTTCATTAAAAGAAAAGAATTCTGAACTTCTTCTCATTCTCTCCAACAACCTTTCAAAACAAATTTCCACACAAATTACCAGTTAAATATTTCCTCTTCTGCCCCGCCCCCAGCACCCTCCCCTCAGAGATTGTTTAGGTAGATTAGTTGCGTTTTAGATCTATTTAACCACATTCAATCTTGGACTTCCTTTCAGCTCCTCTCTGTAGGATCTTGTAGGATCTTGTTATTTGAATCTTATGTCTATCAGTCATGATATGCTAACTGCTAAAATAAACCACGGCTTTACATAATAAAGGGCTACTTCACACTCACTCCATGTCTATGTTGGGTCAGTGTGGGGACTCAGTTCCTAAGTCCTGCAGGAACCAGCTCCCTCAGTTGTGTATCTCTGCAGACATCTGGATTCCTTTCCCAGCATCTTCTGCATCTGCCTGCCAGAGAAAAAGATGAGTAAGGAAAGCTGCAGGAGGACTGAGCACCTCCAGAGCAGCCCCGAAGTGGCACGCTCTCCTTCCACCTGCACACATTGACCAGAACTCAGTCACATGGCCAAAGCTAACTGTAACATGGGCTGAAAAATGTTTCTGTGTGTTAAGGAGAAAAAAAAATGCATCTGTTTTGGTGTACACATACAGTTTTTGCTGCCATATCATATCTTTATATTATCATTTCAATGGAACACGTTCCTCAGCTGATGTCTAAGAAAGTGTGTATTTGGAGACACATTTATTCACTGTTTTATTTTTTAAAAGTGTTTACTATTCATACTTCTTTCTCCCTTGCTGTTTATCACTTAATAGAGCCCAGAAGTTGTTCCATAGAAATAAAATATTTTTATATTTATATAATAATAGCCTTCTTCTATTTGACAGTTTAGCCCTCCATCATGGGGTTATACCACAGCTCATTCCAACAGTTTGGAAGAGAATAAAAGTGAAAACATGTGCTCAGTCTGCAATCTTCAGCTGACTTTGTCACATTATTTTGGTCCTTGGTCACAATTCTTTGCTTCAGTGGCTCCCAAAATGTATTAAATAAGTTTGAAAATATCATTTCATTCCTAAATATTGTTTTCAACAATAGAAAATTTATTAAAAATAACAACTTAACCTGAATTAGAGTGACAAAGAAATGAACGTCTTGAATGTGAGACTGTTCTGACTCTGGAATATAAAAATAAGAACAACTGTACCAGCAGGATGATACCTAAATCATGCTTTGACTAACGTGTGTGAGAAGTGGAGGTTTTCCCTAAGTAGTGGGAATAATGAGAAGAATGGTGCATTTTTACCACTGTGTTTATAACATTTAAAGCCAAAAGCTTTGACCAGTTTGTTCGGTTACCATTGTATTCCATTAATGAAGTTCAATTAATGAATCAAATTGGTTAATTAGAACTTTAGGACTTTAATTATTTTAAGAATAAATAGTATCTTTCAACATTGTCTAGAATAACTGAGTCAGTATTTGTCACAAATATAATAAGCAAATTCGTGTTCTCATTTAAAATCTCCTTTAAACTGAAAAACATTATACCGCTTGTGGCCATTTTAATTCAGTTTTGTATCAAAAAGAAACTCAGAAATCACCCTGAAGTCTTTCCTAAATAATGTAGATTGCTACTCTAGGTTTTGTTTAGATTGATGGCCCTGGAGACAATTTTACTTGTCTTTTTTCCTCTCTCTTTCCAAATTTTTATATCACATGGCACTCGTACAAACCACTCTTCTTCTCCTTCTTTCCATAAATTCCTGCCTTTCAGGCTACACCACTGCTAGGGGCAACATTCTGTATATTTGAGGCTTTCTGTTCCGTGGGCCCTTGAAAAAACACGGAATGCTTCATGTGCTAAATGTGTTTTTTGTTTGTTTGTTTAGCTGGTATTGCAATAAACAGTATCATTGGAATGCTAGTGGGTAACTCTGCCTTATAGTTCCATGAGTATATATATTAATATATGTCATTTATATAATGGGCAAATAAGAACCTTGAAATCAAAAGTTAAATATTTTTCTATCAAAAAACAACCCAATAGGAAAATATACAAACTATGAGAGCAATTTAAATGGAAGAAACAGGGGCCTCTGGGTGGCGCAGTCAGTAAAGCATCCAGTTCTTGGTTTCGACTCAAGTCATGATCTCAGGAGGGTGAGATTGAGTCCGACGTGGGGCTCCACACTCAGTGCAGTCTGCTAAGGTTTCTCTCTCCTTCTGTCCTCCCCAATCTCTCTAAAAGAAATAAATAAATCTTAAAAAAAATAAAATGGAAGAAACCCAAATGGCTCATAAGCATATAAAAAAACCATTCCATTTCATGTTATCAAAGAGATGAGAATTAAAACATTCTTAATGTTTTTCCCTAAAATACTGGAGTGATCAAAGCTGTATTTTTCACCAAAATATTAAAAACTGTGATAATAACTGTGTAAGTGAGGGTTTGAGGAAATAAGATTTTTTTCTCATATATTGCTAATGGAATTATATATTAGCAAAACAATTCTAGAGCAATATTTAGAAGAATGTTTCAAAGCTTTAAAATGTATCCTCCTTTTCAGCAAATAATTCTCCTTGCCAGAATGTATCAAAAGGAAATAATAATAGATGCCAAAAGAACATATGTAAAAGGAATATTATTATGCCCACCTATTAAAATGTCCCCTAATGATCCCCACATGCTGGTATCCATGTCCTTAATAACTGTTTGGCTTGAGTGTGAGCATGACGTAGTTAACTTGTTTCTAATGAAGAGAATACAGTAAAAATGATGGTATGTAACTTCTGAAATTGGCTTTGAACAACTATGACTTCATTTTTGCTTATACTCTTTCCCTGACTCTTTGCGCTATATGATTTGGATGAAACAAGCTACCATGTTTTGAGATGCTTTATGAAGAGACCTATGGGGCAAGGAACTAAAGATTGCTTCTAGTCAACCAGCGCAAGAACTAAAACCTTAAGTGCAACAACTAATTAGGAACAGAATCCTGCCAACAACCTCTGGAAGAACTTGGAATTGAATCCTGCCCTGAGGGAAACTTGATATGAGTATAGCCCTTTGTGACCTTGTTCTCACCCTGTATGGCCTCTTGAGCTGGAAAATTCAGCTAGCCATACCCATATTTCGGATCCACAGTTGTCATGAGGTAATAAATATGCATTGTCCTAAGATGCCAAGTTCTGGAGTAATTTTATATGCAACAATAGATAACCCAATAACCATGCAAACATAATCTTGCTATACAGATGAATGAGAAGAAAAAATGACCTAAATAATAACAAGGTGAAGCGTCATCTAAGCTTAAGCTTAATACAACCATACCCACACTTAAACTTCTGTGTTAAAAGTGTTTGGGTGAATATCAACAAAATGATAAACATTGCTATTTTGAGCTATGAGGTAAAAGGTGATTTTAAAATTATTTTCCTAGATGTTTCCATTTATTTCAAAAGTTTTAATAATGAATTATTTTGATTCTGACATCTAAAGGTAAAAAAAGGAAACACAACAAAGGGGTCAATGGAACAAAACACTTTCAGAATCCTGCTTAGTGCTTGGCACATAGTTGGAAAACAGTAAATTGAGGGTAGAATTTTTTTAATGGATGAGTTTTACAGACATTTCCAGACATTTCTCAAGACCAAAGAAGCTTTAGATATTTTCTTATAGTACTATTATTTGTATTGGAGTCAAAACACTGGTTTTTGTTTTTATTTTTAGTTTAAATGTTGTCAACATGTAATAATGTACTAAAGGAACAATTACGTTTAAACCTTGGCAACAGTAACAGAACCACTAGGTAACCCAGAGAATATCTCACTGTGATTTACATAACTGTAGAGCACATTATTCCAAGAGGGAAATGATCCCTGCAGAAGCTGAAGATAAAACTATGTGATGGAAGTACATCAAGACATCATGAGGGCACCTGCGGAATGGTTGCTTGTTGGCTACGGAAAGGGCATTGACCAAAGCTGATTAGTTTAATATGCCAAACCTATTTCATGTTTTACTTACATTCAGCTTCTCTAAAGGTCTACATTATGAATCATTTGGTGCACTATAGACATGCTAGCTTGAGACTGAACAAGAGACAACATACCCTGGAGCAGACACTTAACTTGGACTATCCATCTTTTTAATATGTCTAATAATGGGATAGTCAGACATAATGAATTATACAGTTTTATGTATTTGAGAAGCCACAGAATGGTTTGACTGTGCACAGCTTTCCTCTCCCTTAGATTATTTTTTTTTCAGCCCTTATCCCTGGTGAATTTGAATGTGGGTATGCCTGGAAGATATGCTGTAAAAGCAAAGGACAATTGTTTGCATATGCTATTAAAATAGAAATAGCAAGGATTCTTTCCTGTGATGTTTGTAAGCAAAAAGCATTGATTGAAAATTGTTTACCTAAGTATGAAGACTAAAGAAAGCCAACCAGTACAGTTTAGGTTAATTCTTTGGTCTCTGGAGTTAGGAGGCCTGGGTTTGCTTTTCAGTTTTAACAGTGACTCTTCAGGCAAACTTTGGCAAGTGATGTATTCCCTCTGAACCATTTTTTTTCAGCTATAAAATCATTTCGGTCGTCAGTATCAACCTCATGAAGTTACAATGGAAGAGTGTAGTTAAAACATTTAGCACTGTAACTGGCACAATTTAAGCACTCAATATGTGGAACAAAAGTGATCATCTATTTACTTATGTAACCCCCCGTACATAGATATAACCCCTGAACAACAAGGACTTGAACTGCATGGGTCCAATTCCATGTAAATTTTTTCTTTTCGATAGATACAGGATAGAACTATAAATGTGTTTTCTCTTCTTTATGATTTCCTTAATGAAATTTTTTCTAGCTTATTTTATTGTAAGAATACAGCCTATAATACATATAACATAAAAATACATGTTATTTGACTATTTATGTTATTCTGGCCAACAGTAGTCTATTAGAGTTTTACAGGAGTCAGAAGTTATACATGGAGTTTTGACTACCCAGGGAAGAAGTGAGCCTAAACACTGCATTGTTCAAGGGTCAACTGTATTTTCACTGCAGCAAATTCATTTAGCTTCTTTAACAAATATTTATTGAGCACCCAACAAGTGCTTAGCACCAAGTCACAAGTTAAGAACACCTTTTTATATCTAATTGTACCTACTTTCTAATCATATAGGATAACTTATCTCCACAGGTTATTATTTTTTCTAGTTCTTATTTCAAAGGTTCTTTTTATGAGATGCATTTCTGAGTTGTTTTGTTGGTGGTGGGTCCTTGGCTTTCATTTTACATTCCAGTATGTTCTCAGGGCATCAATTAAGTTAAATTGCCATTTTTCCCCCTCAGGAAGAACATAGAACATTTAAACTATGTATTTTCTATAATGTTTATGTGTCTCCACGCTACCAAAGCAAACTTACTAAATGATTGCCAACAGCAACTTTTGTGGCACCTCAGTTTTTCTCTTAGATCTTTTCATGAAAAGTACAAAATGAATTAGGGGAAATCAGAAAAAAAAAATACCTGCCATTCCTCTTTTTTCTACCAAGAAAGGAACCATTCATTTTGGTACGGGGAAAACCCCTGAAATTCCATAAGGCTGCCAAATCCACTGCATTTGTGCCAGCACACAAAGAAAATACACCTCCCTGAAGCATGTACTCAGAGCATTCTACCTGATTAATCAGTGAGCAGAAGAGATCATTTTTTTTTGGACAACCGCTACCTCTGTGAAAAGGTTTTGTAAGAACTTTCTTCTTTTGATCTAAGCCACCAATTAAACAGAGATCTGAGTTTGATATCATCTCACATAGGTGGGAATAATGGCTCTTTTGCACATCAGTGCAAGCCTTCTCTACGTTTTCTAAAAATATAAAACAAAACACAACAGGCCAAAGCACTGTCGTCTTGAGAGAGACAGAAAGAAAAGACCACCCTGGCATATCTCTGAAGCTAAAAATGTAAGACCAGGACAGGAGAGGAATTTGAGACGTCCTAACTCCCTTCATGAAGACAGCAGGAAGAGCCCAGGACTAACATTCAGAGAATCAGCTCCCGTCAGAGCTCTGCCGTGAACTTGCTTTATCGATGTCACTTACTACTTATTCTCTTCTACCTTATTTTCTTCATTGGTAAAATAAAGAGATGGAACAAATAGATTTATGTGTCCACTCTGAGCCTATACTCAGACTTCCCTTACCCCTCCATTTCCTAAATCTACAAGGTTTGTCTCAGTTTTTCTTTTGGAGGAGGACGATGGTTTACTTAAAGTTTGAACACCCTTTCCTACACATTGGGCACATTTCTCCATACCTCAGTTATCCACAAATATTCTAGCTGTTGCTGAACCTGCTTCACTAAAGTTCATCGAAAAGTTATGTATTTTGGGGGGGGTTCTTTTTTTAAATTTTAATTCAATTAATTAACATATATGGAATTATTAGTTTCAGAGGTAGAGTTTAGTGATTCATCAGTTGCATAGGACACCTAGTGTTGACATCCTTGCAGGTTTTATTTTTCTTCCCCTCTCAACTAATTTATGAGTTTTCTTCCCCTCTCAACTGCAATTATGGAAACTCTGCTTAGGTGCTTTCCTCCCATCAGGTTATCCCAACATGCTCCTGAGGGCTGACTGAAGGTCAATTTTTCAGGCTCATTTCTCAGGTATACCATCTTCTTAGCATGCCCAGGCTTTGTACTGGCTGTGGGTTTACATCATCAGTGACTGTAGACAAGTCACTTGATCACATTGAATGCATTATCTCATTTGTGGTTTTTTTCATTTTTTAAAATGGAGATAATACTTACCATTTTCTTCCCCTACAGTACTGTGCAAATCAGGTGAGACATTCTATTAAATTTTAAGTAGTAAAATGCTCTCTAAAATCTGGGAGAGGGCGCCTGGGTGGCTCAGTGGGTTAAAGCCTCTGCCTTCGGCTCAGGTCATGATCTCAGGGTCCTGGGATCGAGGCCCGCATTGGGCTCCCTGCTCAGCAGGGAGCCTGCTTCCTCCTCTCTCTCTGCCTGTCTGTCTGCCTCCTTGTAATCCCTCTCTCTCTGTGTCAAATAAATCAATAAAATCTTTAAAAAAATTAAATAAATTAAAATAAAATAAAATCTGGGAGAGCAGAGTTAGCTTTGTAAGGTGTCAGACTGACTGATAATAATCATAGATATGTCTCTTTGGAAATGGTCATAACGAAATTTCTGCAAGTGACTTCTAATATCTATTGATGGTGAATGCCAATGTTAGGTCCTGTTAGGAGTATTCCATGGCTGGGCTGCATAGATCCCTGCAAGTCTAGTAGGTGTAGTGACTCTTTACCACTCACAAGATGATGGATGTGCTAGTTATTCAGACTTGGAAACTAGCAGTCTGTCAATAAAGTACTATAGTCTATTAATATGCATTGCAGTGCCCATAGAAAGTCTTGTCATGGGTTTCTAATGTATGGTAACATGAAGAAACAATAACTTTAAAGAAAATAAAGCTATATTTCATGTTAATAATAGAATAATCAATTTTAGGTGTTTTAGCTTCAAAGATAATTTATAGAGTATGAGGTGGCATGAATGTAGGTTCATAGGGTTTCACACGTACAAACTTTGAGAGATTTTGTAGTTTCTTGATTCACTGGAGAACACGTGCCTTCAACGGAAGAAACAAGAATCTTCTTGATTTTAAAACTCCTTCCTACTCTTTCCATTGTACTACACTTCATAAATTAAGAAACTTGTTAAAGCACTGTGTGTTACAGTCAGTAAAGCAAACAAAAAAGGAATTATAAGAAAATACAGCCTGTGATAGGGATGACTTATGTGGATATGTATTTACATATATATGTATATTTTTTGCTCTGTTTTCTTCCCCTTTTCAGATGGTACTTGCACAAACCTGCAAACTCTTTGGGTTGGAAAAATGTTTTCTTTCTTCTCTGATCTATGCAGCATGTTACTTGGAATTCAGAAAATACTCATCTCTCAGACTGATAGTGCTATGGAATGTTAATCTCTTCCAGCAGTGCATATGCAGCACTGCTATCTATGGACCTATACTGAGAGTTTTAACTCGAACTTTGCTATTAAGAAGCACACAATTAAAATATTTTGTTTCTTAATCAACAATACTAAAAGGGGACTTTTTTATTTTTTATTAATATATAGTGTATTATTTGTTTCAGAGGTACAGGTCTGTGAATCATCAATCTCACACAATTCACAGCACTCATCGCAGGGAACTTATTGAATGGCAGAAGATATTTGCAAATGACATATGTGATAAAGGATTAGTATATAAAATGTATAAAGAACTTGTAAAACTCAACACCCCAAAAATGAACAATCCAATTAAAACATAGACAGATGATGTGAATAGACATTTTTCCAAAGAATACACACAGATGGCTAACAGACACATGAAAAGATGCTCAATGCCACCGACCATCAGGAAAAATGTAAATCAAAACTAGAATGAGATGTCACCTCACACCTGTCTGAATGGTAAAATCAACAACATGAGAAATAACAGGTGTCGGTGAAGATGTAGAGTAAGGGGAACCCTCTTACACTATTAGCGGGAATGCAAACTGTTGCAACCACTCTAGATAAGAGTATGGAGGTTCCTCAAAAAGTTAAACATAGAACTACCTTATGATTTAGCAATTGCCTATTGGGTATGTACCCAAAGAATCCAAAAATCCTAATTCAAAGTATACATGCACCCTGGCGTTTATAACATCATTATTTACAATAGCCGAACTATGGAAACAAGCTAAATGTGCATCAACTGATGAATGGATAGGAAGATCGGGAACGCTATTTAGCCATAAAAATAATGAAATCTTGCCATTTACAGTAATTTGGATGGACCTATGGAGTATTATGTTGAGTGAAATAAGTCAGTCAGGAAAAGAAAAATACCATATGATTTCACTCAGATGTGGAATTTAAGAAACAAGACAAATGAACAAAGGGAATAAAAAAGAGAGAGAGAGAGACAGAGAGAGAGAGAAACCAAGAAACAGACTCTTTACTATAGAGAAAAATGGAGGTGGATGAGAAGATGGGTTAAATAGGTAATGGGGATTAAGGAGTGCTAATGTGATGATCATTGGACTGGATATTGTATGGAATTTTTCTTTTCTTTTCTTTTTTTTAAATTTTTAAAAAAGATTTTATTTATTTATTTGACAGAGAGAGAGAGAGAGAGAGAGAGAGAGATCACAAGTAGGCAGAGAAGCAGAGAGAGAGGAGGAAGCAGGCTCCCTGCTGAGCAGAGAGCCCGATGCGGGACTCGATCTCAGGACCCTGAGATCATGACCTGAGCCGAAGGCAGAGGCTTTAACCCACTGAACCACCCAGGAGCCCCTGTATGGAATTGTTGAACCACTATATTGTACACCTGAAATTAATATTATACTATATGTTAACTAACTGGAGTTCAAATAAAAAATTTAAAAAATATTTTGTTTCTATGTTTTTTAATTCAATATACTTTTGTATAATGAATGGATAAATGAATGAATAAATATTTGAATGAATGAATGAATGAATGAATAAATAAATAATTGAGTAATGTAACAAATCTCATCCTTTACATCTTATATTCTTGGGTTTAATAATTTCCTTATGACATTTGCCTTTGATTCTGGATGACTACTGGGACTTTGGAATAGACTTTGGAATCAGTGACCACACGTGTGCATCCAAATTCCACCATACTGTGTAAACTTGGCAATAACTCAGTTCTACTTTTCTATATTTTCATTTGTAAAATAGATGATAATTCTGACTTTTCCATGTTTTTTTGAGATAAAATGAAATATAAAATTATGAGTATCTAGCTATGTGTGGCTAAAGCTCAATATCAATATATTTTAAAAAATTACTTCAAGTGTCAAGACATCTAAAAGAAGAAAAGATTTTCAGAAGAAGACAAGCAAACAGTCAACTTACATTCGAATTTTCTTTCAAGACATAACAACTGCCTTGAAGTTGTTGGATGGGAGAACTTATACTCCTACCCCAATAGCAATATCCAAATCATATTTAACACCATCAAAGAGCAAGCCCCGGGGATTCCTTTCCACTTTTCCCACGGCTATTCATTCCTCCTATGCTCACAGTAAGATTCCCTCTTTAATGGATGAAGAATACCTATGTAGGAAAATATATTCTTCCCATACTTATTTTTTTCTTGCTTCCCTTAAAGGTAAACATATCTCTATTTGATTCTGTCTTTGAATTTGAATTTCTACAGAAAAAAGTGATGGCTACTAATTAAAAAAACAAACATTACATTATGTACTTATAAAATTATTAAAATTATAATAACTTTTCTTTCTGACCTAAGTTGATAAAATGATATAGTTTGCAGCCTGTCTTTAATTCCCTAACAACTGGAGCTTGGCAGTTCCCCCATTATCCCAGATGTTTTTTTATTCTGTTCTTTCAGTGATGACTTATAAATTCTTTTCAAGGCTGAACCTCTTTCCAGCCCAAAGTTTCCAGCAATAAAGCAAAAGAGTCATTTCTATCAATTGATTTGGTCATTTGGCCACAAGCATGGCCAACCTTCTATTTTATAGGTGTACTCAGATCAGAAATGGCCCTTCTGTTGATAATCAAGACTTAATAATTTATAATTATAGGAGATAATTTTGCATGTAGTGGAAGGACCCAAGCCATTTCAAATGAAAGTAAAATAATGAGAATAATGACAACAATAATAATTGACTTTAAAACTGCCAAATTGTTCATAAAAAGTCTTTAGACTAATTGATTTTATAGCTTAATGTGGGCAAAAAAGAAATTACTTAATTTGTCATTAGAATAATTGCTGATCATTAGAAAGAAAAGTTCCTATATTTTGATTCTAAAAATCTTAAGTACCACATTTAAGTAAACACACTATAATTTTTAAAAATAGTTGTTTCACTGTTTTGTTTAATCAGCTAGTCAAACAGGTAAAGAGTAATTTTTATAGTATTTTTGATATCATTTTTGTATTTCTTATTCTTACTAACATACTATTTGTTTATTTATATCATACAAATCAAGAGAAGTTAGTGTGCTTTCAGGCCACATCTTTCATCACCATCTGCAATCCCTCTTCCAAGCAAGTTATAGTTCTTAAGCCCCTCCTATGGAGAAATTCTGGAATCATGACAGTTAGCATAGCATTTATATTTCAAGACTGAAGTAGAACTCGGGGGGATGGCAAACAATAGGGTGGGTAACAGGAGGTACTGTGAATCCCAGAGCTCATTCTGTGGACCTTTCCACAGTTCACATGGTGCCTACACAAACAATCTTTCTGCCCTGCAAATGTCTTTTTCCAGTGAGTTAGTTTTGCATAATTGTAAGTGATTTGAATCTTGGAAGCAAAGTTCCAGAACTATAGTTTTATAGTGATTATTGGAAGAACATTTGGGCACAGCATACCCTGGTAAATTCATGCTCACATGTCCTCTGATTTTTTTTAATGTCATTACCTCATTGCTAATTATAACTACTGTACTTTAAACTCTTATCACTCTAAATATTGTTATCTGTGTACCATTTCTCACTTTTGCTATAATTCCCAAGGAGATTTTGTCCCCCCCCAAAAAAAAATCTCATTTGAGCAGAAGCCATCAGAGCACAAAGCTGAAATAATATTGCATAAGGTAATTAAAAATAAATAAGATAATGCCTTCCAATGTTACAGCAGAACCTTATACACGATCATAAGCATTTCTGTATGTGTTCACTGGAGTATAATTACAAAGGACAGATTCTGGGTTTGTGCAATGGCCTGGTGCCTAACACTTGCTGAATCATATGCTCTTTCTGACATCAATTTGTTATTTATGAGAGGTTGTCATTTATTCCTTTTCTATTCTCTTTAAGTTGGTTCAACACCACAATATTATTAAGGATAGGGAAATAATTTGAGATTTTGAGAAGAAAAACAAACATTAAATTCTAAGCCCTTTAATGTCCCCACAATTGCACACATTATTCTTACATGTTTTATCCAGTAAACAACTTGGAAACTACCTTTTCTCCATAAAATGATTTTTCATCTGGCTCAGACACTCCATGTGTGGTCAGATAAAGCAGTGACTGATTCTTTGAAGTCAGAGGACATAACCTAGTATCGGACTCAAGAGAATTTGAATGCTATATATGCTTTCCATTATCTCTTAAGTGAAGAGGCCAGGCAGATTTTCTTGATGATATAAGCTCCCATCAGCAATTAGGCATTTACTCCAACTTCATTTCTCTTACTTGCCTCCCTCTTTTGCTGTTAGAATATTTTGTAATAAGGCTATAATAGCTGAAAGCAAACCGGGCGTTATAGGAATAGAAAGGGGACTAAAATAAACATTTTGCCTTTCCAAAGAAATGGAGCTTCAGATTATTTTCTCAAGAACTCACCCCCATAAATTCCTATCTTCAAGTCGCTAAACATTTCATGCTAGTCTAATAAAATGCCTCTTTTTTCTTCAAGGGAGGTGACTTGGCCCCAAAGAGTGAGGTGTGATATGTTCCTATGTGTTTTGGGGAAGGGGCTTGGAATACATAGCCATTCAATTATCATTCTAATCATCTACTTTGGATTCTTTCAGAAAATTAGAACCAATCCATGAGAGTGAAGAGCGTCTCAAGGCCCTATCACATAAATAAATCATGTCTTAAAGTGTAGTTCATTTCCAAATATAACTGACTTGAAAGACAAAAATGCAAATGAAAAACAAAACATTCTTGTTGGAATGTGAAAGAAGGAAAACACTTTCAGATATCCAGGAAATGCTATCACTAACGTAAAGTAAGAATTTTTTTTTCCTCTCTAAAGAATCACAATTCTCTTATTGCCTGTAGCTCCTTACAATATTATTAGTCACTGTAGAAAGTTTTATAAATCTTGTCTTCATGGATCTTGTGTGGCATTCTGTGTTATCTGCCTGCCTCAA
Organism: Ailurus styani; assembly: GCA_002007465.1. Taxonomy (NCBI): domain Eukaryota; kingdom Metazoa; phylum Chordata; class Mammalia; order Carnivora; family Ailuridae; genus Ailurus; species Ailurus styani. Next base: position 1,667,112 of record LNAC01000051.1, read on the forward strand.
AGTGTTTCTCCCCTTCCTTCACGTTCCAATAAACTTGCCTTTTCAATTTTTACACGCCGACATATTTGCATGGATCATTACTTTCAGTTGAATTTTAAGCAGGAGTTTCCAGTTCTTCGGTGCTGGCATTTGGCCCTTGCGGAATATTTCCCTGAGGGCCCGTGCTTTTGCTGAATGGGGAAGGGGAGCGTTTCTTCTATAAGCCATTTTTTTTCTCTGGGTAGTTCTACCAGGGCACTTTGCCCACTTCTTTAGTCTTCAGAGCCGCGAGCTTGGGTAGCTGCCACCGAGGGTTTCTCCCTGAGAACCATTTTCCCAGAGGAAGCTGAGCCTGGGAAAGAAGCAAGGGTAGGATTCCCTTTAGTTCCTAAGTTGTGAGCTTTTTTCTTTTTTTAGTAGAAGAAGAAACACTGCCAACCTGTCACCTTCTTCCTTCTTTCTATTCTCTTTCTAAAGCACTTCTAAATATAGCAAAAGATCCCACTTCTTGGCAAAAAAAAAAAAAAAGGGGAACTTTCCAACTCCATTAAGAACAAGGGAATGTTGCTGTGATGATTTTACTGTTCTTGTGAGATAATACCATTTCCTCTCCAAAATGCTAACCTGGTATAGGTTTGCAACTCCAGATGACAAGTAGGGGTGAGGGAAGGCGTAAGCAAGCATCATTAATTCAGCACACTAACCAATTTTCTTTGTTCATTTTCTGTAAATCTACATAACTTGAAAATTTTTATGTAATCTTCAGTAATACTATGTACTGTCGCATTATTTATTTATTTATCTATTTTTGTACTGTCACATTTTTAACCAAACAAGTAAACATAGAAAATTCCTATTTAGAGTGGTAACCTCACACCCCTACTTTCAAAATCCCATTCCTTCCAGGGATGCATTGTTAAATGTTTGGGGTAGTGGGTTCTAGATTTTTTTCAATGTACGGGAACACCCAATGTCTGAAAATGTAGAAAAACTTTAAACTTGACATTTTACCATAATTTTTTTTCTGATTTTGAGTATTTTTTCTTTCCTCATTTATTTTTTTAACCTAATAAAACATCTTAGACATTTTCAAAAATACTCCTACATTGGAATGCATGGGTAGCTCAGTCAGCTAAGCGGCCAATTCTTGATTTCGGCTCAGGTCATGATCTCAGGGGTATGACTGAGCCTGCATTGGGCTCTGAGCTCAGCAGGGAGTCTGCTTGAGATTCTCTCCCCTTCCTTCTGCCCCTTCCCCTGCTCATGTGCTCTTTCTCAAATAAATAAATAAATAATAAAATATTTTAAAAAATACACGTACATCTATATCTTCTTCATTCTTTTTAAAGCTTATGGGCAGGAAATACAGTGAAATCACCTGTTCCTTTTTCTTTATTTATGTTATAGCAATTTCTATTCATTTTCCCCGTTAATTAAATTACTGACATCTTTTAACAGTTTTAATTTATTCCTATAGTTTGCACAAGTTTCTCAGAAATTCTTGTTAAATGCTATTATTTCTGTTAAACTAATTTAAAAGATAGAAGAGTGTCTACACAATGTCCTAACTTCTTGGTTTGTTAAAAATGGTCTTCTGAATAATTTCAGTCTTTTGAATAATTTCAAATATTTCAGTAGTATATGTTAGTAATATGGGAAACTGTTAGAGAAAATTAAGTAACTTAAAGTGGAAATTGATCTGCTTTCTTCAAGTAAAGGTGTTCTTGTTATATTTAAAAATGTCAATCAATAACCCATGAAATACATTTCTTTAATTTATACTTTATTCACTTTTAGCAATATTTTTTCCATATTAACATGGATGGATTATGCATTCAGTAAATACTTACCAAATTCCTGAAGAGGTCCAGCAAGAGTACTCAATTTAGGACATGCAAAATTTTTAAATTCCATTCTTAGTTTCATAGTCAAATGGAGAGACAAATATATGAAAATTACTTTTCAAGTTATAGATATGAAATGATAAAGACATTCTAGGAAATTCTAGTTCAGAAACAATTATAATAGGAACATGAAACAAAATGAGAGCAAATATTCTGTGAGTCATTTTTCCTTGAAGATACTGGCAAATTCACAAAATGTTCTGAAGCTAAATAAGATATGTAAAAAGAAAACTATGTGTAGATATCTTATAAAGGTGGTGGGAAAAGAGGGGAAAATCTTAAAACCATACAAATAAAAAGATTACAAAATACCAAATTAACATTAGAAATTGTTACCCTTACAATATATTATAAACAGCTATGAGATGTAATAAAAGACCTCATTTAAAGTAACATTGAAAAAGATAAAATATCTGGATATATACCTTACAAGAAATTTGCAAGACCTACATAAGTAAAACTTTAAGAAGTACTTAGAAAAACACAAAAATTATCTTGCAAAATGGAAAGGAATACTGTAAATGCATCAGAACACGGAAAATCATGAATATATTATGTTCTTTCTAAGTTAATATGTATGTCAACTAAAGGCCTTCTAAAAGAATGCCATTAGGTTTGATTTAAAGTTCACATGAGGGGCGCCTGGGTGGCTCAGTTGGTTAAGCGACTGCCTCCTGCTCGGTCATGATCCTGGAGTCCCAGGACTCAGTTCCGCATGGGGCTCCCAGCTCCTCAGGGAGTCTGCTTCTCCCTCTGACCTTCTCCCCTCTCATGCTCTCTCTCTCACTCTCTGTCAAATAAATAAATAAAATCTTTAAAAGAAAAAAAAAATAAAGCTCACATGAAATAATAAATAATCAAGAACAGCCAGGATTACCCTGAAAAATACAATAAAAATTCAAGTTTTGTAATGCTGGTTATTAAAAATTAAAACTATATACAGTGTGTTTTTTATATATAATAGGAAGCTGATGGAACAAAATATAAAATGCACAAAGAAACCCAAGTGAATATAAAAATTCTATTGTTTTCTGTTTCCTCTGTCATTCATTTCTATTCTGATCATAATGTATTTTTTCTTTTCCGTACTTTATTTGCTCTTCTCTCTTTTTAAAGATTTATTTATTTATTTGAGAGAGAGAGCGAGAAAGCTGGGATGGGGTGGGGAGAGAGGCCAAGAGATCCTCAAGCAGACTCGGTATTGAGCGTGGGGCTGGATGCAGGGCTCTATCCCATGACCCAAACTAAGGATCTGACCCCCAACCAACTGAACTACCCAGGCCCTCTATTCTTTGCTCTTCTTTTTATAGTTTCTTAAGGTAGACGTTGAGGTCATTGATCTGATGCATTTCTTCTTCTGTGGTATAAACCTTTATCTAAATATTGCTTTATCAGGTTCCCCAGATGTTGATATGGTTTGTTTTTATTTTCACTCAGTGGAAAATAACTTCCAATTTGATTTATGGGTTATTTAGAACTGCATTTATTTTCAAATTATTTTGGAAATTTTTCTGTTATTGACTTTAAATTTAATTCTGCTATGATCAGAGAACGTCCTTTGTATAACTTGAATCCCTTTTCAATATTGAGACTTGTTTTATGGTTCTGAGTGTGATTCATCTGTGTCGATGTTCCCATGTACAGGTTGAAAAGAGTGTAAAGTCTTCGGTTGTTTAGTGGCATATTCTGTAAGTGTCAACCAGTTCTGACTGATAGTACATGTATCAGTTTTCTAGAGATGGCAAAACAAAGTAGCACACGACGGGCACTTAAACAATCAAAATATATTTTCTCACAATTATGAACAATGTGCCATTAGGATTATATTCCTTTGAAGCCTCTTTTCTTGGTTTGTAGATGGCTCTCTGCTCCCTGTGCCCTAACATAGTGTTTTTCTGTGCATGTCTGTGTCCTAATCTCCAGTTTTTATAAAGATACCGGTCATATTGGTTGGATTAAGGATGACCTTAATGACCTCACTTTGACTTAATTACCTCTTTAACAACCCCATCTCTTAATACGGAGTTCGACATATAAATCTGGGTGGTGGGGTATACAAATCAGCCAGTAGTAGTATGGGAAAGTATTCTATATCTTTCTTTTCTCTGCCTGCCTATTCTGCTAGTTATTGCAAGAAGGGTGTTGAAATCACCAATTTTAATCATGGATTTGTCCATTTCTCACTAAAATGCTATTAAGTTTTGCTTCAATATATTTTGAGTCTTTGTTATTATCTCTAAAGTTACAATTTTTATGTCCTCTTATGAATTTACCCCTTTATCATTATGAAATGGTCCTTTTCATCCTTGGTAATTTTTTTTTTTTTTGCTCTAAAATCTGTTTTACTTGGTATTAAAATAGCTATTCCAGTCTTTTTTTTTTTTTTTTTGGACTGGTGTGGATTTCTTAAAGACAGCATAACAATTTCCCATACTTTCACAGATAATATATCATCTTTAAGAACATTTTTGAATTCTAAGACTCTACTAAATTATCTTTGAAGCTGATAATTAATCTTGTACTTTAGATTTTATACACACAGGCATATACACACATACATACATGAAATATGTATTAAATAATTATAAATTACATATAAAAACATTATAAATATTATATAACATAAGATATTAAAATTTATATTATATACAAAATCAGCTCACTAGTCGTTCCTCTGATACTTTTAAGCAAGCTGTAGACCAACCAAGATCCAATTATGACACTTTGAAAAAGAAATACTAGGGCGCCTGGGTGGCTCAGTGGGTTAAAGCCACTGCCTTCGGCTCAGGTCATGATCCCAGGGTCCTGGGATCGAGGCCCACATCGGGCTTTCTGCTCAGCAGGGAGCCTGCTTCCTCCTCTCTCTCTCTGCCTGCCTCTCTACCTACTTGTAATCTCTCTCTCTGTGTCAAATGAATAAATAAAATCTTTAAAAAAAAAGAAAAAGAAAAAGAAATACTAAATTTTACCTGGGCTAAGAAGAACATTTTGGCTGTCATAATTTAAATTTCAGTTTTTAGCTAAGAAAGTCCTCCTCATGATATTTTCACTGAGTTCAAATTAAGAATTATCCTGGTGACATGCTACAGGACTTAGAGCTAAAACTTTGTTGTTGAAGAAAACCAGGGGCATCTGGGTGGCTCAGTACTTAAGCATCTGCCTTGGGATTGGGCAGTGAACCCCAGGTCCTGGAATTGAACCTGCATTGGGCTCCCCGCTCAGTGGGGAGTTTGCTTCTCCCTCTCTCTCTGCCTGCTGCTTCCCACTCGTGTTCTCTCTCTCTGTCAAGTAAATAAATAAAATCTTAAAAAAAAAGAAAAGAAACAATAATTAGGAAATTTTTCAGAATGTGATTCTGTTGTATTTATTCAAGTCACATTTGCAAACAGTGAGGACAAAGTTTTTGCCACAAAGATTTATTTCAGATTCATCATATATTTTTAAAGTTACAATATCAACAATTATTTTAAAGTATTATTTTAGTGACTATTAATATTAATAATTATTTGGTTATTACTCTACCTAACTTAATTAGTTATTATTAAAAACTAACATTACTTTCGATATTTACTCTTTTAGAGTAAATTTTTATATTAAAGCACATTAGAGATACGGGAAATTTCACTCATTGACTGCATGAATGGTTAATGAATTTTCTCAAATGAGCACACTTGTATAATCACCAACTTCATCAAGAAGACAGCATTCCCAGCATCTAGAATCTTCTTATGACCCATCTCAACCCTATGCTTCCTGAATCACTTCTCTACATATAAATTTTATCCTTTTTTAGAAATATTTACAATTGGGATCTAGTAGTATGTTTATTTGGATTCCTTTGCTCAAAATTTTGGTATGAGATTCACACTTATTGTTAAGTACACTTGTAGTTTGTTCATTTTCATTGTTGCATAGCATTTTTTATGAGTACATAACAATGCATTCATTCGTGCTACTATTGGTGGGCATTTAAATTGTTTCCAAATTTTGGCCATCCTGCATAATCCAGCTAGAAACATCCTTGTATATGTTTTCTTAGAGCGCGCGCGCGCACGCGCACACACACACACACACACACACACACATTCATATGTATTTCTAGGGGTAGAATGACTATAAACAGGGCATGTGTAAGATCAATTAGTAGATAACTTTTCTATGGAATGCTACCCCCAACTAGTAGTATAAGAGGTGCAACTGCTGCAAATATTGGCCCTAGCCATGGAATAGTTATTCCTTTTCATTTTAACCATTTTGGTCACTGTGTATTGATACTTCATTATATTTTTATTTTTTATTTTTTTAATTTTTTTTTTAAGATTTTATTTATTTATTTGACAGAGAGGAATCAGAAGTAGGCAGAGAGGCAGGCAGAGAGAGAGAGGAGGAAGCAGGCTCCCCGCGGGCCAGGGAGCCTGATGCGGGCCTGGATCCCAGGACCCTGAGATCATGACCTGAGCCGAAGGCAGAGGCTTTAACCCACTGAGCCACCCAGGTGCCTATATTTTTATTTTTAAATTTCCATGACGAGTCAGAAGTTGAGAAATTTAAAAAATCTTCTTTGGTCATTTGGAAATTCTTTTATGTGAAGTACTCATTCAAATCTCTTTTAGTTTAATTTAAACTTCGTTATATTTCTGTTGTGCTGTTTATCTGTTTCCAGCTGATTTTTGGGAAATCTTTATATTTGTTTAACTTATCAGTCTTTTCCCTTGTGGTTAGTGATATTTGTGTCCTCTATAAGAATTATTTCTCCAAAGTTTGCTGGGGCTACTGTAACAAAGTATCATAAACTGGATGGCTTAAACACATACATTTATTGTCTTCCATTTCTGGAGACTAGAAGTTTGAAATCAAGATGTCTGCAAGGTTAGTTCCTTATGAGGTCTGTGAGGAAGAATCTTTGGCCTTTTCACCTAGCTTCTGATGGTTTTCTGGCAATCTCTGAGATTTCTGAGAATGTAGAAGCATTTCACTCATATCTGTCTTCATCTTCAAGTGGTATTTTTCCTGTGTGCAGGTTTATATCTAAATTTCGTCTTTTTATAAGGACACGAGTCATATTGGATTAGGGGCCCACCCTTCTCCAGTATGACCTCGTCTTAACTAATTACATCTGCAGTGACTCTATTTTAAAACAAGGACAAATTGTTCTAAGGTACTAGGAGTTAGGACTTCAACATATTAATTTTAAGCAGATGCAGTTCAACCCATAACAGATTTAAGGTCCATCTACATTTCCTTTTTGTGAATGGTGTTAAGTATTACTTTTTTTCCCCATGGATACCTGGTAAACCAACACCATTTATCAGTAAGACTTCTTTTCTACCATTTTGCTTGTCATTGACAACTTATTCATAAGTTAATAAGTTTATATATGACTGAGTTTGTTTCTGGAGACTGTTTCTTATGTCAGTGGCACATTTGTCTACCATGGTACTAATATCAGTCTGTCTTAACAGTCCAAACTTCTCATTTATGTAAATGCTCTCACTTTGTTCCTTCTCAGCATTTTCTTAGATATTTTTGTTCCTCTGTGTGTGTGTGTATTTTCCAGATTCAATTCATCAATTTACACCACAAAAAAAAAACTTTAAAATTTTTTATTGTGATTGAAATGAATACATAAGTCAATTTGGAGAATAGCTTTAAACACTATATCAGTGATCCTTGAACAAGTTCTATCCCCCTTTTACTTACCTTCTTTAAATTCTCTGAAAAAATATATTCAATTTCTTTCTAGGTGTTTAATGTTTTTATGCTCTTAGAAATAATTTAATGTGAGAACTTTTATTTTCTAATTTTGTTGCTTGCATATGTAATTGCAAGTATTGTGTTGACCTTAATCTAGCTGCTATTTAAATTCACTTATTAACCTTAATAATTTATCTATAAATTATTTGGGATCTCCTACTGCAAAAAAGACAGTTTAATTTTTTTCTTTCAATTTCTTAAAAATCTCAATTGCTTCTCTTGCCTATTATACTGGCTAGGCCTCCAGTAAAATGTTGAAAACCAGTAATAAAAACATCCCTGTCTCATTTCCAATTTTAGGGCAAACACTTTTGATTGATCATTATTAAGGATGTTGTTTGTAATAATTTTTTGTTGTTGTTATTATTGTTTTGTTTTTTTATAGTTACCATTTACTTCTTTCTAGCTACTTATATTGGCTTTCTCTTGTTGCATAATGAATTACCACAAATTTAATGGCTTAAAATAACATCCATTTGTTAGCTAACAGTTCTGTAGGTCAGAAGTCCCTGGGTTTTCTGCTCAGGTTATCACAAAGTTAAAATCAAGGTGTTAGCCAAGCTGAATTCCCATCTGGAAGCTGTTGGAAAAAAATCTGCTCCAAAGCCCATTCTTGCAGTTGTCAGAATTCAGTGCCTGCTAGCTATCAGCTGGGGGCAACTCACCTTCTAGAGGCTGCCTGCGTTCCTATCCTCATTGCACCCTCCATCTGTAAGCAGGCAACCAGCTAGCATGCCTAATTCTTGTACTTTGACCCCAACTTCCTCACTCTCTGAACTCTAATCCCAGTTTTAAAAGGTGCATGTGATTTGGTAAGACCTACCCATTTAAACTCTCCATTTTAGGGTCAACTAATTTGTGACATTGGTAACATCTGCAAAATCTCTCGTTGCATCGAGTAACAAAATCACAGGAATAATATATCATCATATTCACAAGTTCAGTTCCCATTGTACAGGAAGAGGTTATAGAAAGGTAAGAATCATTTCAGAATTTCACCTTAATTTTCTCAAGTGCTTAATATTTGTCTAATGACAAGATTATATTACTTTTTTTAAAACTTTGTGGTGACTTACATAGCCTTTTTTTTTAATCTATTAAGCCAAATTGGCATTCTTACTATAGACACAACTCATTGGGCTTAATTATACTTTTTGTTTTCTGATGGATTTAATTTCATAGAAGTTTAGAATTTTTCTGATCTCATGAAAATAGTAATATTTTTCCTTATTATAATTGTCATGTTTTGATATCAACAATATCAATATCAATGCTGGCTTCATAGCATGTGTTGAGAAACTTTCCACCTTTTCTAACCCTAGAATGTTTTGTATAAGATTGATTTTTCTTTTATGATTTTTTTCTTAGAATTAACCAATGAAGTGCTCTTCTATAACAAATATAATTTATTGAATAGATCTATAATTACTCAGATCTTCTACTTTTTCTTCAGAAAAATTTCTTTTTATCTGATTTTTCAAATTTATTATCATTAAGTTGTTTATAGTCTCCTTATGTTATCTATATAATGCTTATAGAATCTATAGAAATGCCTCCATTTTTCATTCTTGATCTTTGAGTTTTGTTCTTTTTCTTTTGATCAGATAAAAAACAAGTTTTGTCTTTTTTAATTTTCTCCATAATGTTTATTTTTTATTAATTTCTTCTTTTGATATTTTCTTCTTTCTACTTTTTTTTAAATTTCAATTTTCTGTTCTGTCTTTAACTTACTGACTTGTACATTACAATCATCATTTTTAGGCACACACAGAATGTCTTAAAATAAGAATTATAGGGCACCTGTGTGGCTCAGTTGGTTGAGTGTCTGCCTTCAGCTTAGGTCATGATCTCAGGGTCCTCGGAGGGAGTCCAGGGGCAGGTTCCTTGTTCAGCGAGGAGTCTTCTTCTCCCCTCCCTTTGCCACTCATCCTGCTGGTGCTCTCTCACTCATGCCCTCTCTCAAATAAATAAATAAAATCCTTAAAAAATAAAATAGTAAAATAAAATTAAAAGGATCACAATCATTATCAAGTTTCAGAAAAAGTGATGTAAATCTGAAGCCTGAATTCATTTTGATGGATGCACCAGTTTTACTGGGCATCCCACTTTGTTCTCTGGCTTTGCCCTTCAGTATCACCTTTCAGATCTTCCTTGTATCCAACCTGACTATAAATCTTATTCCATTCTTGTGCTTAACCCAACTCAGGACTGTTTGCCTGGGGTCTGGATCTAGGCTCTCTTTAGTAAAAGTCTATTTCAGAATCTCTCACTCATATTTATTCTTTATATTTCTCATCAAGTTTTATAGATTTTTCCCCTTTAAATTAAATCTTGTTCCCATTACCATAACTCCAATCTTGAATTTCCCATTCTACAACAATTTCTTCTGATTCAGCAAATTGCATTCTTTCTCTAGATCATATTATTAATTCACCTGCCTCAACAACCACTTTTATCTTACATGTTTGATTAGAACAATGAAATTAATCTATGCTCATTCTTGTTTCCAGTGGTTTTTGCTTTTCTCATTCCTAATATAAATTTTCCTCATTTCTCTAATGATATCTTTCTTTAATAGAATGATTTCTAACTACTCCATCCTTGTGATCTATGTTGATTGCTTTTCTTTGTGAATAGGGGGTCATATATTTTATTTAATTTTCCTTCAGAGATAAGTAAAAAGTAAACATATAGACAACAAAATGTATTTATTGATTACTTTTAAAAATCAGCATATTAGTTATATTAGTTAAGCTGTCATGTGGATAATCAGAATAATAGAATTTCTAATTTGAAAATCAAAAGTTGCAGATGAGGCTTGCCTTTAAAATGAAACCTTTAGAGAAACCGCAAAAATTTCAGAATTTCAGAAAGTTCTAGATTTAATTAGATTTACTATAGGCAAATCATTTAAGTTTGGATTTGTCATATGGCAGTAGAGTGGGGGAATATGAATAAAAGTTCAGATTTTCAGCTTTTCTCCACTTCACCTTCTTAAGAATTAGAAGCTCTAGGGAGCGAGCAATTAGTCATTGCAAAAATTCAAAGTGATATTCGACTACATTTTTTTTCAGATACAAGATTAAAAGGTAACCAAAAAACCTCTTTCCCTTATTTTAGATGAAAGGGAAAATATGGCTTTGGTCCCCATTCGGAGATTATCCACTTTTTGTAAGAACAGTATGAATATCCTCAGCTTTGAGGCTTTCTTTCTTGTCTTTTGAGGTCAAAGGAAGAAGATACATGTCTTCCTATTTGGGAATAATCTAAATTTAGAGAACTCAAATATTATCCTGATTTGAACATCTGTGTTATATTTACTGACAGCTGAACTGTTACTTTAACTTAGGAAAAGAAGAGTATAAAAAATAGATTTATAGAAGAGTCTAAAACCATTAATGAAATCATGTTTGGGTTGGTCAGTAAACTTAATTTAAAAAATTGTGCAGGGAAGAGTGACTGTTTTTAATATTAGCAAATATTCACATTTTTATTGACAGATATTTGGATGTTTTCCCACTTCGGGTGTGATTTCAGCATGCATAATGAATAAATTGTATATAAAATAGAGTTTTGAAGTGAAGTGTGAGGAATAAATGATTATTAAATGCCTAAGGGTGAAGAGGCAACAGACAGTATATTTCTTAAACATGAAGGACGATTGCATATGTAACAGAAAAGCACTGGACTGTGAGTTGGGATATCTGGATTAAAGAGGCAATGTAACACTTACAATGAGCAGTGATCTTGAAGGCACACACAGCTGGATTTAAAGGCTGGCTACACCGCATTCAAGTCACCTGAGATTAGGAAAGTCAGTTAAAAACTAGATCTCAGCTTGTTCATCTGGAAAATGTGATAATATTATCCAACCCATAGTGCAGATGTCACTTTAAAAATCAATGTTTATTTTATTACTCGTTTTTTTCTCAGTTTCACAACTTCCTCAGTAGATTATAGAGGTTTTAAAGTCTAGATATACTAAATAGAGCCACAGAGAGTCAAGGAGGGGCTTTTTCAGCTGGAGGTGATCAGAAATAAATAAAACGTAAGGGATGAAGTCCCAAGAAGAGACTGATACAGGCAGACACAGTATATTTAAGTTAGGGAAATGAACTAAGGAAAATAGCAAAGTATAAGTCCAAGATAGGCTAGGATGCAAGGGAAATTGATGTGAGGCAAAATTTATACTAAGGAAGAAAATGAGTGGTGAAAAGAACGTGTGAATGATGAATAGCAGCCTGCATCCAAGAAAGGAGAGTGACTAGCTAGCTAAGTATAATTCTGCTAAGGGCTCCTGGGTGCTCAGTCATTAAGCATCTGCCTTCAGCTCAGGTCATGATCCCAGAGTCCTGGGATGGAGCCCCGCATCGGGCTCCCTGTTCAACTGTACTCCCTCTCCTATTCCCCTCGCTTGTGCTCCCTTTCTTGCTGTCTCTCTCTGCCAAATAAATAAATAAAATCATTTAAAAAATCATTCTGCTAATCCTACCGCTTGTTCAATTTGATGGGACAAATTGGGATTTTAATAGGCCACTCCCACTGGAGTTGCTCCTTAGGTCAGTGTTGCTGACAGATATTGGTTAGTTTCCCTGTAGAGTTGTTTCATTTCTTTATTCATTTATTCCCTAAATGTTTTTGAGTACCTACTTTGTGCTTGGCATTGCAGTCTTAAATAAGACTGATAATAATCTCTGCCCTCATAGTGGGTGTCAGGCAATAAACATAATCAATATGTAAACCATTTATGCAACCTAGGAGATGATTTGATTTGGTCTTTGGAGAAGAATAAACCAAAGGTGCATCAAAAGGACTGCAACTGTAAATAAGTTGGTCAGGTTGTCCTCGCAAGAAGGTAGGCAAAATTTTAAAGTAGACAGAGGTAGTCATGCAGATGTATAGAAGATGAGTCCACATAGAGAAATTAAGAAAATAGGTAGAGGAGATAAGGTCAGAGAAATACTAGCTGGGCAAATAAATAAATCAATAAATAAATGGCATTGTAAGGACTTGGCTGTTCATTTTGAGTGAGATAAGAAAACATTGAAGGATTCTGAGCAGAGGAGAGCATAATATGATAAATGTTTTAAAAAGATTACTTTGACTGCTATGTTGAGAATAGATTCCAGATGGGAGAAAGATAGAAACAGAGGCCACTTAAGATACTACTGCAATAACCCAGGGAAGAGATAATGTGGTTGGTCCAAAATGATAACAGTGAGGTGCTGACAAAGGATCAGAATATGAATGTATTCCGAATGTAAAATCCATAGGAATTTTGACAGATTGGATGTGGTATGTGAGCGAATAACAGGAATCAATGATGACTCCTAGATTTTCAGGGCTGAGCAGCTAGGAAGATGGAATTTCTTTTAAGTGAGATATGAAAATCTACAGGTAGAACAGGAGAGAGATCAGGAGTTTAGTTTTGGAGATATTAAATCTGAGATTCAAATTAAGACATATTAAACACCCAGTGGTGACACTAAGTTGGCAGTTGAGTATGCAAGTCTAGAGTTCAGAATGGTCTGGAATAGAGACAAATTTGGGCATTATAAGCCTTAAATAATATCAACAAAGGAGTGAGTATAATTCCTGAAGAGATCCTAGCACTGAGCCGTGGGGCACTTCTGCGTTAAGAGGTTGAGAGGAAAGTTAGAACTAGCCAGCAAGGCAGGAAAGGTTATTAGTAAGGTTAGGTAAGAGGAAAATCCAGCAATTGTGTTGTCCTGGAATCCAGGTGAAAAATGAGTTGCCAGAAGTAGAGAGTAATCAATTGTGCCAAATATTGCAGATGGGGTATATAATATGAGAAGTGAGAATTGGCCAGTAGATTTAGTAAATTGGTGGCCGTAGGTAATCTCTGGAGTGGTAGTTTTAATTAAGCTCTGTAGGCAAAAATGTCTGACTATAGTAGGGTTGCACTTTATAAAGTTCTATCTGCCTTTTTGTCTTCAGGGAGTTGGATTAAATCTAAATTAAGGGAGAGACTACAGCGAGAGATGTTTACTTATTTCTTTCGAAAGCTNTTTTTTTAAAGATTTATTTATTTATTTATTTCACAGAGGGAGAGAGATCACAAGGAGGCAGAGAGGCAGACAGAGAGAGGGGGAAGCAGGCTCCCCGCTGAGCAGAGAGCCCGATGCGGGCCTCGATCCCAGGACCCTGAGATCATGACCTGAGCCGAAAGCAGAGGCTTTAACCTACTGAGCCACCCAGGCGCCCTACTTATTTCTTTTGAAAGCCGTTACTTATAAAGAGATGGCATTTGGCTGTCATTTAAGATCTTCGAATGTAGTTTTCAAATAGCTACCTATTAGGACCACAAGTTTTGAAGGAGATATGCAAATGTGATACTTTAGGAAAAATAAATCCTGTTTATTCCCATAAGCGTTGTGTTTTATTTTTGTTTGTTGATTCTATCTTCAAAGGAAACTCTTGGTGATCTAGGGAGTATCCTTGAAATATAAGCAAAATACTTCCCTTTGCTAAATCAAATCCTTTACAAATGTAAGGAAAGCAGCCTCTTTTCCTATTTTGTAGTTGGCTTAATATAAATAGTGACAGTAGGTAATACTAAGAAAAGCATAGACAGGAAAATTGGTGGAAAATTGAGTTTCTCCCTAAGGTATAGGAACCTATGTAAGTTTATTTATCCTGTTGCCCATCCTGATTCCTATCAAGTTTTATTAGTTTTTTTTATGGGAAACGGGGTGGAGAAGGATGTTTCCTCTAGAAGAAAGGAGATTTAAGACCTCATCTAATTGCGTCAAACCACTAAGGAGCCAGAACTCTTAGGATATTAGCTCCAAAGTCCAGAATTTCAAAGAGGCTGGGTCCTTTGAAAAAATGTCACCAGCACATCTCTATGGAAACATGAGGTTTTAACATGACACGTAAGCTTCAATTTCTAGCAATATAATTCAGTAACTGTCCTTGGTTATGACTATTCATTACAATCTTACTATTTCTTAGGACCAGGAATGGGGGTTGAGGATGACAGGGCGTCTAGAGGTGACTTTCCCCAGTGTTCAACAAATGTATATGAATTAAGGAAAACTTACTAATCGTTTTTACTTATAACTCAGAGGTAACACCAATCTTCTCTCATTTACCCTTCTTTCCCTTTCCATCATTCTAATCCCTCCCTCCTTAATCCCCAATCTGATTTTCTCCCAGGCCCAACCAGTTTCAGATTGCTTCATTTTTCAGCACTTTTCTTCCTCCTGAAATTCCAATGAAATCATAGTCAGGCCCTCTCCCTCTGTTCTCCTATTACCCCAAATGCTAAGATCTCATATAGGTTCCTTAAGATCCCTACTTATATAATAGGCACAAATACACTTAGGGTATCTGTTTCTATCTTTAAAAGACCAATCAGGTAGTGTATGTCTTTAGTTTTTGGGTTTTGTTTTAGGCTATTTTTTACCTTTCCTGTTAGGTTGACAGACTGAATTAGGCATAAGAATAATTACAAACATAATAGGTGATGTGCTAAGGATCTGTTACTAAAAAACTGGGCACAGGCAACATTTTGGTAAATTGAATAACATTTTCCATTAATACTTACTGTGAAGCTTTTGGCCTGATTAGAATGACTCTTAATTTGACAATAATTTGCTAGTGAAATATGAGCAGTGACATTCAATTCACTGAATCATGGAATCTTGGTGATATAAGGAATTTTCTGTCATTAAATTCAATGCCCTCATTTCACCATTGAGGAAAAATAAGGGTCAGAGTTGAAAATGACTGTCGAAATTTACTTAACCAGATCTGACATTTCCCAATGGCTGGCCCTGTCCTCTTTCTAGTGGCCTAGCCGTTGCCCAGACATGTAGAAATCAAAGTAGTTTACCTCGCCAGAGGAATGCTTAACATTCTAAAACATGTAATTCATTTTGTTACAATTGGCTTTAATCATTTTTCTTCCAGGACCTATACGTTTCATGAGCATCTTTTTATGTATTGTCAGTGGAAGTCATGACCTTATTTTAGGAAAGTAGTGCTGAGCATTTGCAAGACATTAACAGTGTGCTGCTTTTTCAAGACTGTAAGCTAGAGACTAAGTTGACCTAGCAGTACTTGTCTAGTTTCAGCAAATAAGAGGTTTCTTTTTCTCTTCTGTGCCTGCTTGAATTACAAACAACTCCTTGAAGCATCTGCTTTCACTAAATTTGACAGCCAGAAAGGAAAGTTCACAATTTCAGCAGCTGTTATTTGTTGTTTTTTTTTGTTTTGTTTTTGTTTTTTTTTCTTTACCAAGATGAGCAGCAAGACCACAGTGTCTAGAGATTTGTTTGATTACTCAGCAGGACAGTAGAAGCTAAAGCAGAAAGATGATAGAAAACACGAGAAGAGAGGGGAAAACATGACATGAACAGGCATCCAAAAAGCCTGGTTTGATAAGCAGGATCTCTAAATAAAGTCTGCTCTGACAGTATGGTGACCAGAGAGAAGGTTACAGAGGCAAAATAGCTAAAGTCAAGGACTGACTCAAGGACACACATTAACATATACAGTATGTAAATGGAGTCATTTGTTTATACTAAACATCATTCTTTCCAAAGTGAGTTTTTCACGTTTGGACATTAGGTGACAAACATTATTCCATAACTCATAATGCCCTCTTTATTTTTAGCAACTATTAATAAATTACTAAGTAAGAAAGTGTTTGTTTTCTTTTTTTATTATTTTTTTAATTTTTTAATTTTTTTNAAATAGCTAAAGTCAAGGACTGACTCAAGGACACACATTAACATATACAGTATGTAAATGGAGTCATTTGTTTATACTAAACATCATTCTTTCCAAAGTGAGTTTTTCACGTTTGGACATTAGGTGACAAACATTATTCCATAACTCATAATGCCCTCTTTATTTTTAGCAACTATTAATAAATTACTAAGTAAGAAAGTGTTTGTTTTCTAACTTCAAGACAGAGTATGTGCTGTCTGGCAGCACATTAACAAGTGACTGAGGAGACCAGGATGTTTGGAAACCAGGATGTGAAGAACCAATCCAGAGGCAGAGAATAAAACTGAACAGAAGACTCAGGAAAGATGCCGAGAAAAGCAGGGTACCGAAGTCAGCACCAAGAGAATGAATCTACATTAGGAGTATGAGACTACATACTACAAAAAAACAGAACCCCAAACTACTCAGCTTTACCAGAGGAAGACATGTGCAGAACACTTAGTAAAAGTGAGGAGCTAATGGCCTATCTCTCAGGAACTGAGAGCCTGAATGTGGAATCACAAATTTTGTTTCTGTGCAGAAACCCATCACATTAGACAGGGACAAGGAGGATACCTCTGTCCATGTTATAAAGGAAATTTGAAGAGCGCAGGACAGAAGGAGGCCCAATAATTAAAGTAGAAAGTTATGAGAAAAAAATTCTCTTCTGAAGATGTAACAGAGAATGTTGAGATATGTTTCACGAGCAACAATATTACTAAAAATTATAGTTAATATAAAGAAACCTATTTCCAAACAACTATAAACAAAACAACTGTTGGTTGTTTGCCAACGACAGAAGTAGAAAATGTTGAACCAGAGTTCAAAGAGAATGAAAATTATCTTTTTCTCATCATCTAACATTGTGAAGATACAAAACCAAAGCATATTCTGCATGATCCTTGTAAGTGGAAATTTAATTTTGCCTAATTGGAATTTTTTTCAACTATCTTTTTATTCAACATTTAAAACAAAGTATTTTCTTTTAAAAGAAAAAGTCTTCATTTTCAGTGTGGGTCACAATGACCTTAAATTATTTGTTCATTGGAGAACAAAAGAGGCTCAATGCCATGTATGGAAATTTGTAGGAATTTGCTGATAATTTAGAGTTAGAAGGACTTGACAACAGAGTTCTAAAAACTGATAGAGGTTTTAAAACTAAGTTTTTGCTAATAAGAACAGTGCTGTATATATTTAGAGGAGGAAAGAAATATGGCCAACAATTAGACTTTCCTGTTTGTTTGACATAATTCAGTTTATTGGTAAATTAGGCTGTCAAGCTGAGAGAAACACTTTTCTTTCCTCCTTAAATTTTGATTATTTTAATTAAATATAAATTATTATTCAAAGATCATCTGCTTTTATAGAGACACAAAATAGAAGTGAAATTTTTAATTAAAAAAAGTAAGAACTGTAGTGTTGACAAAATAAAAGGGCGAATAGAAAGTCTAAAGGAATTGACATTGTGGAGACAGGTATGTTTCAATTCACAAAGACATGTTTCAAGACAGAATAATGGATGTTAGTTCAGTAATAAAACATATGTCAAAATCCATGTAGAATTACTTGGTATCTAGGAGATACTTCAAGTCAAACTCTGGGAAAGGAATGCTCCACACAGTGGCAGATATAAGACTTTGTAAACATAAATTTTACAAATGTTCAACTGTTGGAGTGTCTTGGAGGAAAGAGAAATTCAAGGAACTTAAAATTATTTCTTTTTTTAATTAAAGATTTTATTTATTTGAGAGAGAGAGGGAGAACAAGAGAGAGCATGAGCAGGGGGAGTGGCAAAGGGAGAGGGAGAAGCAGACTCCCCGCTGAGCAGGGAGCCTGACCCTGGGGTCCATCCCAAGACCCCAGGGATCATGACTCAAGCTGAAGGCAAATCCTCAATCCACTATACACCTAGGTGCCACTTACAATCATTTCAAAATAACTTTGCGTGATATATTATTTACAAATTTACAAATTTTGTATTTTGATTTTAGAAGTTAGCATTATATATATTTTTCTATGTGTAGTATATATTCTATATATAGTGTGTGCGTATATATATATATGTATGTATATATTATATATATTGGATATACCAAACATCATAATTGAATGATTACTTCTTCTGATAGTAAGATTATAGGTGATTTTTTTTCCTTTGTATTACTCTTTATTTCTATTTTTTCCCCTATACTCCACTTGTTTTTTTTTTTCTGTTAAAAGTATAATATTATGTTTTTTAAACTGATCACCTATTTGGTCTATCCAGACCTGAAAAACTAGAGTCACTATTGGAACACATTATCTCAAAAGTCACTGGTTAAACTTTAGCATAGTTTAGTTATTTTAGTTAATTTATGCCAAATAACAAATAATCTTGAAAGATAGGTGTCTTAATACAGACAATGTTTATTTCTTGCTCCTGAAAAGACTATTCTTCCAGAGGAGAGGCATTATCCACTATCATCCCTAAAGTGACAGCATACAGTAGAGACTCAATAAATCTTTATTGAATAAATAAAACATACACATGTATGCACACACACTTCTTTCCCCAACTCACACACAGATGACCTTCATCCTAAATGATTGCCTTAGCATCCTAGGATGCTTAGATTTTTATCTCCATATAAACCTGCTGCTCCATTCTCTGTGAATTGGAAGAACGATGGAGAATTACATACTAGTTCCATAAATCTCTGACCTAGAAGTATTTCCTATGACTTATGTCTGCATATCTTGCTCAAAATTAGTTGCAAAGCAAATACAAAGAGCTTGTACCCAGGAGGAGATGAGAACCAGAATTCTTGTGGGGACATTAGTAATTTTTACCACAATCAAAATATATACATTAAAAAAGAATAATTTTAATGAGCATCAATATTGAAGTTTAGTGGTTCAATGAGAAATGCTATTTAAAAATTAATTGGGCCAGTTATGGGGATGGGGTAACATATTACCAATCAATAATTGCATAAAAAGAGGTAATTCATTCATCAAAAGAAAGTCAGTGCTATATTGAAGAATTACAAATAAAAATAAATTATCTTAATATTCATTTTTTAAATAAGAGACATCAGAAGAGAAATGGTTCCTTCAAAACTTTTTGAGATTACCTCAAGTTCACATACATATAATGTGGGAGTCACCTCAGTTTTACCTGTGCATTTACATACATGTGCTCCTTTAAAAGATATTACTTATGACTGGCCCTGAGGAGGCTATGCCCACAGGTACGGAAAAGATTGTGTGATGCCACAGTGGGTGTTCTTTTAGTTTATAATAGTAGTCCCCTCTGGTAGAAGTTACAGAAGATTGTTGTAAAAGAGGTGTACATCAAGTATCCTGACAGACCTCATTAAGCCTTTGCCTCTGGGGAAAAATCTGCTATATTTATATAAGTGTTGCTTTGCCAGTAAATATATGACTAGATTCTTTCCAAAATCACAGTGGAAGTTTGAGACTTGTGAAATATTGGAAATTATTACAAACTTGAAAAAGTGACAAGTTTTCCCTACATTTCAACTTGTTTTAAATGTGATCCTGCTGTGACTTGTACATATGTAAATATGTAACATATTGTTACATGTTTACTAATATAATATACCTATAAGTATTATATTTCATAACCATATATTAGTATATGTCTTATACAAATGCAAGTGGCTAATAAAACAAAGTGTATGTGATGAAGAACAGTAGGTAGTCCTATAAACTCTCTCTTTCTGAAACTATTTATATACTCCCAACCATCAGACACAGACTCACACCCCCACACTATCACTGCTCTATACACACATCACAAAATTCCAAGAATCCTCACCAAAAAAAAAAAAAAACCTCTAGATACCCTATGTGTCATATAATTAGTAATTACTAAAACTATATTTATTTTATATGATAATGGTAGTCCACATAGAATTCTTATTATATATGCTTTGCTTATAGATTTAAATTGTAAGGAAAATTTATTACTGATTTCATATTTCATTTTTGAATGCTCACTGTATTTTTCATGAATCTTAGAACCAAAAATATTGGTGATAGAAGAATCCTTTTTTTACATGTTGAAAAACAGAAGCTAATCTGAAGATAACGCCAACATAATTGAAGGGATCTCTTTAAAAGAATCATAGGATATAATAAAATCAATACTTAAAATATTTATTCTATCTGAATAGTACAAAGGTCTATATAATATACTCTTACTTTTTAACTGAGTATTAACTGGTGATTTGGGGCTTGAAATAAAGATTTTTGCCATCTACTCAATGTCTGAGATTTTTAAATACCTGAGTAGGAAAAGGGAATTTATGTATATATTAACTTAAGGTTAATAATTAAGTATTTGGATTGGAATAATAATAATAGCGTCTATCTCAAACAACTGTATTGCATATTTTGAATGAAATAATCCATATAAAACATTTATCACAATGCCTGTGACTATATGCAAATGCTTAATAAATACAATAAATACTCATTATAAAAAATAATTAAGTATTTGGAAGATGAATTATGTGCAGTTTAGAATGTATACCCTAATGTGCAGCTGCTTTTTGTTTTTTAATCTGAGTCTATTTTGTTGTTTATTAAAATAGCCACAGAGATATTTTAAGTTTGGTGTTTTTATGAAATATCTTTAGCTTCCTTTTATTACTTACCTATGTCTATCTTTATGTTTAAAATATAGTTCTTAGAACTAACATATATTTGAGTTTTGTATTGTCTTTTAAGTAGTGGTTCAGAACATTTGCATTTATGTAACTATTGATATACTGCGATGTTTTCTATTTGTCTAACTTATCATTTATTCCTGTGTCTATCTTTTTCTGCCCACTTTTTTAAAAAATTAAAACTGAGGATTTATTTTATAATCACCAAACTACTGTTGCTGGTCTTGTCATTTTTTCATACAGACCTGCGTTTCTATCAGGAATCATTTTGCTTTAGCCTAAAGAACTTCTTTAGGTATGCCAAGATCACAACCCCAAGATCACAACCTGAGCTGAAATCAGAGTCTGATACCTAACTGACTGACTAAGCCACCCAGGCCTCCCCTTATGTGGGTCTTTGTAAAAGATTTCTTCTTGCTACTGAAAATTCCCAGCTACTCACAGGTATTGTCCATTTTTTCCCCTGGGTACCATCAGAGTTATTTTCTAAGCCCCTTTCTGGCTATTTACACAAACGGCCCATCTCCAAGTGTTCTTTTGACAGTTTTCTTTCTTGAGTCAC
Organism: Ailurus styani; assembly: GCA_002007465.1. Lineage (NCBI taxonomy): Eukaryota > Metazoa > Chordata > Mammalia > Carnivora > Ailuridae > Ailurus > Ailurus styani. The sequence continues at coordinate 1,688,720 of LNAC01000051.1, forward strand.
ATTTTTTTAAGTGTCCAGTAATATTTGCATTATGAATAGTTGATGTAAAAGGAAAAAAGGGATCACAATAAATTATATTTTCACCCAGGCCTCTAGTGTGAGGAACAGACTCTTATTTTGTAATTATCTGGATCTGGGCTTTGTTATTTGTTTAACTAGAACAATTTAGCACTACATTTACAAGTAATTTTAGCACTGGATGGGGATCTCCCTTCAGATTTGAGTCTGGGAAGACTCGAGGTTATGCTTTATAGACCATCTACCTACAAGCTTTCAGGTCTGTGGGAGTCCCCACTCTGCTTTAGAGTCAGGTTGCCAGTTTTGGGGTCTCGTGAGGGATTATCTTGCTCTCTGGACCCACCATGGCCCTCTGTCCCTCAGAAGATCCCCCCTTTGCTGCCTCTTCCCCAGACTCAGAGTGGGTGGGGACTGAAGCGAGGTGGTCAGTATAGGCCTCAAATGGCTCAGAAAGATTTTTCTTTTAGATCCCTTGCTCTACACACAGATCTCTCCTAGCTCTGTGCACTTCTATCTCAGCTGCCTTTCTCTAAGCAATCTCCTCTAGTTCTCACTGAGACCTGAGAAGGTTTCAAATAGTTCAATTAGATTCTTTTGCGATGCCCTTAGTCCACAGAAATCCCTGCACATCTGTGCCTCAACTGAGTGATACCTCTCAGCTCTCTCATTCTGCTCTCAAGCTTCCACAGGAATAATTGGTAATAGCACAGGAAAGAGTTGGAAGGGGGTGTAGACTTTCTTTGTTGGTGAGAATTCTTGGAATTTGCAAACATCATGCTTGGCCTTTAAAACTTTGAATTTCTTCTTATTCTCATCTATGACAGTTTTCTCTTCCTGTCATTGCTTCAGCACTGATGAAGGAGATTAACATCTTTTATTTCTCCTAACAGGGGATTATAACTTTTTGGATTTTAGTTCATTCAGGTTTCTTTTTCCTCGATTCCCTGATGAATTTTAACAAAATTATAAGTTTCTGGTTATCTGACTTGTTGTCCTTGTTAGGTTGGGAATAACACTCTTCAGAACTTTCTATCTCCCAAGCTGAAAGTGATATCTAATCTGCTTTCTAAAAAGTTGTGTTTACCTTTTTGTTATTTTTTCTTTCAATTGTGTGAATTGATTGAGTTGTGAAGCTAATTTCACAATGAGGTAACTGCATATTTTTGCTGTCCTAGCTATTATTTTTCTATTTAAAAACATGCAGATAAAGTTCCTACATATTATATATCTAGAAATGCATGCATGTTTAAACTTAATATTCTAAACAGTAATGAACATATGAAACACTCTAGGTCATTTATTTGTAACAGATAGTATTGGCAAAAAGCCAATAAATGAAGGAACTAGATGATTAAATTTAGAAGGCTAAATTACACTGAATCTCTACCTAAATTTCCCTTATTTTGGTAGAAAAACCACCTTATTTTGGTAAGGAAAACTTACCTTATTCAATTATTGACTTATAATGATTTGCTTCTCACTTGGTCTTCACATATGTATCGCTTTAACACAATTCTCAATTAAAAATTGTATGTACTTTTTTCTTTTCTAGAGCATTTACTATCTTGTTGTAAGTCAAAATTACTATTTGATCTGACACAGACAAACCCTTATAGCTTGCAATCCTTCATCTAATGTTCTCTAAGGCAGACATGCTGTCTTTATCCCTCAGGAGATTTTCTATTTCTTTTGCTTTCTGGTAAGTGAACCAAACAATCAATTCTTTCCTTATTTTACACTATTTTTTATTTATTTGAGATCATCCATATTTGTCCTGGCATTTCCCAATGTTCTGTCATCTCTCTAGCTAACAGTCTGTCAAGAGCTGCATTTTTCCAGTTGTTGCAGTTACTCTTTTGTGAGAAGAGCTTCAAAGGATAACTAATTTTATTTCATAGTAACACAAGAGGGAAGAGAGGAATGTCCCTGGATATTTCAGTGGCTTGGGAATAAAAGTTATTTATTTTATTAATTAATTAAAAAAACTGATGGTATTGAATCATGAATCAAATTATAATTCATATTTCAAAACTATTTCACCTTTATTCTGGTACATACAGCTTCTTATGTGAAAAGAATAGCCTGAAGATTGCTGTCAAAGAAATATTTTCCTCTAAATTCTATAGCTTTCTTATGAAAAGAAAGAAAATATTAGAGTGAAGAGAATCTCTCTCTCTCTCTTTCTTCTGAGTTAGAAAGAGTCTAAGAGAACTTCCTTTAGTACATTGACTGTTATTATTATTTCAAAAGTTACAAGTCTTGAAAGTTCTACCTAAATTTAAAACTAGATATTTTTTGATAATAATGTAATGGTACGCAACTTTCTTTCCAGAGGCTTAGAAGTCATGTTGTTTGGGGAAGATATACCTAAACATCAAGCTTTTCAAAATCATAACCATTGGCTCATAAATGATTTCACTAAATGAATAACCCTGAAATTCTCATAAACATCAACAGCTATATCTATGCACTTTACACTGTATTCTAAACATTCCAAATCCCCAGGCTTGTAAACTTTGAGGTTTTATTCCAAAAGGATCATAAAGTTGTATGTGGTAGAGGGGGAGAAAAGGTATAGGTAATTTCATCAGGACAGTTGATAATATTCTTTTCAAGACTTTGTCTTAGAAAAAGTGGCCGTTGCATATTGAATGATTTGAAAATGCAGGACTAAGAGGAAAAAAGAAAGCTAAGGCTGCCTGAAAATTCACTGAAGTAGCTCAGAGCAAGAGAGCATAATGATGCCTCTGCTGATTTAGCTGTACTCCAGAGCAAGAAGGGATTGTTAATATCACCATTTGAGTTTCCTCAAGCATCTGCATATGCAATATAGTTGAGCAGTAGAGAGTATCCAAGCTTTGGTGTACTTGGTTAACCTTTACAAATATTTGTGTTAACTTGCTTCTTCTTTTATGCACAGTTTATTTTATTTTTAAATTTATTTTTCTTTATATTTTTGTAGTTTATTTTAAATGAATACCTTGTATTTGGTAAATGCCCACAAGTGGATGATAGTGTTCAAAGTATTTTAAAATATGAACTCACATGCTTTTACTCTTTCTATATTTTGACATTTTCCTTACACAAGAAAGATACATGGCAGGTTCTCAAGAATATATGAAGCAAGGCCAATAGCAGTGATCAAAAACCTGAAATTGTTAATACCTTTTCACCTGAACATGCCATTAACCAAATCTGAGCTCTTACAACTTCTTCAGTTAGTTGGGAAGATAGAAGTGAAACAGGGTGTGTGGAGGAAGTTTAGCATGAAAAATATCATTCTGAGAGAAAGATTCTTTATAAAGCCAAAAAAGAGATTTATTGTGGCTATTCAGAATAAAGAGAGGTCTTGAACTCCTAGGGCAGTTTGAGATAGCTTTAGTGTAGTTCTCTAAGAACAGGGAAAACGGGATGGATGCACAGTTGTTGTGCTAAGAAAACTGGATCACAGGTCTTTTTGCACACATGATTATAAAGCCACTAAGGTTCTGAATACTTCTGGTGTAGGGACAGTGTATGTCTTGTGGTAATATATGTTAACAACTAGTTAATGTCAGCATCCGAGAGCCCCACACCCAGACCCCTGGTCTATGTCTACCTTCTGCAGTAGTATTGTTTAGGATTCTAAATCTTCGGGATGACCTAAGAAAAGAGAACAATCAAAATCAAGAATAACTAAGGTTGTAGTCCTATGGACTGAGTGGTGAGATCTTAAACTGGATTACTGAAAAGAAATAACTATTTCTCATATACTTGACTTTGTCAAATGAGATTTGAAAGTGCAGTGTATAATTGGGTGCATAATACACCAATGAGATGGTAGAAGTATTAATTTCCAATGTAAGTGCTTTTGTTGTTTGAATGAAATACCTCTTTAGTGTTCTCTAGTAAACTGTGTGTTAATACCTTCAGATGCTAACTTGGCTTCAGCAGTGTGTCAACTTCCCTTTCAAAAATCTAATCTCCTCAAACTGAAAAGAACTTTAATAGATACTTTAAAACTCAGTCATGCTTCCGAGTGCCCTGTTGTCAATGTACAACTCTAACTGCATGAGGTTCATGTGAATGATACACCAAAGCAATCTATTAGTTATATATCAATCCAGGAAATAGTCCTATATGGTACTTTAAATTTGATTAGGCTTTCTCTGTCCATACTATGATTTTAAGAAGATAAAAAAATGGAGAATGGGGAGAAGGTCCAAATTCAAAGAAGTGTCTGTCTGGAGGACAATGCTAAGATGATAAAGAATTTCTTAAATTCAACATTGTCATTCCCCTAATCAGTTTCCCAAAGTTCTTTCATATCCCGAAAAGGGAAAAATGGGATTCTATTGTCATGTGTTTTGATGTTTGATCTTTTCCTTATATAGCTCTCACTCTAAAAATGATCTCAGTGTATGTTATCTTTTCAAATTTTGTGACTTAGCAAAGTCACAAAATGTATATATCTATTTCCTTTATTATGATATGAGGTAAATACATAAATATAAATAAACATAAATAAATATATAAATATAAATATATGTATTTCTCATTTCCTTTGGTACAAAGCGAGCCTAAATATTATCTTTATGTATTAGAATAGTTAAAAGCCCAACATTATGTTTTAATATAGTGGCTATTTCTTCACTTGATCTTAGCCAAAAGGCCGAGAAGTGATAATATAGTGGTTATTTCTTAAAGGAGTTACCTTAGACTTTGAAATCGGAAGTTTTGAATCTGAGCCTTATCTCCGTGTGATTAGTTAATATAGGTATAGCATTTAGAGAAGTAACTTTAAGGCCTGTTAAATGTTATCTATTATTATTTTTTAACTTTACATATTGAAATAAGTTTAGACTCAGAAAAGTTGCAGAATATTTCAGCATGGCTCACAGAACCTTCACCAAACTTTCCCAAACATTAGCATCTTAAAGAAGTGTGATAAACATATTGAAACCAAGAAAGATTATTATTACCAATGGAAAGACAATGACATTTCGTGTTGAAGCACAAGCCACCTTATCCCTGTTCATTTACTACATAACTTTATAAACATAATCTGTCTATTGTATGTCTAACTTCTCATCTTCAAATTAAAAACTGAAGTACAACTGCTTTGTTTTCTTGGCCTTAAAATAGATAATTGCTACAATGCAATTAACTCTTCAGAGAGACATCAGAGTGAATGACCTTATTTTCTAAAAATTAAGCGAAAGAAATAGGAACAGTGAAGTCTGAGCACAATTTAATAGTTGTTTGGCTATTTCTTCAACTATTTTAGGCTATTTTAGATAACTGTGAACTGACTATATTTCCTAACATAGTAATTGCGTACCAGTTATAGGACAGACTGGGGATACAAAAAAGATAAGATTTACTCTTCTCCACCAATGAGAGTATGCCTCATGGGTTGCCAAATGAGTTCTCAAGATTGATTTGTGTGTAGAAAGTTGATAAGGAGAGAAGGAAGTACACCCATGTGCTTTTTGCAGATGTGGAAGAGTCTAAAAAAGATTAAATGTTTTTCCAATGTTCACACTTTGAATGGTAAGTCCTATCTCTCCAGCAGGCATCTCACTTGAATATCTGTTCATCTAGATTTCTAAGAAAGTTACTTTATGTAAGCCTAAAAGCTTTGGGCTATATTTTATATCAAAAACCCTTTTAGAGACACATTATTGAGAAGTGTAATGCAAAAGTGTATTGAATAAGTGTAATCCACTTACTTAAAGTGGATTAAGGTAATAAAGATTATAATAATTGAAGAGTATACTAAAATTTACTAAAATAGCACTGTGTACAAGATTATAAAGGAAATTTCATTAAAGTTAAATAGCAAAATTTGTTGTAAAAAATGGTGGATGACCAACCAGAGTAATAGCATTCTATGCCTATTCTATGCCTGGATATGTCCGATTCATACTTAGATCTGAAAGCATTTAAATCACATTTTTAAAAAATCTATCCTCTATGTATGTATGTGTTTGTCTGCCCCATCTCTCATCTATCTAATTGGGACAGTTGTACAAGTAAGAAGCCAAGTATGAGGGGAATTCATATATCATTTCCTTGTAGGTTTTCTTTCTCATTGTTTAAACAATACTATTGAAGGTAATTCATTTCATATTAATCAGATCAGGTGCCATAATAAAATACCATAGATTGGGTGGCTTAAATGGCAGAAACTTATTTTTTCACAGTTTTGGAGAGTGGAAGTTCAAAATCAGTTTGCTACCATGTTTGGGTCCAAGTGAGAGTTCTCTTCCTGGCTGATACAGGTAAGCTTTCTCCTTGTGTACTCACATGGCAGAGAAGGAGAGGTGTACTCACATGGCAGAGAAGGAGAGAAAGAACAGGTGTCTGGTGTTTCTTCTTATAAGACATCAATTCCATCATTATGGCCCATTGTCATGACTTCATCTAAACCTAATTATCTCTCAAAGGTACCATCTCCAAGTACTATTACACTGAAAGTTAGTGCTTAACAAATACATTTTGGAGGGACACAATTCAGCCTCTAGGACTTATCTACCTGGGAAAGACTATGAATTATAAAATAAAAGCACATAAATGTATATACTCTGAATTTACACTGATACCTGTGTGAGTACAGATGAGTGCAATTAGAGTGAGATAAGAAGTGTGGAAAGTTGTTATTAATAGTAGGCTATCAACTTCAAAAATGTATGCCTTAAAAACACCATATCAAGCAAAGTTTGTAAAGACTGGAATGTTTTAAAGACTACTGCACATCAGAGAAAAAAGAAATAAGAGGCATACTGAAGAAAGACTTATCCTTGAGTGTGATCCATTGCTGATAGAACAAATCATTTAAAAAATCTTAAGAGACAGAAAAGTGTAATTTCAATTTTTAACTAGCATCAAAAGAAAAGAAAGAAATCAATATCAGAATATTAGGAATTTAGGACATAAAGCACTGATGACATATTAACATCGATTTAAGAAAATAGCACATTGATCATCTGTTTCCAAAAAAATAAATATGAAGCAAAATTATCCCTGAAAGATGCATAGAAATGGGACTCCAACAACTAAAATAAAACAAAACAATCACAGAAACAGACAAAATAAACCACAGACAATCTGAACTTGATAATAGTTTTATACAGACATGTTATCAATTAGTGAAAGTTAATTAGTAATTTTTTCAAGGTGTTATAATAACTTCTAAACTCATTCCTCACTCTTAAACATTGTCAAATGCAAAGGCAATAGCTGTTAAGTTGAATAAAATGGCCCACACTCAGCTGAAGAATTCTGTCTATTGCAAGTGATCTTAGACACTTTGTTATGAATAAGAGGTGAAAGCCAACATTATAGAATTCTCATTTTTTGCTTGCTTTCCTCATTTCAATTAATTATCTAGAAGCACAGTCAACTTAGCAGGCTTCCTTTAGAAATCCTTCTCTATGGCACTGCACCACAAAGCAGACAGTTTAACTAGATGGTTTTATTAGGATGCAATTAACACTTGGTGCCCAAAAAAGCATCCAATCCATCTTTTTATTTAGCTCAAGTGAGGAAGCACCACATAAGGCTTCCACAGCAAGGTTCTGATAGTCAAAAGGTGTTGACAGCCCATGTCCTTTGATGACAAGAAATTGTAGTATAAACAGATATATTTAAAAATCCTCTGAATAAAAATGCATTTGATAATAAAAAGATCTAAAACCTATCCATTTCAAAAACAGTTAAAAAAAGCTATGAACATTTTACCCAAAGTTTTAGGGGCGAATAAAAGGACAAAGTTCTTCTTTATAAGTTCTCACAAAAATTTTGCTCCAAATAGATTTATTATTGAGAATCACATTTTAGATCTAGACAACAGTGTGTTTGTGAGCTACTTCAATTTTTGCTTTGAGATTTGAGTTTAACTCACTGAATCATGCAGACTGATAAAACTAGAGATTTAAAATTAAGTTGATGAGAATTAACAGAGTATATACCTAGGTAATTCTGTTAATACACACATAACACATAATTAATATGTCCTCAATCAGCTTATTTTTAAAGTTTTCTTTAGTAAAACATGTTCTTTATTTATTGAAAGCATATCATTATATCCATTCTCTATCAAGTAGCTAGAGGAAATGGGAATGAATTCAATGGGTATCATTGATCAATATGGGGAGAAACCACAGACATGTAGTAGACTAAACAATGTTCACTTTCCATTGATTTATGTAGAAAATTCTGACTCCCAGTTACATTATCTCTTAGAGACACTATAAAGAGAGCTCCATCTAAATACTTTCTGAAATGGTTTATTATTACATATACCATCATTTAATAAAGCCGTTGAATTATTTGGAGTCTACATTTTTATTTTTAACATTATCCTAATTATTGTCACAGTATCTGTTTAACACTTAAAATTTTCCATGCTTCATGTTCTGCCCTTTGTGAATTATTTCACTTAACCAAACAAACCTATGGATTAAGTAGTACTATTACACTCCATTTTATAGAAAAGCAAACAGGTTTAGAATGAATATAACTGATTTGACCATAGTGTTATGATTCATGCAGATTTCACACACATGCACTCGTGCACACAGAGTGTGTATAACCTGAGACACGAACTGGGAAGAGTAAAGTCACTGGCATTCAGTGACGATCGTGTAGCAGGTTTTTCACCTCTTATTCTCCCGTATCTCCCTTTCAGTATTTCTCAGCTCTTCCTTCTTCATCATATTCTCCGAACATATAAATAATCTCTCATAAATTGTTAATTGAGAAAGCTTACTGACAGTGGTGTCCTATGAGTCAATATGCTCATAAATTTTTTCCTCACAATAATGAGCCAAAAAGCATAAATTCTTGTCCCATAAACATAAACCAATGAATATTGAAACATCAATTTTTCACTCACTCATCCAGTCAAAAAATATAAATTTGAGCTAAGAATAATAGTAGAACCTAGAAACGGTACAGAAAACAAAGCAAACCTGTTCCCTACACTCACAGAGCCCACTACTTTTAGAAAAAGGCATCCAGTGGATATCGTTGATACCCACTGGTGTACTGGAATGCTTACCAGTGAATACACATATAATATAACAAAAGAGAAGTAAAGGATGCTTTGGGACGCAAAACAGAAGCATCTAAGTTTCTCTGGGAAGACAGGGAAGCACTTCCCTGAAGAATATGGGATTGAAGTTGAAAACTTAAGAATAAAAAAGAACTTTGAAGGGGAAACATTGAAGGAAGAATGATACAGGCAGAAAAACACAGCTCGTGCAGTCCACAGAAAAAAGAGGTACAGAAAGAATATAGGGCAGCTGGAACCTCGGCAGATAGAGAATGGCAAACCATACTACTTTAGAGGAAAGCAGGAACTAGGTGATGTCATTCCTTTTAAACTATGGTTAAGTATTTTGAGAATGGGAGTCCATTGAAAGCTTTTAAGTGTTGATGAGCATGACTCATTTATGCCCCAGTTGCTGAATAGAGATTAGAAATAAACAAGAATGGAAAGGTTATTAGAAGGTTATTACAATAGTCCAAGAAGGAAAGACAGTGGTTTGAACTACAATCATACAATGTTAAAGGAAGCATTGGAAGTTAAACGAGATATGCATAGATTATTAAAGATGAAAAGAGGAAGCAATTGAGAACAACTCATGGGATTCTGGCTGGAGTGGTTAAGTGGACCATGGCGGCACTTGTTCAGAGTAGAGATGCTGAAGGAGGAGTAGTTTTGGGAAAATGATGACAGGTTCACTTTGTAATATGTGTTTGAGATGTCTAAAAGACTAATAAGTCAGGTACAATGGAAGCAGTTGCCTATAATAGTCTAGAGTTCAACAGATGTATAATTTCTGTATGGATTTAGAGATCATTAGTATATTGATAAAAACTGAATAACTACAAAATGATGACTTTCTCTGGATAGTAAGTGTATAGGGAGAAGAGAAAAATGCCTTGTGCATAAAGGAACTGTGTTGCTTGGAGGAGAGCTTCCTTTATTTAAAGGAGACTGAGAAGAAGTAAAAAAGAATAGGAAGGAAAACGAGGAGTATGGGAAAACTAAAAGGAACAGTGTTATGTTATAATAATGAGGTTTTCAATGTGTAATGCTGTACTGAAGGGGCAAATAATGTAATGATGGATCAACAGCCAATGAAGTTAGTAATGTGGTTATTCACTTCTTCCAAAGATAATCTCTCCTCATTTCCTAAGTGTATAATATAATTTTACTGGGAATAATACGATTACTTTCAGCTTCAATTTCAATTGCTATTTTGTCTGAATTTGTTAGAATAACATCCAGCAGTTCTCAGTCATATAGCCATGGCAACAGGCAACTAGTTAAACACTTGAAGCCTACCAGTTCACACATTACCCTTATATTTGTGAAGCAAGGTAGATGATACTGCTAAACATAAACTATTACTTTATGTGTGCCTGATAAATCTATAACACACCCTTCCATGTGACTCCCGCCCCAGAGTTAGTTAGACATCTTCTATATGAGATTTCTTGGGCCTTAAAACACTTGTATTATGGACATTCTTGCTTCCTAAGGGGAAAACTTTATAGCCCAAATTCTCATCAGCATATAAAATATTCTAATGATAATGTAGACATGATAGGCAGTTGGCAAGGCATTTTGTTTATTGTTGGCTAGTGTGTACTTGTGTGGTCTGGGTACTTTCTGGAACTGCTCAAATTTCTCCTTCCTAAACATAGCCCTAACTGACCCCGCATGAGAAGCAGAAGACCGTTCCGACACTAGCCTTCCCAGAACAAGATGAAATCAGCCCTGGGTTAGATACTCTGAGGGAATGAATCAAGGGCAGATCTCACGGGAAGTCTGACAGGACCAATGCCATCAGCTTCAGATGCTGCCTTTGAAAGTCTGATGAATGTTATAAAGGTGTGTATTTTTGCATATTTTGTAGACACACCGCATTATTTAAGAGCTGATAAATAACCATTTTTTAGACACTGACTTTTTAAAATTGCATGTTATCAAGGAAATTGCTTTTTTTTTTTTTAAATCCCTTTTAGCAATGTTTCTCAATGCTAGAAGGATTGTGTAAAATGTGCCGCTATCCAGAAGTCATCTCTGGAAAGTGCAGCTCAGTATTACTGGAGTAAGGCCCAGGACTCTGTATTTTTAAATGTTTCATGCAAATTTCAAATGCATATTTCTGGCTGGGAGTTACTGGAATGCTATCGAAGCACTTGGCTAATATTACCGATGGCTTCTTGGTGGCTGTAACAGTGGCAGAAGTGCTTAGCAAAATGATCTTTTTGCACATTGTAAGATTCTGCAGAGAAATACTTCCATTGCTGAAAATAAAAGTAACTTTTGGCTGTAAAAATGGCTCAATCCCATCCCTTTGAGGCAAGATAATAAATCTCTATGAATTTGTCCCTGAGGAAAAATTTTCATTTTCAGAACACTTTGCCACTTTTATAATGGGGGAAAGAGCAATAAAATGCTTGTGGCAAAACAGCAATTCAGAGCTCCACTTACTGACTTCTTTTGAACCAAAGTTGATGGTGTCAGTGAAAATTGTCCTCCTTTGGTAACCAAAGAATGCTTAATGTTTTCATACCTTTTTTCTGTTAAATACAACGAAGATATTTTCATCAGCTTCAGAAAAGAGAAACAAGCAAGTCTTAATAGACCTATGTATCCATCAATCATTTTAATAGGAGAATGACAAAAGTTTATATTTAGTTAGAAAATCCAGGGCCTTTTCCATCATTCCGAAGGATGTTGGGTATGAATCCTTTATCATGTGCAGGCCCAGGTAACAATGATTAGCTTCAATGTAAGAGACAACTTATACACCATTTATAGATACACTTGTATCTGTAAAAAAAACCTTTTAGACTGCAATTCAGCTTCCTTATTTGGAAAACCAGATATGTAGAGATATTTTCAAACTGTGTAACATTTAGCATGTTCAACATGGGTTCAACAGGCTAAAGCCCCCAGGCAAAATATGCTGATCTCCTATTTTTTATAAATAAAGCTTTATTGAATCATAACCATGCCCATTCATTTACAAATTGTCTATAGCTGCTTTTTCTTTACAACAGGGTGTAGTCGGTGTGGCAGAGACTGTACAGGCCACAAAACCTAAAATGCTTACCATATGGTCCTTAATAGAAAAATGTTTGCTGACTCCTGTTTTAGCCATTGGTAACACAATATTCAACTGGAAACTGCTTTGACTCTAATGGATTGATTAGCTTACATAACCTGAGATAGGTAGATCCTAAAATGAATAATTTTGCGTCAAAATGATATTATTCAGGACTTAACTGGTCCATAACATTTCTGTATATGGTCACAAGATGATTTTAATTATTTAAGACAACTTACACAAACCATGTAACATCCCCCAGTTATGAAGGAAGTATTTTATTTCTGATGTGTGTGACTGCATTCTTTCTATCAGAAAGAAAATCCTCTTCCTGGAAGCCTCCTGCTGACTCACTTTGGGTTCCATTGGGCACTATTTAGTGACATAAGCATACCTACATAAAAGACAAGTCATATATGCCTTCTCTGCTGACTATAAAGCTTCTTTGTAGTTATTTAAACTTCAAATTGTGAGCCTACTTCAGCCAGAATACTTTCCCTTGGTAATAAAAAAGGTAGGCAAATGAGTCATAGTCATATATTTTTAAAACTTCTCATAAAACAAATGGTCTAAATGTTTACAGCTTCCAGTTCTTTTTCTAAAAATTTTTAAAACACATAACCATGATTTTATTCAAGAATGAATTCAGACAGCCAAGGATACTTTCCTGGTTTCTCCTGGGGTCAAGATATATTTTATTTATTTTTCTATTTATATTATATTCACTTAGAGAAGAAAGAAATTTAGGATTATGAATAAATGAATTTAAGCTCATGAGGGTTTTCTCTTTAAGACTGATATAATTCTGTGGGTTAATTTTTGTAAATTATGTGTGTTACAATTAAGATTCTTCCCAAAATCATCAGTAGAAAGTACATTGCAACCAAAAACAATGATTTATTTATGGCGATATCTGGTTCTATTGGATTATTTCCAATACTTTGTCTAAAAATGAAGAAACATTCACAAGCATATGAACATTTTCATTAGGACTATAATTCAAATTATGTTTAAATCTAGTATCCAATGTCTACATACAATTTTATAAAGTAGATTAAATAGAAATACCAAATAACTGGACCTTATTCCTTGTTGTACACAATGTTTCCTCTGGCTCTAGTCAACATAAAATCTAATGAATAGAACATAATGTTTTCATGATTTGTTACACATAATTTCCATATATATGTGTGTGTATATATATAAAATTTTATATTTATATAATATGATTTACATATACAGAAAGAAGGAGAAAGAGAAACTTTATCTGGTTTGACTGAATGTCTTCTGATTAATGGATTCATCCTTATAAGTCAAGAAAGGACTATTAAATTAGCTAATAAACTGTACATACACACATTTATTAAAGGAGACAATTGCATACTGATTAAGAGTAAGGACTTTGAACTTTGAGGACACATTTCACATCTATTTATTAGCTGTGTAGTTCTCGTAACTTCAGTTCCCTTATCTGTAATATTAGATAATAAGAAGAGCTACCACATAGAGTTGTAAGAATTGAAAGAGGAAATGAATTTAAAGCACTTAGAAAGATACCTAACATAAAATAAGTGGTCAATAAAGATAAGTTAATACCACTCTTATTAAATAACTATTATCACTGGTATTATAATTCCATGTTGGAGAAGCAAAGAAAAATATAAGCATTGGCTAGACTTGAAGGTGCTAGAGACAATAAAATGTTTGTTAAAAATGCCTAAAAGCATAAAAATGGATAAAAATAATTAAATATATATATAAAAAAGGAAAAAGTGAAAATAGTATTTCTTCATTTTTTAGATATTATATATAGATATAACGTATATACAAATGCATGATAATGTACTGATGTCATGTATATGATATATATCATATGTATATGATATCAGTATATTATTATACCAGTCCATATGTATGTACTATATGCATTATATATATGTATGTGTGTGTGTATTCACCAGTACACTATTATACTTGTGTATGTATATAATAAAAACATAAAGATGAATTTACCAGCAAAGTAGATACAACTGTGTGCAGAATTACCATGAACAAAAGGATAATGACAAAGAAGGAAGTGAGGTTAAGAGACCTGAGGAATAAAGGAATAAATTGCTCATAAATGTCAAGTAAGATTTCCATAATAAGGAAATTGGGAGAATAGGGTTAATGAAGTGGAGAAAAATAATTAGACATAAAGACTGAGATGATGAATGAATGAAAGAGTGAAATGATGAAATAAAGTAAGTCTTCATAGTCGGTACTGTACCAAGTAGGATATAAGAGAAAAGGTAATGCATACAATGGAACAATTTAAATGGCATAGCAAGTATCAATATGGATACATGTCAAAAGCATGCTTTTGAGTTTAAAAGGGGTCAAAAGGATACAGCTAGTGTTGATTCCATTCATATAAATTTAAAACTGTATGAAAAACTGTTTATGAATATAAACAAAAAGTAAGAGAAAACACCCTTTACTTCATTTTCATTTAGGAATATAAATGTGAGGTTTAGGAACATGATATTTGGAAATAATATACACTGGATTTAATAGGACTGATGAGGGCTATGAGATTTAAGCTGTATCTCAAATATTGTATGCCTTCAAAAAAATAACTTAAAAAAGGACTGAAACCAATAGAACAAAATATTAACATTATTGTATTGGTAGTGGTTGTGCATCTTAAATATTTCTGTGCATTTAAATATTTCAAAAAAATTTAATTGTTTAGCCCTAATGAGTTTTAGGAATTTACAAAAGACAGTTCTTAAGAAAAAAAATCCTGTAGCAGAATTCCTCATCTATTAGGGAGTTAACACAAACTTTTGAGAATAGAAATAATTTTTTCCCCAAAGACTCAAATAAGTTGACCTATAAGGAATGTACCTTATCACTCAGAAAATTAGGGAGCTATGTCAGTTTTGCCAGGAAATGAAACTGTGGTTCCAGAAAGTCTAAGAATTTTAGTGCTGATATGTATTCTACTAAGGGTCATTTCAAGAAACATTTATAAACCAGATGCTCCAAATTCAACCTTTACCAGCACAATTATAAAAATAATTTAGTGGGAGGAATTTATAAATAGTTTTTCTTAAAAATTAAAAATGTCTTTACTGAGAATATAAATGTTGAATTTGAAACAATGAGAACATATGCTAACCGACTAAAGCAAAATCACACAAATATTCTTTCTCTATGCTTCAAGGCAAAAATTTGTTTCTATATGAACAGAATAAAATACATGAAATATTGTAGTATATACAATGATTTCACTGTATTTCCTATTTGCAATGTGGTTAAGGTTCAATGATAAAAGCAATTTTATAAAGGTAAGGGCCATATAGAACAGGGTATCAGACCAGCGAATCAAGTCCTTTCTGTTTTCTTTCTTCCCCGCTATTCTTTTTTTTTTTTTTTTTT